>CXYZ01003466.1:3380400-3397773 GCA_900006705.1 Sonneratia caseolaris | reverse complement strand
GATGGAAAAATGCAAAAAAAAGGAGTAAAATTGCAAAACCTCACTAAGCAAATAAAATTATCATGAATTTATCAGTAATTCTATTTTTATCCAGCCAAGAGCTTATTCCATTCTCTTAACTGGACAAGTCATGCAACAAGGATTATAATTCAAACATAACATCAGCCATCTGCGTTAAGTAATATGTGATATCTGATATATATGCTGTTATACAGCAATTCAAGGTCAACAATTTTCCTACATTCCCATGAAGATGAACCTCAGTTATTTAGTAAACCCAATGGGAAATCTATTTTTCAAAAACAAAAATCTCCAATGGGAATTCTGTGAATCTTGAGATGAAACTTCCCCCATGTAAGAATGCCATACATATCTCAGGCCTTGATATAGACAGTTATGAACCAGGAAGTGAATCAGAAGCATGTTATTAAAAATGTTAGAAGAAAGGCAGGCAAGTGAATGAATCAATAATAGCATGTACTATATGTGTACACGCACCAGGAAGTGAGTTGCCTAGGAAGTAGCAGGGCAGGGAATTGGATTTTCTGTGGCCTTGTACTGTATGTGTAGCAAGTAATTGAGCTGAGCTGGCCATTGGGATATCACTTGGCCTTGTAATGTCCTAGCGGTTGTTGTACTTCAATGTTGAGTTATCAATAATAGCACGCTATATAGCATCAAAGTAAAAAAAAAAAAGAAAGAGGACAAGTGCATGCATCCTACTTCAATGAAAAAGACAGAATACATCTATCAAATCAATGTAAAGGCCAAGTTCTTATCGGAAAAAAAAAATGTAAAGGCCAAGTCAGCTGAAAAGCCCACGCACCTCTTGCAGTGGACTACTCCACCCACCTAAGCCTCCTGCCCCAGAAAAATTTAACAATGTGCCAGGAGACGCCAGAGGGCTTGGGCTTCCATATCTCAATCCACCAAATTCTCTGAAACCTTGGTTTGGAAATATCCCAGATACCCGCAAAATCTCTGCAATTCAAATGCAAGCTCAAGGTAAAAGATTTATAACTGTTTATTTTGTAGTTTTAAAAGGATAAATACTACAGAAATCTTCCAATAAACTCGTCATTATGTAAGGAGGTCAACATGTTTCACAAAGAAAATAAAAGGGACATCTAGAAATGAAACTACACATGAATGTCACAAGCACAATAAACAATCATCTCTTATGTTACTCTTCTTATCATCTCACCATAACCATTCAGAACAAGCTGAAACGTTAACTTAGTGAAGAAAGCAAAAGAAAACAACTAGTTCCATCAAGCTGCAATTGTAATTCTTTCTAAGGCAACTTGTCATTGGCTTGAGAAGCAAAGAGCCAAGTGGCACAGGTTTGTGATTCTGCTATCCCAGTAGCTTCTAATAAAGAAACATAACAATAATGTATACTATATCTGTTATACTTTCACCTCGGAACCCTGAACAGACTGCCGGTGATAAGCCAGAGGAAGGTGAGGATGACGTCAAGTGATCATTCCCCTTATGCCCTGGGTGACACACACGCAATGGAAATATGAAAGACAAGATTGAGAACCAGAACCACTCTGTTCGAGGTCTAGGGAGTCAAAGCATGGTAACTTGAAAATTTGGAAGACTCTGGATGTCAAATCAGTTTCTAAGGCGTAATAATTAAACGAACAAACCAATTCCAAAAATTCTGACAAGAAAGGAATGTATTGCTACCCAACGACCACGTAGTTCATACCATGAGACAAGAAACCACCACTCAGAAGTATATCAACAAGCACATATGCTCCGCAAAGCCAGCAGTGCAGACCAAAGTAAATAGACAAATAACTAAACCAAAGAGCAGACAAAGACCCACTAAACCAAGAAAATCCTGGATCCAAATATGTAACATTGAGGAAGAGGGCAACCTTGATTCAGCAGGTGGCCGCAAACGGGAAGCACTTGCATGAAAGGCCCTAGCTTCTGATCCTCTGCTATGAGTTCTGCCAAGTACTGACGGCTGCAAAAGAACACGGAATAACAAAAAAACCAGTTGATCTAAATCAGCAACCAATCTAACCGAATAAGTGAAATTGCATTTTTTTTCCTCCCGCGTCCGGGTGAATCTCCACCGGTTTTACTCCCAAGCTATTACCTTTCCACAACAGCCGGAGTGTGTCGAATAATCTGAGGAGAAGCGGCTCTTACGGGTGGAAAGCAGGGATCATTATACGGGCCTGACATTTGGAATCAACAGAATAACGGACCGTAGGGAAATGGAGATTTGGCTGTCTGCTGCCGCAAGGAGAGCAAACGGGAGGAAGGAGCAGGCCATTCATGAAGATAAATGGAGAGGTTACACGGAGTAAAATGTAGGAAATAGCAAAATAGTCCACCATTATGCAAAATATGCAGAACCAGACCCTCCCCCACCACGCCGCCACCCCCTAAACAACCCAAGCCATTTTTAAATCTTCTTGGGCTGGGCCAATCATTGGGCTATTGAGCCAAGCCCATAAATTAAATGACCAGGCCCATCCCGATTTCTTTTCCTCTTTCTTTTTCATTTTTCTTTCTTTTTTGGAGAGAAGCATTATCAGCATCGCCTGCAACTGCGAGCGAGAAGAAAGAAGAAGCGGAGGAGAAGCGGCAGCAGCAGCAGCAGCAGCAGAAGAGAGAGAGAGGGAGGGAGGGAGGGAGGGAGAGAGAGAGAGGGGGGGTGGGAAGAGGAAATGGCATTAGTGTGGCTAGAAGCGGCACTTCCGCTGGGGATCATCGCCGGGATGCTCTGCATAATGGGCAACGCTCAGTACTTCATCCATAAAACCGCCCATGGCCGTGTAATACTCTGTGTGTGTGTGTGGATCACTTCGTCCATATTGTTCATCTTCTACCATCAATTTCTTGACTTGGGATGAACTGATCTTATGGGCAGCCTAAGCACATAGGAAATGACATGTGGGACGTGACCATGGAGCGTCGAGACAAAAATGCTTATGGAACTCGCCTCCGCTTCTTCTCTCCCTTCTTGCTCTTAATTCTTGTGGATTTACAATCTGGGTCTTCTAATTTGTTTTGTTCTCGTACCTTTTTTGCTGCACCTTGTAGACTCTTTGTATAGTTGACCATGTTGAACTCGCCAATCTCTCGAACTTGTAAGGGTTTCTGATGGGAAAAATCGCTCGCAGCCATGTCACCGAGCAGCAGTTGCTTCCTTTCTGCTGTTCTTGAGCTGCTTCCTAGCTTGTATTCTAATTAAAAGTTTTCAGCAAATGCGGTCCTAGACTGTTCCCTGTATGGTGGTCACTTCTGGAGTTTCATTTTAGCGTGATTTGTGGTGCAGGAAAAGAGGCTTTCAGGAAATATATGGAAGATATTTTATTGAAATGAAGCAATTGCCCTTACAGATGCTGGATATTTGATTTTTGCAGTTTTAGCAGTGTGCACCAGTTGTGTAGCATAGTGCCATTTTTTTTCCATGTTTCTGAGGGGCAATATAGAACAATTTTTAAGCTTTTCTAGTCAAGAATTATAAACAGATTGTTCTACCTTTAATGCTTAAGCACTGTTCCTGTGGCTGATCTAGTTCTACCAAACCTTAAGAATCCACATCACTTTCCATAGCATGTTTTGTGAGGTCAAGCTTATATGGAGATCAAACTTTGTGCACCGTTTTCCTTAATTCACCATGATCAGACTTCTCAGTATGTCGCTTCACTGGAAAAGAGGGTCTTGACTATTGAAAGATCTTGTTTCTTCTGGCCGCAGACTAGGACAGCGCCAAAAAAGGTAGTATTTCTTGATATTCACTTCTTTTGGTTCCTACTACTCCTGAGGACTCCAAACAGAACTTACATACAGCTCTCCCTTTCCCGGTGTCTGCCTCCGTCATATGATCTAAAACTTTGCCCGGGTTGGATGGTGCTTAAGGAGTTTATTGCAATATTTATGACATCTCTATCATGAGAAATCCGTGTAAACCCATTTGCAAAAATGTAAGTGGTGATGATTGTAAAGTGACCTCCTGCTTTGTTTTAGAATGAACTGATATAATGCCATGGTTCCTTGTGCAGGATGCTTTGCTGAAGGAATAATGGCTGCTGGGCCCAAGTTCTTTCTAATCTTTCTTGGCTGTTAAATCTGACTCTTTCATTTGTTTTGAGGTAGTGATCGTTCAAATGGCTGCTTAAATCTTCTTTTGTTCTGTTGATAATGCGATTGGTTAATGGTCATCCCTGTCAACGTCCAAAGATTTTTTTTTTTGCCTTTTCTGCTCAAATTCGCTTTGACCGACTGTTATTTGTTATGCATATCAAAAAGAGTAATCCCATTGATGATGATAATAGGCAGGAGATTTGGATTTTGTGAGGAACATACTGAAGAGCTGAACTTAAGCAGTCCTCTCTTTGCAGTGAATGGAATGAAGAATGAAATTTAACCCAGCGTATGCTCAGGCGGCTCCTTAGTATTCGCATTCCTATGAGGAATATTTTAATGGAGGTTTAGACAAGAGAATGGTAGTTATGCGAAAGAACAAGGAGTTATGCTATATTGATCCGCAAGTCCCGTGACATTCTCAAGCGTGGGGGGTTAGGGGTTAACACTGTCGGCAGCACGAGAAGTTGGTACCACATTTTCCTTGATGTGGGAAATTTGAGGGACACTGCTTGGCTTCGAAAATGACATTTGAAGTGTTGATGAATTAGTGGGAAAGTAATGACACTGACAGTATGGAAGAAACACCCTATCTGCCGGACAATTGAAAGCGATTGCTTGGTAGAGTATGAAACCAAGAAACATTAAAGTGACACTGTGAAATCTGAACGCAGGCGTTCACATCTCGACGACTAGTCGATCTGCATGAAAACGATTGATTCATCAACTCTACGGGTCTTCTACTCCAAATCAATTAAATTGCAAGTTCTTTGACTCTACGGATCTTCTTCGCCCGACAGTGCAAGTTAAAAACATGTAATGAAATTGCATAATTTTTATTTTATTTTGTTTCTCTCGATTCCGTCCTACCAAGCACAACACTAGAGCCGTTCCAGGCTGGTATTCTCTTTTCCAACGCTTGAAGAAGGACAAAAGGGTAGACACAGGACAAGGATGAAAAGGAGCGGTTGGCGATCCAAACAATTAATGATGGGGACCGAGCAAGAGAGAGTGAAGAGCAATCCAACAGAGCACACAAAGAGAAGTCAGTGCCCCTTTGGCATGGGGGGAGGCAGTCAGCAGCGTGGCTGCAAATCCCTGCTCTGTTCTACCGTCTAGTTTTATGCTAACATCTACACAATGCATGTGAAGGCGTACTCCGGAAAAAAAAAGGGTAAAATACCATAGAAATTTCACTTACTTTATGTATATTATGTCAAATTGTCTTATCTCCCCTTCTTCGAGTGTGTTCTTTTGCGCTTACTTGATCATAGATCTGTGTCCCCACGGCCATTTATACGTGTGAAAGCTATAGCTCGTTTCACACTGATCATCACAAATCTCAGACTCTGACTGCTCCTGTCAGCCCTTTTGCTCTGACCACTTTGGAAGAATGGCATTCATGGAATAGACTAGAGCAAGCATAATTATGTGGGCTCTGGAGATGGTTCTTGACAGTGATTAGCTAATGCTTGCAATTTATAATCAGCACATGAATTCCAAATACAGTATTGAAAGAGGCAAGTGCAGTAAAGAACATTTGACCTTTATTCTCTTTCCACGGATAGAACACAATTTCCATTGAATAGCATAACCTATTTCTTTCAAAGGGCCATGAGGACTCAGACTATAGAGATTTACACAATAATCCTACTCAATAATCGAATAAAAAGAAGCAAGACAGACACCAATAGAAGAGGAGGTGCTTTGAGTAGGGGGAAAAAAATGCTTCTCAGATAGGATCTGAAATCTGAGGATGATTGTACAGAATTTCATGATTCAAGGCACGTAATCATGCTCAAGAGCTGGTTGTGTTCGAGTTCCAAAAGCTACAGGGGCTCTTATATCCCCAATAGAAGCCGTACTCAGGGCTTCCCCAGCATCCGCTGTCCTCTCCATTTTCGAAATCCTCCTCTTTTGCCACTGCTTCTTCGCCCACAGAGCAAGGATTGCCAACAAAATTAGCAGTAATAGTCCGCCAACCACAGTCCCGAGGATTATCCACTTTTTCCTGGACTGCCCCTTCCTGCCAACAGACTCGACCACAACTGAGAAATGTCCCTGCTGGGTTGTAGAGCATCTGTTTCCCGACAAAACACTGCTGAAATTCACCAAACCCTGCAGATTGAACCACACGCACTTCGGAGTTGATCCCGAGGGGGCTTGGTCCATTTTTGAGAAATTGATCGTTATAGGATCCTGAGATGCCATGATATTCAATTCAGGCAGGTTCCTGGCTGAGAGGTTTGACGCATTGTACGCAAGAAGGCCCAGGACTGGGGATATGTGGGTGAAACCAGGCAAAGGGTAATAGACGTCAGACCAGTTGCCCAAGTTCTGGTACACCAAAACAAGCCTCTTCGAGTAGGGGGTTACAAGGACTCCTTTTGGGATGTCAAACTCCTTGTAATTGCTGACACCTCTAGCTTTCAAGCTCCCTCTGCGGAGCCTCAATGCTGAGATCTTTATCCCAGTCAAATTCGATGGTACGTTCCCATCATATGGGATGCCAGTCTTTGGACGAACAAAAGCCCTGAAAGCATTGTCTTGGAGAATTGCATCAAGGGCACGTGCAGCACTCAAATTCCCAAGATTTTGGGCTGATCCGGAGAATGGCATCCCAAACAATGAAAGTGAAAGGAAAAGCATGGAGACACTCTGAATCAGAAACCCCATCGATTCTCCGGGTTCCAAAGACCAGCCACAAGCTTATTCTTATTGTCACTTCCCGCTGCCTCAAGAATTTCACTTCAAATAGACCCACAAAGACAGCTTACCAATTATGTTATTTCAGCCTATTCCCTGAAAGGATGCCCTTGTAGCATCATATCAGCGGCGGCGCCACCGCTGCCACCAATCACAGAATTTTCTAAAACTATACAGCAATTGTATTTTGGGCTAACCCTTAAATGAAAACGAGGATATTATGTATATCCCCTTTTGGCAGCAGACTAAGAATTTTTACACAACCAACTCAATTGTATATAGATGACACAACTTTTCTTCCTCTGATGAAATGACAAAGAAGCTTCTTAAACGGCTCTGTCAAAAGTAAACAGAGTAAACGGTTCAGATGCGGAAACCCCGAAGCCTCAGAAGTCAGAATTAATAGGCAAAAGTAAATGCAGAGCCAGGAACATTATAGGCACAATAAATCCACAATGATAAGGGCCATGCTGATTCAACATTTTCCGCTTTGAACGGTCAAAAGATTATTGACCTTCAGAGAGTGGGGATCAACGATTGATGATAAACATTCCGGGACAGTTACGTCCAGCATTTAATACGGCCTAATTCCACCGGCAACGGAGCTGACCCACAAGAAACCAACCCGCGCCAAGATGAGTAAACCTGCAATTTTTTCCCTCGAGGTACCTGATTTCTTATATGGAAAGAGTAGGGGCAGAGCTTCATCGGAAGACTCAAGAATGACGGACGGAGAGTACCATTGCTCGCGGAGGCTTTCTGAAGACCGGAGGAAGAGACCCAAATGCTTACCAGTTCGTTGGGTCACAACGGAGACAAGGGGGCTGCGACGAAAGTGAGCTCGGTAAAGCGTCAGAGGAAGCGAAGCCCGAAAATGCTGCTTCTGTGGCAAATGCTACAAATCATGATCGAGAACAGAAGGGGGCCGAGTCGACGACGAAGGCACGGAGAGCTTTGACAATCAAAGGGGGATTGATTGATTGTACTGAAAAAGTAGGTGTTGACAGAACCGCAATAATTGAGACGGAAAGTTGTAGGCTTTATGCTCCACAGAGCTCTAGGTTTACTGGAAACAGAGAGAGAGAGAGAGAGAGAGAGAGATTGGGGGAGACGCAGAAATAGCATTGAGAGATCTGTCTAGTGAAGAGAAGAAGATAGATAAGCTTTCAGTCGGTAAGATGATGGCCAGTAGAGGAAAGGGAAGAGTGTGGAGACACACACAAACATACACACACAGATATAGAGAGAGAGAGAGAGAGAGAGAGAGAGAGAGTTTAAAGTTTAAAAAAAGAAGAAGACATTTGTTGGCGTGCCACCATTGATGGAAAGCGAGCACTGGATTTTGCCTTTTTCTATGAAATTCAGGGATTACTGAAACTGAAAAAAAAAAATTTGAATTCCCCGTTCGTTTGACAAACTACTGCAGTCATCTGGTCTGGTGGGTGTGCTTCACGGCATAGATGCTTCGGCGTATGCCGGACGTACCCGATAAGTCCTCCCCGAGCTGGACGTGAGAAGAGGAATTAGCTGACTTGAAACATATAATAGAGAGAGTTTGGCTCCTGAAGTGTCAGCGTCTGTAAAAAGTCAGTCTGTCTTACACTGAACCAAATGTAGTAGTAGTAGTAGTAGTAGGTGCTGGCAAATGTCTTCCCTGGTGAGCAGTAGATTGACTATGACGCCACAGGAAAAGTGATCAGCGGGCGGTCAAAGCAGCAGCGTAGAGTCTACAGCACTCACGCAAGCAATCAAACTCCTGCTATTCAGTGGAGAATAATCTCGAGAGCTCGCTTCACGTAGCGATAAGAGATCTTTCAGCAGCATGAGTAGGCCAAGTCATTTTCTGTCATCATCATACCTACACAGTTTAGATCGTCCATCGTAAGGGTGATCCAGTTGAATCAAGAATTACTACAGTGATCTTTGTTTCTTTAGTGCGTGTTCAATTTTAGATAGCCTGCAACAAAAGGATGTATGAGAACGAAGATGACCGGTCTTGTCCGAGTGCACGAGGACAAGAATTGGAAGGCTCGTTTTAATACATATTTCCATTCAAAAGTTGGAAGCAGGTAACAATAATCATATATCCATATAAGCCACATTACAAAGAATACCACTTAAAACTCACTGGAGGAGCATAAACAAATAACTCAAAAACAACCCCAGATACATACAGCAAAGAATAGAAATTCAGGCAGACTTTACATGGAACCCAAAATCAAAACCGAACTCCTTTTCCTCTTAGAGAACAGAAAATAAGAACAATGAGAGAAGAAGAAGAAGATGGAAAACTAAAGAATGAAGACTGAATAAATGTTCGAATGTAGTCAGAAAAAAAGAAGGATCAGACCTCCGCGTAGGGCCCTGACTCCCCTCTCTGATCTTCTTTCTTATTAACAGAGGAGTCTGAATTCACCAGGGCGGTGTTTCCCTCAACTTCCTCGTTGTCATTCTTTGGGATGCTTTCGGTTTCTGCTTTCAAAGACCCACTAGCAGAGGCGGGGAGTATGGCAGGTGACGGCGGGGATTTGGGCGAAGTCGGTGACAAGGAGAGAATACTCGAAACTGAAGGAACAGGATAGACTTCAGTCACCTCTTCAATTCCCTCATCCAGGTAGACCACATCCTGCATCGTGAGTTGGTGGTACTCAACAATTTCTCTCAAGAAGCGGTTCTCCCGGGCGTAGGTTTCGTTCTCATGAGCCAGTCGAGCCTTCTCAGCAAGGAGTGTCTCAAGTTGAAGCCTTATCTGATAGAAAGTTTCCCCACAAAAGAAGTAGACAGTATTACGAATATATTCACGATGTGCTCCTTGATTGACTAGCAACAGAGGGTTTGTTGATGCACTTTAAAGAACTCATGATGCAAGCAGAAAATTGATGCCATTTGAAGATATAATGCATCTATAGAATCGAGAAAATATCAAAGAAAATGAGGAAGTACCAAGTCATCATCTGCTGCATTTCCTCCCTTCTCCTTGCCTTCTCTAAGGACTTTGTTTTCCTCCTCAAGCTGAGAACATCGCAACTTAGCAAAAGCCAGGTCTGCTTTGACAGTTTTCAGCTCACGCAGAAGTAGTTTGGCCTTGGCAGCTGTAGCCATTGCAACCTGAGACCCAAAAAGATTGCCTGATCATCTGTCCTTTAAAAAGGAATGAAACACACACTAAAATAAATAAATAAAACAAAAAAACCAGTGTCCACAGAATAGAAAACTACCAGAATATGCTTCATCATTGAAGTAATAATCTGGAGTGTAGCAGAGGAATACCTATGCCCAGAAATCTCATGATAGTAATATAACCCAAGCCTGATTCTTCCATTAGTAAAATTCTCCATAAAAATATCAAGTTGAAGGGCATGACTATTCTAGAGTCACAGATCAAACCGACAATAATTCCCTTGTTCTTTTCATTGATTATCTTTGGCAATCAAGTGAGGTCCCAGTCAGTTATACACAACATAGTTGCCATCTTACATCGCGAGATGCCTTTAGTTGATTTTCATGGTTGATTTGGTCCTGTGGTTGCAGAGGTTGCCAAGAGCTGTCCCCACTGGGGTTGATATTTTGAGCCTCTGAATTCCCCTTTCCTCTGATTTGCAATTTGCGTGTCTCGTGGATGATGTCTTGAGTCTTATTTTCCACAATTGTACGACCTTCCTGTAGAGATGAAATATAGGTATCAATACAAACTCAGTTCTCAAGAGGAATATACAGTTGGACCACAGCAGGAAAAGAATCCCAATTCCACAGTTGCATAAAATCCAAAAGATACTGAAGATGTCAATTGAAGGCCACAAAATTGTATTTAGCACCAGCCCCAAAAATATGGAGAGGAACAAACAGAGAACAAGCTAAATTGAAGCTTAAGAACAGCAGCAATAATAGTGTGAATGCCAGATGTACAGGAAATTAAAAATTAAATTCAAAGCTTTTGGGTGCAGCATACTAGATATTGGCTCTACTGTAACTGCAGTTTCAAGCATCACCGAGACGTGGATACTGAAAGCTTTCTTCACAAAAGGAAGACAGTATAAAAAACTATGACCTGGAAACTATCTAGCCAAAGCACTTCGGCCATACCTCAAATGCTTTTTCAAAGGTATCTCCAATCTGATTAAGGGAAGATGTGATCCTGTCCAAACCCTTCCTGATTGTAGGATTATCCACCCTAGGCAAGCTCCCTGACAATGGATAAGGTTGCTGAAACAAAAAGAACAAATGGGTGAAATTCATTTGCAAGTATAAGATACATATTCAGTGTTTTGCTTAGAATGTAGACAAATTTATCGTCTTTGATATTATGGAACTAATAGCAGAATTTAGTTGGACCCTCAACCAACTCCAACTAAGTAAATGAGTTTCACCTGTGCATTTTGAGGGTTATCATACATCTGTGGCTTCATTCCAGTTGAGTTTTCAAACTGTTGGGATGCATTTTCATCCTCAAGAATTGCCTTAGCCTTGCGTGCCAAGACACCCCAAAACCCAGATTTGGAGCCATTGTAAGCTGATGGATTCCCCCCATATGCAGCAAAGCTCTACAGATCAGACATGGTGTCAATTCCATTAAAGAAATAAAATAAAGAATAAAACCTCAACCAATCAATCTGGTTAGAAGTTTCATAAGGAAAAAAAAATCAATCAATGGGTGGATATCAGACGAGTCTAGCATATTTCATCCAGGACCCGGTGCAGACAATCATGTGAAATGAGATCGACAAGAATTGGCATGTTTTTTTAAAGCTGAATACATGGGGCTTAATTAGCTTTATACAAATTGAAGGGCAAAAAATTATGCCTCTAACTGCCCCCAGCTGAATCGCAATCTTCATGTCCAGATCACGTTATATCGAGCAAAACCAAACTAAATAATGGCCGCAACTGACGCAGGACGAATTAGACAGCGCCAAACAAACATGTTCCAGTAGGCAAAATCCGGATTATCTATACCCGAGAAAAAAGGGGAACAGGAGGCGGCGAACCTTAGACCTAAAAGTGTCGCCGTTCCCGTCTCTGCGCGCATAAGCAGATTCTCCATACGCAGACGAGAGCGACGACTCGCGGTGAGCGGCGGAGGCCCTGATCGCCTGGGCCGCCAGGGAGGAAGAGTTCGAGGACGACGAAAGATGCGAGGGAGAAAAGGCGTCTTCATGAGGCGGGTAGTGGATCTCCTCCTTGAAGGTCGACGATCTCGCAATCCCATGCCTTCTCCTGTACGCCATCGCGGTCGGATTAGATGAGATACTCGAGAACCAAACTAGATCCGAGGCCCTAACCGCGGATTGGACCACCAGGAAAGCCGCCGTGGGAGGCCGTCACCGCCACCGCGCGAGGACGAAACGGGAAACCTGCTCGGATTATATTGCTTCCTTCCTCCTGAAAGGGTTAGCAGTAATAATTCGATTTTTTAAATGAATTAATGATTAAATTAGTAGTATTAATTAATAAATGGATGCGAGTGGAGGGAGGAAACCTCCTCAATTAACGAACTCTTTCCCATGTTTTAACGACCGGTCCTAGAAATGACAGTGGAGAGAAATCGGCTGCAGCAGCCCTTACAGACCTGAACTACGATTACCTTCTGATTGGAGGACTCGAACAAGTTATCCAACGGTCCCGATTGTGTTCAATATTAAGCTAATCTTTGGACGTTAATGGATTCAAATCTGGCAGATGTCTAATTTACGTGAGCCATCTCAGGCCCATTGCAGCCCAACATAGGACCTTGGGCCCAACCTGAGAAGCCCATTTTATCTTGGGCCCATCAGCTCTCTCTTGAGAACAAAAATGAAAAATCGAAGTTGCGGGAGCGAAACCCCTAAAAAGACCCGCTTTGCAGCCGTTATCTCCCTCCTTTCCACCCCACTTTTTCTCTCTGCACTTCCTCCTTCCTCCACTGCGGAGCTGCAGGTTAAGGTACACTCTTCTCGATCTATTAGGTGCTTCAATCATCCACTTCTGTCGAGGACCCTTTATGTTCATTTCGATCCCGACTAGAATGAGCGCCCTTTCCCTGGTTTTTCTTGTAACCCCTTGATTTGCTCAGTTCTGCATTGTTCTCAAGAAAAAGGAAAAGATTTTCTTTTTCAATTTGTTGTTTATAGATATCTTCTGCGTTCTAATTGTTCATGCGTCTGTTTCAGCTGATTATTTGGTGTAGCAAAAGGAGGGATCTTCTAATACGATCATGTGATGCTGATTACGATGCTTTTTGGATTTTGACAGATTAACTGTTCTATTTTGGATTTAATGGATTCTCGAGAAATTGTGATTGCCTCTGAAAAATGTGAAGTGCTCAATTGTTCTGATAAGGTTGGGAGCTTCTATGATAGCTCAAGTCCTATTAACGCCAAGCACATCTCTGTCTCGAGAAATTCTGCAACCAGTGAAGAGAAGGCTTCTCTGGGGCCCGTTACTCCCGATATCAATGGGCAGTGCAGAGACCACCTTCTCAAGACCCCACTTTCACTGCCCAACAGATTGGACCAGCTGGAATCTGTGAGGGATATTGGTGGTGATTATGAGAGCCCCCACACACCTAAGGAGGATGTTTTCGACCCATTTGCCCCCAGCTCTGATAACCTGCTTCAGGCCCCACAGTGTGAGAAACGGTTTGATGAATGGAGAACCAACATTGCTCGCCACCTCAACTTTGGCTTCTCCACTGATGAACTGAAGAATGGATCCTGCAAATGGGATGGGACCTGTATATCGGATGAGGAGATTGTAGAGGCCGTGTACAAGAATCTCTTGGAGACCATTTTACAGAGCAAGATCGAGGACCTTCTTGCGCAGTCTAGCCTAAAATGTGCTGATGAAGACTGTAACACTCCAACTTCCAGGCTGAAGCTTAATGGTGTTGCTGAGACTTGCCCCAGAGCTCCTAGGAAGGCTGCAGTCAAGTCCAGGAATATAGACCTGAGTCTATGCAAAAAGCTTCAGTTCTGATTCTCTGACAATCGTGATCTGCAGAGATGTGATTCTTGCCTATACTGACCAATGGTATGAATATTATGTTCTGAGCCTTCTGACCCGAAATTCCTTCCTCCTGCGGTTCCATATGTCAGGAGGAATATGTTCTAACAGATGATAATAATCTTGTTTTGCTGAGGTTGTACTCATAAATCGTATCTATGTACAGTTGATTGTTGGATTCTCTGCTGTTTGAAGTAAATAAGCTGTTTCTTTTCATGATCTTTTTTATATTGGTAATATTGATCATTTCACCCGATTTTAACTATTTCTGTTTTATGATAAAATCACTGTTGTGATACAAACTGTTATAGAAATTCTAGATTGTTTTTGTTTCTTTTTGTTGTTATCGTGATACAAGGGTGATAAGGGGAGATGATATTAAATGGATACAGTGGGTTATTGATGATATATATATATAGCTGACGTTGTGAAAATGTGATGTGCCTTTTTTTCCGGTGTGCAGAAGCTCATGGCCCTAGGAATTTGCAATCAAGGAGGACCGGCAATGCTACTAATAAAAATCAAACTTACGTCCATTAATCCTAGATTGAGGACAAATGGACAGTGTCAGCTTTCATTTTCTTGTTTTCATCATGGGTCGATCTGTCATCTTGAATCCAACCTGATCCAGGATAACCATTAACATATGAAAATTCAACCCATTTCATAAATTTGATCCTTTTTCTATCTCTTGTCAGCCCGGCTGATTGTCGTGTCAACACATTATCATGTTAATTAATAGAAGGAACGCCTATACACAGCGAAGGAAAGCTTGTAGCGTTACTGTATCCAGGGTCTTGCATCAAATGATCGGGGACATCACTTTCTGCTAATTGCAGTTGAAGAAGAAAGAGGCGTTCTTTAGTGAACACTACTATGTCCAGGCACCTCTGGTGAAGGATCTGTTTGCCACATAAAAGTCATTAAGCCGGGAGAAAATTATCCAGCGAAGGTAGAATTACGTAGTTGGGAAGATAACATCGGCATATTCAGAAAACAACTCAGATATCCTGGATGATATGGTGATGCCAGTTCTCCCGGTGTTGGTGATTTTTCGAAGTTAGCATAACAAGGATGGTCAAGTGGTGCTGTCGCCGATATCCTTACAGCAGAATCGTATTTCAGCATTCGCTGCAGGAATAAATTTGAAAATGTTTTATGGCTTGTGGTCTGGTGGTCCGGCCTGATGCTGAAGGAAGTCATTGATAGCGTTACCAGTTACATGTCGATGAATATAATCTGCAACACCTATTCAAAACTCTACTGCAATCTCTAGAGTCCCTTGAATTCTTCTGTGTCATATCAGCAACCGATTTCGGATCGATAATGGTGACTGACCCAGCTTGATGCTGTAACCATTCCTGGGCCTGAGCCACTTTATTGAGCCTCATTTGCTGCATGCATATTCCTGTAGTTATTAATGAGTGCGAGACCTGGGTGGGCCAGCAAATCACATCCGCTCAGCTCCTCGTCGGCCCCGGTTCCGACCATCAATTGGAAAAAAATACAAACGTTGGAGAGACCACAAGTCCTTTCGACCGCCCACTGTAAATAGTCAGTCTATTTTCTTGCATCTGTCCTCGGCTCGGAGCGACATCATTACTAGGTTACGATCTGAACCGGAACGGAACTCCTGGACCGGTCCTCCGCCCATCTCAAATCAAAGCTCGATTTGTCTGTTCAATCGGAAAAACTAAGGTGATGAGCGGATGCATCCATGTAAGATATCTCCTGGGGCGTCTGGTTCTCTCACTGTGACTAAGAGGGAACGCGAAGACAGTTCGGTAGAGGAATATATATATATACACATATATATATATATGTCACCGTTAACTCTATTTCTCTCTCCTACGTGGCACTTTTCGAAAAAAAAAATGACACTCACTCGTACTCACCCCTCTCTCTCTCCTCATCTCCTCATCTCCTCCCACGTGACAACCCTATCTCTCTCCTCGCCCACCCACTCTCTCCCACGTGGCAACCTCTCTCTGTTCCCCCTCCTCTGTTACCCTACGTCTTACTCTCGCCCCTTCCCTCCGACCGCACCCTTCCAAGCCCACCACCATCAATCACCTTCAATCTTTTCCATCTCAGCCATCCTACTCTCCACGCCTTTTCCGAGCTCGCTGCCACCGCAGTTACCACCATCCCCTCCATCTCTTTAGCTCTTCTCCCTCTTACCTCTCCCAACCCGTCGTCGTCGTCGTCTCCACCACCACCGCCGTCTTCTTCTCCGCCTCTTCAGCTCTTGTCCACCCACCGCTACCACGACCAGCACCGTCACCTTCATCTTCTCCGCTCTTTAGCTCCACCCCGCCAAAAGAAATGGAAGATGGATGTCGGCGGGGAAGACCATCGAGATATCAGTTGAAGATTGTGGAATTCGAGGAGAAAGAAAATCAATTCCTTGAAAAATTGAGTGTTTTGAGTGGTGAGGAAGGAAAGGGCGGCGGAAGTGGTAGCCGCGTTTGCGGCGGCGAAGTGATGGCCAAGATTAGGGTATATTTGGTCTCAAGGGCAATTTTTGAAATTTTAATACATGGTAAAGGGAAAAAGAGTCATTACATCATTTAAAATAAAAATAATAATCTTTTAATACCACGTAAAACAGTCAACGTCCATGTAGGAAAAAAATTAACCGCATTAGGTTTATGTGTACGAGGACTTATCGAGGACCGATTGTGTGCACACTCTGGGACTCAGACGTATGAATCCCGAAGGGAAAGACAGACGATCATAATCGATTTTTGAGCCATTCTTAGCGTGATTAAGATCATATTTTTCGAGCCATCCACCGCCGAAGGAATCCGATGACGAAGATGTCTGCAATTTTGTCGCCGGGACACGACGAAGAGGAGCGGTCCCAATGCTGGATTGGAGCCACCGTCCATTGCATAGAAGGCATGAAATTCAACGTATTTCGCATCATCCTCATCTTTATATAATGGATGATATATATACATACACACGCACGGAGAGATAACAAAGCCTTGAAACATCCACAACTCCTTAATCAACCTCCGTCCCCCATCTGATGTCTCCACCAACTCCAGTGACATCTCCCCAAGATTGAAACCCGCTCTGCTCGTTCAGCTCGGGCTCAGGGTGGATGCATCTTCGATTAAATGATTGATGATAGAGCTGGGGGAGGGGGAAGGGGGAGAGGAAAAGCCTGGTTTGACTCTGTCATCATCATCATAGATGCAAAGAATAGTAAACAAAAAAGAATAGTAGTAAGTAAACCAGACTTAGTCCGTATAGGAAAGCAATTCAAAACTCTTTGTGCCAACTTAAATTTTTTTCCAAAATGCTTTATACCATCGGAGCAATTAACCCTGTCGTCATCATGGCGTTAACCAGAGGTGAAAGTGGTTCGGGCCGGTTGGTTTTTTTGGGGATATTGTCGGGGCCCGACTTATTTGATATGATTTTTTCAATCCTAAAAAACCATATCAAAAATTATATTTGGAGCATAGTTTTAAAAACCGG
The DNA here is from genome assembly GCA_900006705.1 of Sonneratia caseolaris. Classification (NCBI taxonomy): domain Eukaryota; kingdom Viridiplantae; phylum Streptophyta; class Magnoliopsida; order Myrtales; family Lythraceae; genus Sonneratia; species Sonneratia caseolaris. Next base: position 3,380,484 of record CXYZ01003466.1, on the reverse strand, counting down.
ACCGGGCCGGCAGGTTCGATCAGTTCGACCTGGAACAGGCCACACCCGATCCGGTTCTAAAAAAAAATTCAATTATAATTTAAA
>CXYZ01003466.1:3292838-3376805 GCA_900006705.1 Sonneratia caseolaris | reverse complement strand
TTAAATATTGTCTAATTATCTAATAATTTTTTTAAATAACCCTAATCGGGCTATCGTGCCGGCACGGCCCGGGATCATCTGGCCCGGCACGCCCGATAAAATTATCGGGCCGTGCCGGCACGGCACGATAAAGCTTCCGGCACGATAAGCACTGGCCCAGCACGGTGTTATCGTGCCGGGCCCGTGCCGGGCTATCGTGCCGGGCCAAAATTTGCCAGGTCTAGCTTACACTATGCAAATGGTGATGATTTAAACAATTCGAGAACTTTATCTCCTTTTTTGTCGGATTATTTCCAACCCAGTGAAGAAAATCGGAAAATTTTGAAGGGCACGCACGATTTAGATACAGAGCCTGATTTTTGGGTTAAAAATTGAGAAAAACAGGGCCCCTTGACAATTTCCAAATTAAGGAAAAAAAAATGAAGGTGGGGAAGATATAATCGTGGTAAAAAAACCGCCGGAGACGGCGGCCGCGATCGGGATCGTCGAACAGCGATCACATAAACCACACTCATTTGTATATGTTTTCTCTGCAGAAAGAGTTAACATTGGTTCCTGGCGAAGACGGATCATCTAGCTCGAGAAGCGTCGACCAGAAGATCCGAACATCTGGTCGAGGAGGATGACTAGGGCCATCGCTACCTCCGTGTGGATCATCTCTTGCTGCACCACCAGGTGGAACACGTCGCTTCCGACGGATTCTTTCCGCCGGATCTCCGCAACCACCCGCCGCCTGTCGTCGTAGATGGCGCAGCTCCTCTGCGAGTATGACCCCTCGATCTCGTACGCCGGCTGGTTCCTGCCGCCTCTCCTCCACGAGAAGGAGGATGGCGAGGACGGGGGCGAGAGGGACGATGTGGATCCAGGGACACAGCTCACATGGGCCAGGCACTTGCTGTTGAGGAGGTTTGACTGCTTCCTCGCCGTGAACCGGGGGTTGACGGCGGTCTCCCCGTCGAAGACTTGCCAGTTGTCTCCCAAGCTCAATCTCTGTCCCGTCCATAGTAAATAATAAATATTCAGTCGCAAGGCCATAAAAGTAAAAAAAAAAAAAAAAACAGTATCGCTTGATCGAATCTAATCTGAACTTCTGAAGGAAGATTAAGAATTAAGGTCAGGCGGATAGATCTATTTATACCTTACGACGGATGGTGAGGAGTGGCTTCCCGGATGTGTCCATGAGCACGATCTCGCCCCTAGGGCGGGCGGAATAACTATCGACCCTAAAGACGAGGTTGCCCCTGCCGTCGTACACGGTGAAGCCATTGCAGCTGAGGAGGAGCGACTTTCTCCACACTGTCAGAGTCTCGGGGCTCCTGTTGTCCAGCCACGAGGAGGTCTTGGTGACGGCCGGGGAAGCGGAGGGAGTGGAGAGGGCGGCCAAGGCGTCGTTCGGGTGAACCTTTGTCATCCTCAGTCGATCCAGCCTCGACCTTGCTCGTATGTATATGTTCCACCTTCCGTCGTCGAGAAGGGGAAAGGAGAAAGGGACTGGAGGGCAAGTTGGTTGATCGGCTTGCTCGAGCAACGCTCTTTTATATATGCCGTGGAGAGGCAAGGTAGGGCAATAGGAACCTAGCAGGAACAAGGCGGCCCGCTCGGCTAGGCCAAGAAAATGAGGGATGATTGGAAATCTAAATCAAAATATTTTCCATCTCTTTTTAATAAATAAAATATTAAATTTAAAATCAACCAATAGAAATTATTGGTAACTGAGGTAAGTTTTTCTTCCGCAAGTCGATTAGTATTATTTATTAGATTCGTGGACAATAGATACGTATTCAATAGTCCTCTACTTTTTTTTTCTTTACATACGATGTCATATTTATATTATATAAATTAAAATTTTTATAATTTATAAGATTTTTATGGGAATGATGAACCATGGTTGAAAGAGTCCACGCGGATGCCGAGTGGAGAGTGGGCGCCTTCTGTCCATCACATGAGATCGACTTCTCTCCAATAAGTCTCTGTCTCTGCCCCCGACTCATCCTTTTCCTTTATTGGTGCAGATGCGAGAGAAGTCTAAATATATATATATATATATATGTGTGTGTTAATTTGTTAAATAAATTAATTCGAAATTCAATCAATCTAACATCCAACTAACTTACTTTAAAAAATGCTTAATTTAATTTACTCAAATATATTCCTAATTGTGCGTTCATTAACCTAGGCAAGGCTCGGGAGCTCAGCAGTCCCCCCAGGCTGGCTGGCGATGGAGATCAAAGGGAATATTTTAAAGGCAAGCAAATGGCAGCGGTGACTATTAGGAGAACAATAATTAGAAAAGTCGAGATATGTACACAATACGTGCATACACACATGCCCTCCATAGGCTTGATGAGACGGTATAGCTTTAGCATCCTTTTCCCCTCAAAACAAATCCGGTGAACAAAATAATCTTTATTTAGAAAATTTTATTAATTTAATGTGTTTAAATTAGTTACGATGGAATGAATTTTTAGATATTATATAATTTATAAAATAAAAAATAAAATTTTAATAACTTATAATTAATTTATATTTAAATAAAATTAATATATTATTAAGTAAAAAAATTTATTTTAAACCTTCCCAATTTATAATTCCTAAATCATATTTAGGGCAATAAAATCAACTATCCCGACCGACTGATGTTCTGTCCTATCATAGGTTTGACATTGCTTCATAGTTAAGTAAAATAAGTATAAATGAATCACGTAATTATTACTTAATTCATTACAAAGAGGACAAAACGAAAGGGAGGAAACACGGAAACGACTTTCAATATTCCCATCCCCGCCCCCCCCCATTTTCTTTATTATCAATATTAAGATATTGATAATCTTGTGGCTGAGGAGCGATTTGCGGTGGTCGGGAGGACGCGCGTCGCCTTCCCGTCCCTCGCCTTACAGATATTTCTGTGCTAATTTTGTAATATATCATTTTCTCCTATTAAGATTCCACAAAAAAAAACAAACAACTTTACCTGTCTCTCATTTCAGTTTATTATTTTTTTGAAAAAATTAATTTCTTTTCATTGTGCGCTTACCGCCCCGTTGGTAGGAACTGGCAGGAGAGGGCTGCCCCATCTGCGGCCAAAATCCGATTAGAATGTTAATTATTCGCGGTTGATGAATGACACCCGTTTGATCATACGCATGGCCCTTGGTGCCATCAGTGAGGCTTGGTGACTAGTCAATTCGAAGTGGGAGACCCTGACCGGATTCATACAATTAATTAAACTGCAATAATTTTGCGTCACTATTCTTAATAATATCTTAAACCAGTTAATCGGTGGATTTGATCGTGATAGGGATTAATTATTGGAAGGGGATTAGATAAAATAAACCAAACGGTGACGTAGGAATCTCATTTCAAACCCGCTCGCTCTATTCTAATCCTTTCAGGACAAGATCCCGTAAAATTAATAAATTAGGTGGCTCAATCGATCAATTCAAACATTTAACAAAGCTTAGCGGCTTAACTGATCAGCCCTGCCCTGTCTCCCTATAATTAATTATAATTAATCCAAATTTAAATCAAATCAAATTATAAAAAATTAACATTCTTACCATGTAAACTCTTTTGAATATAAAATTTTAAAATATTATATTATTTCAATCCATTTATATTAAAATATCCACTATTTTTAGTTGCCGCCTACCCAAGAAAAAGCATAATTTTATCATTTTTATGCATAGTAAAATTTTCATGATTTATAGATGGGAATGTGAAATCGATGCTAAATACGCACCGTGTGCCCCGACCCAATAACGTCNCTATGCTATACGCACCGTGTGCCCCGACCCAATAACGTCAAATCGCATCCCAAGAAGTCACGATGAGAAGTGAAGTTTGTCGACTTAAGGTGACCAGGAATTATATTGGTCGGTTGGCTAAAGCCTCATCCCCTTTATTCTCATCCTCACAGCTAAATTGTCCCACCTCGTTTTCTCTATCTTACTTTTTGTACTACCCATTCACCAGCCATCCCAAAATATCCACCGCGACTCAGCCCTGGCCGGCCTAACGCACAAAATGTACGGAGAAAGCTTGGTGACTCCAGAGATCCTTGTGAAACTCAATCACCTGCCGGGGTTCTCGATTTAATGGTTTTGATCTGACTGTATGATTGGTCCCCGATCGATCTGGACAAACCCCGGACCACCAGGCCACATGGAGTTTCTGATTCTATCTAGCCCTTCGAAGTGGACTGGAGAATCAGCATCTCAAGCCTGCCCACAACGCAAAAGACGCCACTTAAGCAATTATTCTTTATAGTCAATGCAATAGCAAAGGCAAATAAACTCAGACAAATCCCAACCCACTACCGACAAAGATGCTTCTTTTCATGTTAATTTGCACGGAAGTGAGCAGTAAAAAAGTTACAAAAAAAAGATCTGAAAGTCGGCGGATACCATGGACGATTTTCTACTGAGCCAAAGAAAGGGAATAGATGGTGACTGAAATGCGGTGCTGCTGAAACTTTCTTAGCCAGTGGACTATGTAAAGGCTAATCAGGCGGACAGGGAATGAGAATGAGAATAAATGAATAGAAGGTAAGCTTGTCACCAAAGAATCAAAAGGCACGCAGCTCACCTTGAGTCATTATCAGATGTCGACTGATTCTGAGATAATCACAAATTGCATGACATCTGTGGGCTAAAGATGCTTTTTCTAACTAATGTGCGATTCCAATACCTGTTACCGGGCATTATGGCCAAGGCTGCCTAGAGAAAAACCCTTCACGATGGATCAACTATACAGAGGAACGCCTTCACACCAGATCAACTCGCAATTGCCAGATGCTAGAGTACCCTCATTCATCATGGTAGGATTGGCAGCAGTCATCTATCTTGAATAGTACATGGCCACCTGCAGAAATCTTGGAAAAAACGAAAATTCTGACCCGACTGTAAGTGGGGCCTGGATGGCCTCTACCGCACAAAAAGTAAAATTGTCCACTCAATCTGCTGGCCCAGTGTGAGATGAGAACCTCATGTTCCATGTGCTCATAAGACAGAAGATGAATCAGACACGGATCCAGGAGAATAATGAGGACATATCTAAATATCTCACCAACAACGGCAACAAAAATGTAGAGAAGAATCAAACAAGGACCACAGGGTCAACAGTTTCATGAAACTAGAAGGCTGGTCCCTGAGAATTCAGGGTCATTGCGTATCAAACATGATTAGCACAGGAACTCATTCCATTTAACAGAATAATGGACTATTCTCTGCAGCAGATTATTCAGCCTAGAAAAGTTCCTCATGATAATTCAAACATAAAGACCTGTGAGAATTAAAAATGTAAAAGGCAAAGAAAACCATCAAATTTGGGGTGCAGTACCATCTATAACTTGAAGTCAGTGCTGTCCTGCACACTGAGATTATTAGAAGCTTTGCTCGAGAAAATTCTGACTCCTAACTAAGCAGCCAAGTCTTCTCCTTGATGGAAGCACCATTTTCTCGACTAATGTGCACGAGCCATTTTGCTACTGAAAATTCAAACAAAGGAAATAAACCACAACATGATAAAAATACCTATTAAGTGCATTCTCTCAATATCAGCTCCACCTTACAGCTTGCCTTGCTAACTGGAAAAATAATTATGCAAGAAAAAAAGCATCCAACTTTCAAGCTGAGAATTTTTCAAATTGTTGATAATTAGAAAACAATTCCATGTCCGATTGTTGTTAATGCAGATGGAACTAGGAGCCATACCCTGCAATGCTAGTGATAGCATACCAATGGCTATGGAAGTGAAGAAAGTCCAAGTTTATGAACCTACCTGTGATTTGCAGGGAAAAACTGCATAAACGATGTCCCTTTAACTTTACCTTAAACAAAGAGTTAATAGATCTACTTAAATATATTACAGAAGATATAGATCCATGTGCCAAGCATAAGAACAGCACTTCAATAGATTTCTAAATAATGGTCATCAGAATAACGAATATGTGATTTACTTGTAGAAATCTTTAACTGCTAGGCCGTTCAGTAGCAGAGATCAACAATTTGTCTCGTTCAATTCAGGGAAGCTCCTGTTTGTGAATGATCAGAAGAATTTGAGGATCATAATTGTCCAGTTGAATTGAACTCCCTCCCAAGTTTGGATATCACTTCTTGACAATGTTTAGAATTGAAAAGATGCATGTCTTGGATAGACTATAGAGAACCAGAAGCTGCAATATAAGACACTTATAGGGGCTTGAAATTGAAGCAGACATAAAAAAAGTTCAAAAAAATATTAAGACAAACTTGGCATAGTCATTACAAACATTTCTTGCCCAAATCCGTAGGACTTGTTTAGCATTCTCAAAGAAACAAATGGTACAAACATCAACTTCAAAATAACAAAAGTATAACCACAAGATAAATTAATACCTAGACAAGCTCAATGTAAGCCATAGGTGCATTATCCCCTCTTCTTGGCAGGGTTCTGATGATTCTGGTATATCCACCATTTCTCTCCCCGTACCTGTCCTGGACTTCAGCAAACAGAGCATGGACAATCTGCTTTTCATATATGAAACCAAGAGCCTGCCTTCTCTTGTGGAGAGATCCATCCTTGGCCAATGTGATCATCTTATCAACATACTTCCTTACAGCACTTGCCCTTGCTCGTGTAGTCTTGATCCGACCATGTTTAAGAAGCTGAGTGGTAAGACCACGAAGTAGAGCCCTCCTCTGGTCAGGAGGCCGATTGAGCTTTGGTACCTTCCGCCCATGTCTCATGGCAAAAACACGAGAGCCATTATCAATGATGGTAAAGTTGTGCTCAAAGCTCTTCACATCTGAATGAATCAATGCAGATATCAGCAAGGACAGGAAAACAATAGCAACATGACGATGTCAATGCAATAGGTAACCCCTTTTCCTTCATTGGTAAAGAGAAGAGTCTGATGAAAGGCCCTAAAAACTGCAATCGACATTGAGGTTGAGGTAATTGAATAGCTATAATACGATATATGAACATGTCTGAGCGCAGAGACACCCAAACATTTAATACTTGCAGGTGCCATGAGATTTTTCACCAGAAACTAGGCAGAGATGAGTTTCAACTGGAAACCAGTTATCAGGCATGTTGCTATGGGACATCTTGCTCATGTGAAATATTTGATCCCACTGCACAGAATAGCTTCTGCTGTATTGGAACCAATGGAAGCGTATCTGAGGCAAAACTCATTAGATCCCTGTCCTCCCACAAACTCAACAGGTTACACAAAAGGATTTGAGGCACACTCAAATGCAACATGAATGGGTGCCGGTGCTTTTTATGCCTTTCCCCTAGGAGAACCTTACTGGTGAGAATTTCAGCTTCAATATTTTATCTTGAACCAAATAATGATGCACTTATATCCATTAGCAAAATTTCATTCTTTAAGGGATTATTCTTACATTAGCAAAATTTATAGCTTCTACCTCTCTGATTACATGTAAAGTTCCTGATCCTCAATATCAATAGACAAAAAAAAATCCATTTTCAACAAGAATCTCAGGAAAGAGTGATCAGCATGCTTCAAGCATATTTTGCATCAGAAGTCCAGGAAGCAGATTCATCACAGGAATAATGCTAGCACTACGAGATGAATTTAATCATCATCCATCACTCTTATAGAGCAGGAACTTATGGTTGCAGATATAAGTAGAAATGAAATTACTGTAGCTTGGACTTGAAGGACTCTCCTGGAGGAGCGAGAACAGAGAGTAAAACAGACATTTTATCAAACAAGAATTGGGTTTATGCACTCCCATATTCCTCCCAACTCGTGATTGTCCTCGAGGAGTTAACTTGAGACTTAACAAAATTCCCACTTTTAAAACCATCGAATGGTGAATAGATGCATTAAAATCATAACAAGCAAGATGTCAACCGAGGAGTGCCATCACCAAGTATGCGAAGACTCTGCAATCTGAGTAGTTTCAAATGTATTTGCATTCACCAAAAACATATCAACTTGAAGAGGGAAGATTCATGTTAGCTTACAGATTTATCGATTTCCAAAAACTTCAATTTTTCATTCGATTTCCAATAACTTCAATTTTTCATTCAACCTCGTATACATCTATTGTGAATGTGTATAAACAGGGTTGCTGCTAAACTAATAGGGATATCTCCAATTCGCAAAAGGTGTTCATGCTCTGCTCGTTTCTACTTCACTTACAGACAACACTTATCAAATTAACAAATGGCTGCTTCAAAGTAAGGGAAGGAGATGAATGAGAGAGCGAGGGAGAGAGCGAGATGTACTCGAGACTCCGAGCGAGAGGAGAGGGTTCACCGGGCATAAGCCAGTGAATGATTCCTCGAGCTGCAAAGGCTTGCGGAGAGCAGACAAGTTGGATGATTTAGCAACAGAGAACCGGACAGAAGCGGCGGGAGGCATGGAGACCGAAGGCAGAGCCAACCTTAGAGACGCCATGCTCCACCGAGCTTCCACAGCATTGCATCCGCAAGCCATCGCCATTGAAGAAGAACGTGGATAAGACAGCTTCTCAAGGGGCTGGCCGAGGGGTTTCTCAGATTAAGACCGAGAACAAAGATGGACACTGATGGGCTAAAATTGCTCTTAAACATGTTGGGNCGCCATGCTCCACCGAGCTTCCACAGCATTGCATCCGCAAGCCATCGCCATTGAAGAAGAACGTGGATAAGACAGCTTCTCAAGGGGCTGGCCGAGGGGTTTCTCGGATTAAGACCGAGAACAACGATGGACACTGATGGGCTAAAATTGCTCTTAAATATGTTGGGCCTAGTTATGCATTGGGCCCATAGATATGGGGCCGGAGAAATTTCAGGCCCATATCATCATCGGGCTGTACGAGGCCGTAAAGTTAAAGGCATGCAATGGGAAGGCCAAAATTACAAATTTGCCCCTACATCATTTTTCTTTATTGTAAAGATTATAGATAGATGTTTTTCGGTGTAAAACTTATTAAAAGGTACAATTCTTATAATATAAATTATCTTTATTTATGAAATTCGAACATAAAATCTTGTTTAAGGAAAGAGGTGTCAAATTATATCCACACATTTATGTTAGTTTATATATAAATGTTAGTCAAATACTTTTACCCTTAAATAAAAAATCAATTTATATATAAGGTTGATGATAATAGTGTCAGGAACACTAAGTTTGATAACTTAATAACATAGTGAATAAAATTTGTTTTCAGTGCAATTAAGATAGGATCAACCAAAATGTAATAAGTAAAAGAATATGAACACCAAAAACTTTTATATAAAAACTCCAACGTAGGGAAAAACCACATAATTGAGTCTTAATCAACTTTCCACTATTTAATGGAGATTATAATAATATTTTCATCATAAGAACAATTACAACTCAATAGACATTTCACTTTAATTATTTAAATTCGTCATCCACATAGGCAATTTACAAATATCACAAAATAGCACTTATAGTGTTCTTGAAAAAACAACTATTTTACTCCTTTGTTTTGCTATTACGTTGCTAAAATGAATCCCTTTGGTTTCTACCAATTTCCACCACTTCTATTGGTCACTTGCTACTACAATATATGGTCCTTCTCCTTGATTTTATTCCACGGTTATCTCACATCTTCTCTAGGGGAGCCTATTGTGAGAGGTTCCCTATCATGACTCTTCTCATGGATCTCTATATTCACTCACAATTCCTTTGATAGGTTGTCTCCCCATGACTATCTACTCGTGAATCTCCTCATCCCTCACAACTCTCCTCATGATAGGTTATCTCCTCATGGTTGTCTGCTTGTGATCTCCTATCATCCCTTACAATACTTCTTATGAGAGGCTTTCCATTCTTATGATTATTCTTAGATTTCACATCGTGAGTATTCTTTCTAAGAGTTGAGATTGCCTGCATCTCTCTTCTTACAAGTATTTAAGATCCTAACGACTTAGAGTTCAAATCTAGAATTATGAGATCTTCTTATCTCTAATTCTCTTTCATAATATTCAAATATATTATATTTTCAAAATCTAAGCTCTGTTGAATCCGACAAGGATTCCATTCTCCATATAAGAGGGGTTTGCCCAACAATCCCCCTCTCCCGACTATATGTAGAGTAATATTGTATCAACAACACTTCGATGATCTTCAAGCTTAAGCTCCTCCTTCATATTCATGCAGCAAACGTTTCCTAAAACTTGCTTGATCTTCTCAATAGTTGTATTCTCTTCACTACATAAGTAAAATTGCTAACTAATGCAAGCTTCAAATTGCTTCCTCAACATTCTTGGTGTGCTCAACCTTTGTTGTGAAATTTTCTACTTCTCACAAATTGCATGGCATGGCTCCCGCTTGATGAGATCATAAAATCACATCGATATCTTCCATCTTGATAGTATTTAAAAACCCAAACTAGCTAAACCTAATGAACTAAGTTTTGATACAACTTGTTGGAAAAGTGTAAGTTCAATAACTCAATGATGAAGTGAATACAACATTTTCCTTCTAGTGGGATCAAGATTCGATCAAACAAAATGCAGTAAACAAAGAAAACGGATACCAAGATTTTTCATGTAGAAAACCTAAATGAGGAGAAAGATCACAAGACTAAGTTGAAAATTAACTTTCTACTATTCAATCAAGATCATAGCAAATATTTTCATCATGGAACATCCTCGGATTAACAACAACTCTACAGACTCTTCTTTTAGATTACTTGAGTTCATTGCTCATACAAGCAATTCACAAATGTTACAAAAAATAGCCCTTACAAAGTTTTAAGTCCAATATTCACGGTTCAAAACTTAGCTTTAGAAGTATGAGGTTGCCAACAAAATTTTGTTCCAAATGAAGCTTGTTTGCCTCTATTTTATTGTTATATTGCTGCAATAAATCCCTCTGTTTTCTACAATTTCCAAAGCTTCTATCCATCACTAGTTGCCACAACATATGGTCACCCTTCGCAGTTTTATCCCACGGTTATCTCGTATTTTCTCTTACGATTCATATTGTGAGAGGCTTCCTCAACACGAGTCTTCTCATTGATCTCTATCTTCTCTCATGATTCCTTGTGAAAGGTTATCTCCTAGCAGCTGTTTGCTCGTTGATCTTCTCATCCCTCACAATGCTTTTCATGAGAGATTATCTTTTCACAGCCGTCCACTTATGGATCTCCTATCATCCCTCATGATACTCCTTATGGGAGTCTTCCCGTACTCGTGATTATTCTTGAATCTCACATCATGATAATTCTCTCTTAGGTGTCTTTTCTCTTGAAGTTGAGATTCCCAACATCTTCTTATCATCGTGAGAATTCTCTCTGAGGTGTATTTAAATATCTTGATGGCTTAGAGTTCAAATTTATAATTATAAGATTTCCTCATCTTTTATTCATTCCCATAGTATCTTAATATATTTATTTCTAAAATCTAAACTCTACTAAATCTGACAATGATTTTATTCTCTGATTTGATCTTGAGTTTAAATATCGTGAATGAAAAGAATTTATACTGAGAGAACTTTACTTTTTAATAGGTTGATACAACTTAAATTTAAATTAATTAGATCTAATGGACTTTTAAATGTCAGGTAATTTGCTACAAAAAAATCTACTCTCCATTTCATGAAATTCAAACTGTTGAGCTTCGCTTAACACGTAGCTATCAATAAAATATTATGTGAATCTAGGAGGCGTCGAAGACACAACCCCACATATTTGTAACAGTTACAAGGAGAGTGGGGTCAGCCACTGTATGAGAGTGAGAGTGGGGAAACTAGATACAGAAAGCTCCCGTTTTCATCTTAAGGGCTAGAGTGCCAGAGAAATTATCANGGATGAGAGTGAGAGTGGGGAAACGAGATACAGAAAGCTCCCGTTTTCCTCTTAAGGGCTAGAGTGCCAGAGAAATTATCACGGATGAGCAAGCGAGAGGGAGGGATATGGGGAATACGAGGACGAGGATAGAGATCCTTCTGGGATCAGAACAGACGGAGGAGACGAAGCAACCATTGACATGCCCTTAAATATCTCTTCTTTTGGGTGCATTTCATTCAGTTCAGCTTCTCTGTCTGTATTTGTTTATTATAATTAGTGTTATATGAAAGGTAAAAATTATGGGGGAGGACAGAGGACAGGCAGTGCACTCCGAAGAATGAAACTCTGCCTAGTGCGACCTCCTCTTCTACATCACCACTAGCTCATCACTGCAACAATTCCGGCTTCCCGCTTCTCCTCCTTCTCCTTTTCCTCCCTTGACTGTATCGCAGCCTTTTCAGCCACCATTGTCCAGCCATAGCCGGAAAACGACCCACAACAATGGGGAATTGTGGTACTCGAGAGGAATCTCTTGTTGTCTCCGATGCACATGCTCAAGGTCATATCTAGTCCCTATGTTCCTCTCTTCTTCTTCTTCTTTTTACCTTTGCCCTTCAATTTATTCCAGCTAGTTACTTTTTCTGGTAATGATGGCGACAATCATGCGATTCGGGGATGCCTCTTTTAGCTCTGATAATGTTCGAGTATTTGTCTTATCACAGTCGTGATGTATATTTTGGGGGTTTTCTGAAAGGGCAAGTCCATTTTCTTGACAAAACTTCGTGCTCTATGAGGTCTATTTCAAACTTTCATCCTTTTGGGGAATGGAGTCAAATCCTTAGTTAATTTGAAAGCAGAGCTTTGAATTTGTCTAAATTGTTCTTGGCAGTTCAACAGCTGCACATGCTATCTCCTTTGCCTGCGAAGAACCCAATATCTGATAGAAAGCGTGGCTGCTCGATATCAGATACGAGTGATACCTCCACCCGTTGAAGCTTTGAGGACTTGGGAAGAATGATGTTCTATACACCCATGTCATTTCCTTCACTCTCTATGAGCTCGAGACCATCACTAAGAGCTTCTGCTCTGATGACATCCTTGAGGAAGGTGGGTTTGGGACCGTGAACAAAGGTTACATCGATGAGAATATGAGGAATTGGAGTAAATTATTGAAGTTAAGGGGGGTGGCCCATGAGCACATTCAATGGAGAGTTGGTGTTGGATCTACGATCTCATTTTGGCATGGTAATTGGTCCTCCTTTGGCGCTCTCTCAACCGACTGTCATAGAGGAGCAAGTTGCTTCCCTACTATTAAACCTAATGCGAAGGTTGTTGCAGTGTTAGAAACAGATCATGGTCATGGCCTCGAGTTATTGACCTACAAGCCAGTCACATCACCAACATAATCAGCAGCTCAGTACCAATAGGCTCTGTAGACCAAATCAGCTGGGTAGGGTTGACAAAATTTGCCACTGCCAGAATATGGGAGGAGTGGCGGAGTAAAAAGCCTAAGGTGCAATGTTACAGAGCAATATGTTTCTAGGGACAAATTCTTCGAGCTTCTTTCATTAGTTGGCCCGCCATACTCGACAAATTGCCCACCAAATCTAAAATTTTAGCATGGCCTTCGCTGCAAAGTGCCTTATGTGACCTGTGTTTAGAGGAGGAACAAACCTCCCGACATATTTTCTTCTCCTGCAGGAAAACCAAAGAAATATGGCAGCCATTTTGAATCATCTGCAAATCAGAGCATCAGCTGGTAACTGGTAGGATGTGCTCACTCTAGCAACGGTCACCTGGAAAGGGAGAAGTCTGACATTGACCATCAGCAAACTATTCTGGACTGCATGCATTTATAACATTTGCAAAGAACGCAATCAACGGGTCTTCCAACATGAAAGACGACTTCCACAACAAATGGTTGAAACACTTTTGTCAATAGTTAAGGGTAGAATAGTTTCAATCAGTGGCATACATCCAAAAAAAAAAAAAGAAGCTCATTGCCCACTAGTCAACTTACATGGGCTACATGAATTGATGTGAAGTTCTGTATATGCTTTTGAATGAAATGAAAATTACATTTATCCAAAAAAAAAATCCTCAACAAGTAGGGACATCAGGGCCACCGCGAATGGCTTGTAATTGCTCGACCAACCCATTTTGTTGCACTCTTCATTTTCTTGTTTATCTTGATGATCGAGTTCTTTTGAACTAATATGATCCCTGGATCATGTAATTGACTGGATTTGCAGACAGGAGTCAACTTTCTCGGTCAGCCTAGGCATCCCAATCTAGTGAAATTGATTGGCTATTTTTGCGTGGAGGACCATAGGCTACTTGTCTACGAGTTTATGTTCCGAGGAAGCTTTGAGCACCACCTTTTGCGAAGTGTGCATATTTCTTTCCTACGTATCTCCAGTTTTCCCCCCTCCAATACCTTTTTTTTTTTTAATTTTGCTCGAAGGGTAACATATTTCATTACTCGAACAAAGTGTAGCAAGTGGCCCATTCTACATCTCAATTCCCCTAATTGGTGTTTGGGTGGGAAGGTCTGAGATGGAAATTGGACCTACATGCTTACGCGAGAGTCCCCAGAGTGATAAAGTTTGTTTCTCTAGTTACATATAACAAATTCCAAGAGCTAAACTTGGACAAAATTCTCAGATTGTAGCCTATCCCTTCCACTAGTTGGGGTTTTTGATCGAATGAATTCGATTGGATGGCGTCCACAAGGTCTTTAGCGTCACTCAGCAATTGCAGCCTCTGCAGATCCATCTCCTGAGCGAGTTCTACTGCCCTGGTGATGCCTTCCAGTTCCCCTAGCATAGGTGCTGTGGTACTAGAGGGAAAAGACAATGCAGCAATTAACGAACCAAAAGTGTTGGTGCATGCAACTCCTATCCACGCCTCTTCATCCTGTAAAATCCAATCCGAGCTGAGGTGGTGTTCCCCTACTGCCCGTTGGGGCAGGGTATAGCTTCATCCCTTTGTTGGTTGAGTGATTGCCGATGCCAATTCGTATAGGTGGCGTTGTCATGTTAACTCTGCAGAAGTTGCCATGGGATCCACAAGGGTTTGAGCCTGTCGGTTGCTGTTGCGGAGCTGCCAGATATGATCGAATGCAATCACTGCCTGCAAAACAATAGAATGGTGTTGCTCAGTAATGTTTGGTACCCTATCTGCTTTTAACAACTGCTTAGGTCAATCTTGTACAGTGAGAAGAGGATGTTATTCAAAATTTTTAAAGGCTAGTGCAAGTTAGACCAAACAATGGTCTGATAAGGGTACTGAAAAGGATATTGTTCAAGATTTTAATTACTTCATGCACTCTTCCTATCACCTCAGCGCTTCCTTCACGTGATTCAGGGTACTGAAAAGTTGTCCGATGAAGTCTAGCTACTTAAAATGGTGAACTAGTGAAACATATATGGGATCTACCATCAAATCTTGCTCCCTTGATGGAAATAGAATGGCGACTGGGGAATATGTAACGGGTCCATCTATTATGTTTTTCAATGAATAGTCAAGTACAAAATTTAGGTAGCTGTTTGCTACTCTCATTTACTCAAAGATGCATATAATTTGATCAATATATTCCTCTGCCATAATCCTTGTCTGGATAAAATTTCCTTCAAAGACGTTTCATGTGATAAGAGCCATTTAGCCTAGCCGTGCATTTGATACTAACAATAGAAAGCATCTTAGTTGGGGGGAAAATGAACAGAATCTATTCATGTTCACAAGAGTGTCTGACGTAAGTTATATGTAAGTTGTTCTCTACGTTAGGGTACACTTAGAATAGGAATTTACTTTAGTTTCATGTTCTTGCTCTATTTTTCTAGCTCACCCAAATGTTCTTCTGTTCTCTTCTTTTAAACCAAAGTTCAACCTGTTACCCCGTCTCTGTCTTAAGTTATAGTCTCAGCGAAGAAAATTTTCTGGTACTTTTCTAGAGTTCGAAGAGATTGGGCATAATAATCTGCCGGATATTAATCTTTTTCATCTAGAAATTGTCTTGTTGGGTATCCCTAAAATTTCATTCTCCTCTGATAAATTTATCATTTCAAATTGAAGTCAGTTGTTGTCTGAACTTTGGGCTAAATTTGATGCTATCTTGAGTCAATTATGACTCTCCTGATGTCTGTAGAGGCAACTGCTTCATTATCTCGGTCCATGAGAATTATGATTGCTCTAGGAGCTGCCAAGGGACTCGCTTTCCTCCATAATGCTGAGAGGCCTCTTGTTTACCGGGACTTCAAAACCTCCAATATACTGCTGGACTCGGTAAGTTTCTACTCTTCAACACTTGGACCCTTCCTTGGTACCAAGGAAAGAAACATTATGGTGATGAACATGTCACATGAAATGGGATAGCATGATTTGTTCAATGGAAAGATTCCATTCTCTTTACTAGTCCTCCATCGGAAGCGTGAGCCTAGTTTTTGCAATGGTTGTATTCAGTCACTGTGGGATGAATTCCCTGTTTAGATGCAGAATTATACGGCAAAACTTTCAGATTTTGGTCTTGCAAAAGCTGGGCCTCTGGCTGATGAGACCCATGTGTCAACTCGAGTGATGGGTACCTATGGCTATGCTGCTTCTGAATATGTAATAACCAGTCATCTTCAGATATATCCGGGAATTTGTGATTTGCTGGAACAGCGATCTGTAATTTCTCTGTAATATTGAGTCTAATTGGTTCTGTGAGGTCCATGTATTAGCTTTATGACAGGGTCCAAGCAAACAAACCGGATATAATTTTCTGTTGAGTTCCACAGTGAGCATGTTGTCAATAACTTATGTTTCCTCTGAGATAGATGTTACTGTAACTCTCCTTGAGATACCGTCAGGCTTTGATGGAATTTGTTTAAGAAAATGGCTTTTTTTTGTTGAAATTGAATATTGCGGAACAACTTTTTCTNGTTTTTTTTATCTTAGAAGTAGGAAGCAACTTGCCTAGTTGTTTGGAGGAAGTTACCGAAACTGATTCCAAAGTCTTGTTTCTTGAAATTGAATATTGCGGAACAACTTTTTCTTGTGTTTTTCTAGGAAGCCGCGGGGGGGGAGGGGCCGCGGTTGTGGGTGGCAGCGGCGGGGCTGTGCGGTGTGGGGCTGGTTTGGCGAGTGGGTAGGAAACTCAGGATTCCTCTTTATCATGGGTTCCTGTAGCATTGCCATTGACTGCTATCTTCGATTAACCAGTCTCTGGCACCAAACACTAGGCCTTGTTCCTCCAATGATAGTTTTTAAGAGCTATTTGCAATTCTTTTTATTTCTTTTTCGAGGCAATTCTAAAGGATGAACTGTTCAAGACACTTATAACTGCCACAGGGTGTTGGTTTTGGTTGTTTCAGACTGTGATTTTACCTGGGGTGTTTGGTTACTTATTATTCCCCTCCAACAGGCAAGTTTACTGCCCGCCATTTTCAGGCCACTTGACTGCGAGGAGCGATGTGTACAGCTTCGAAGTTGTACTGTTGGAGCTTTTAACTGGCAGGAAATCCGTGGACAAGACACGGCCCGTCAAGGAGCAGAACTTGGTGGACTGGGCCCGGCCGAGGATTAATGACAAGAGGAATCTCCTTCAGATAACAAAACCGAGACTGGAGAATCAGTACTCCGTACGAGCAGCGCAAAAGGCCTGCAGCTAGGCGGCTTACTACTGACTTAGCGACAACCGGAAGCAAGGCTCCTAATGAGGGACTTAGTCCAGACCTTGGAGCCTTTATTGGGTGGGACTGATGGTCCAAACGATATCCTGCTGTCTTCTTCGTCCTCTCCGATGATGACAGGTGGTGAGCCCGATTACAGGACCCACCAGAGATTCACAAACAGTGTTGGTCTCTGTGGGATCTGCCGGTCCCCCAACCCAAACTGCTCTCCTGGCGGGCCTGCAGTCCGTGTTAGATGAGCATGTGTTGATCTTTTGTTGCACCTAATGTTATTCTGCCGATGTTTCTTCTGTTTCCCGAGAGGACTGTAACGTAGTTTCTCACGTCAAATGTAAGTATAATTTTGTTCTGACCACAGATGAGAGGTGTCTTGTTACAGTGATAAAGTGATTAATTATATCCAGCGTGCTTATCATCAATCCAATCTTTGCTTGTTGGATGCACTCATCAAAACATAACTGCGGCAAATTCTGCAACCCTCAATATGAGAGATCGGCTCGCTCTTATATCACTCTTCCATCACTCGCTCGGGGATTGGTGATACTCATACGTATAACCAATCCATTGACGTGCGTCTGCCTACCCCAGTGAAGGTGGTTGCACACATGGAGAGACAATAATTTCTTTATCGTCGAAGGGTTAAATAGACATCCTTCATTACTGATTATATCCCAAACACACGGCCCAATCTTTGTTCCGTGCAAAGTTCCACTGATATTGCCTAACCCACTTAGCATTGCCAAGGCTGTCTCCTTAGATTACGTACTAAAGAAAAAAAAGACATGGAGATCCAACCAGATGTTCCACCGCCGCCCACAAAAAACCAAACCAAACTGAGTAGTGCCCATGTTTAGATATAGAGGTGGCAAATTGTGCTGTTCCAAGCACGATCCATTAGGATATAGGTCGGGCCGACACAACACGATAAGATAGAGGTAATTTTGGCCTAACCTAATAGTACGATAATCTCCCTTAATCATGATTTATCTATAACTACAATTGAGCTTACAAAAGAACAAAAAGGGAAGTAGCTGCTGTTGCATGCGTCGGTTGAGGGATCTACGCATCAGCAAGTGGTCATCTTCGCATGATTCGATGATATGCGGTCCACATGATTCAATGACAACATGCGGTATTGCCTTCCATTGATATGTCAATGTCCATATCCATTGACAAGTAAGTAAGCCCACACCAGCACCTTCCTTTTATTACATGTACTCAAAAAAATGGATTCGGTACAATGATTTAACCGAGAGTTATATATTCTAAATTTAAATTTTATTTGTAAGACTCTCGTAACCCTCTATTTTATCATTTCTTTTTCTTTTTTTTTGCCCATGTGAACATCTCTTATGAATTGGAAAATCTATTTCATCAAAATGATCTATTCTTGGAAGACAGACATATGACTTTTTGGTTCCCATGAGCGAGCGAGCCGTGTACATGCACATATACTGCTTTGGTGACTCGAAACATGGTGCACACTCGACCCAACTTGTACATTAATTTACTAAAGACCTGTGCCTGCAATTTGAACATATCTTCGTATCGGGTCAATGAGTTGTCAAAGGCAACACGAAGCTGTCTTAGTTCTCGACCATGAAATCGCAAAACTCCACTATGTATCCAATCTTTCACATGTAACATCAAAGAAAGAGAATTAGACAATTTTTCAATATTCAATATTCGTCTGATGTTTAACAATTTGTTCAACAATTTGTTCATGAAATAACAAAAATACTAATAGTATTAATTTTATCTATTAACTGCTAGTGAGGTGCGTTCGTCTGCTGCAGCTTACATGGAGTGCCACCTACAAAAAAATATGCTAAATTATTGTTGTCACGGTACTTATATTATTTTTTGAATAAATCTATGTATAAAATAAGTTAATATTGAATGTTATATATATAGAAGAATTTTAGAAAATGACAATTTTTTTTGTGGATAATTGCCGTGGAATAAAATTCATGCCATGGGCAACCCAATATCTGGCTAATGGATCGGCAAATTAATGAGAATTTTATCCTTTTTGTACATTTCACGGACTGGAATCCTTTTGCTCAGTTTGGTGGAACAAAATTGCCCTAAGGAAATTCAAGATCGCCCGTTCTGTCACTCTCTTATGTTTTTCTTAGATAAACACACAATTACCAGTAATTTCTTTCAATATCACTGTGCTTTATCCTGTCAAATTCATACCATCCTGCTCCATTTCCATATGATAAAAGCTGGCCTGACCTAACAAGCGACGACAATGGATACTTGAGTCTCACTTTGAGCTTCTTCTACCTTGGCTGCCTGATGTTCTTGATGTCATGGTGAGATAATCGTTTTTGTACGCAAGAAAAGACGTTGGAAGTGGAAAGCTCATAATTTTTTAAGTCGGACTATATCGGAACCGATTAATGTATGAGAGTTCATGGGTTGAACCATAAATTCAATAGATCGAACCATATATTTAATAAATATTATTATTATATAATTAATTATTATAAGTTAATATACCAGTACATATCAATTTATAATTTTAAAATTTAAAATAACTATTGTAATATCTAAATTTAATAAAAAATATAAATATGTATTTAATAAAAATAAAATAAAATATTAATATTCTCTTTTTAAATTAATATCATCTTTTTCTTTTTAAAATAATTTTTAATTCACCTAATTTATTTCAATTTAGTGCTCAAATTAGAAATTAGCTGATTTAAATGGATTTAACATGATTTAAAGTGTACTTTAATTAATTAAATAAATGGGTCAGATGGCTAATTGAATCCCCATTGAACCGGCTTAACCGGCTAGCCGGACTCACTTTTAAAAACTATGGAAAACTAATAAAATAGTTCACATTCCAATAAAAGGGCAATAGAAAAGACAAATGACAAACATCCCCGACGCAATTTGGGACTTAAAAAAGCCAATTGGAAAAACAGACAAAACATCCTTGAACAATGTTTCCTCCCTTTCCACATCACGCTTACTTCACTAACTGAATTTAAATAAGCTCCAACTCCAACAATATTCAACCATTATCCCAAAGCTTCTTCTTCTTCTTCTTCTTCTTCATCTCCTCCTCTTTCAGGTTCTTCTTCTGCTTTCGAGTTTGCCATCAGCTGTGCTGATCGAGGTTCCAAACATGTGTAGGATTCACCCAGATGTTAGCAGTAAGAGCCCGAAACTCCCAAGGGAGATCAGTGAAGAAGGCCAGCATGATCGCCAACCGTGTCCATCGAAGTTCACCGTGTGGAAGAGATCGAGCATGAGTTTTCAAGGGATGGATGGGTTCACAGTTTTCGATGAATGGGGGGGGACTGGTTTTTCGGGTCGATAACTATTCGAGGAACAATGGGTGCACGGGAGGCGGAGGAGAAGCGCTCGTGCTCATGGATGGAGCTGGGAGTGCCTTGCTAACCTTCAGGCCCAAGGTAACTGATGGCCGCTAGTCGAGCTCTCTCTCATGCCGAAGTATCGGCTAACATAAGGGTATTATAGTTCACATATACATAAGAACCCGAATTATCATCGCCACTAGTTTGTGTCGGCTACGGTACACGCAGATCGATGTGTATGAGCAATAAGAGGATTAGGTTTTCGATGTTGTCTTGCACTCTATTCTCCAGTCTTCCATTTTATCCACATGCTTGCGTATGGTTTTTGCATGCTTGAGAGCTGCAGAGCTCTGCAATTTTTCAAACTGCTAAGGAGCAGAATTCATGAGGTGTATGACCTGATATTAATTTGTTTCCCCTTGACAGCAGCGTTTGAGGATGGGAAGCGAGTGGGATGCATTCCGAGGAGACTGCACCGGCAGGGGCTGGAGCGGGAAGAGCCGAGCGTTTTCCATGAGAAAGCCATCAATGTTCCCATTCCTCCTTGGTGACAGGAGCAAACGCCGGAACGGGGCAGAATCACCAGTAGAAGCGGAGGTGTTCGTCGGGGGAGGTTTGAGGGACCCCAAGTACCAGATCGAGGGCTCGTTCCAGAGGAGGAGCTGCTGCATCAGGAGGACGTCAACAGGAGAAGTGGTAGCCAGGATCACGAGGAAGAGAGTGAACCCAAAGGTTCTGCTCGGCGATGAAGTGTTCAGCCTTGTGGTGCGACCTGGGCTGGATTATGAGCTGGTTATGGGCTTCATTGTTGTGTTGGACCGGATCTGTCATAGGCCTGCTGGCCCATGCTTGTGCTCTTGTTAATACCGTTTTTAGCTCCAATGAAGGAAACGGAACAAGGGAGAAACACAAATGTAAAGTTTCCTCTTAATTGTTCAGTTGCAAATAAGATAAGAAAACTTATAGTTAGGAAACTTTAACCTTTACAGGGTATAGATCTAAGCCCGAACTTCGATTAACAATGACTAATTGAATTCCTGAAGGACACCAACGAGAAGCAAATATCATTCTGAAAGGCCAATTTGACATTTCACTGCATGCATCAGATATTCCAAAGAGCCTAATACATAATAAATCAAGCAAGAGTGTTACTTGACAAAATATTCTACTCTTATGTACCTCTAGAAGGTGAAATTTCATCATTGCAAATAATAAAAATAAATAAACAAATGCGGCTCTCACATATTGATGACAAAGAAGTACAAAGGTGAGCAGTCTCAGGGCAGATCTAAACTCAAAAGTCAGGAGCAACACTGTGACAATCTCTAGACATCTCTGTTCCTCTGACAGAGATCGGAGATATTAAACTCTAGCTAGCTCAATAACAAAAACTTTCGAGTGTTGAATGCATCTGAGACAAGATTGTTGGATATCGTCAATCCCCAGACACGTAGGTCTTGTCCACGTAATATTTTCGCTCGCTTTCTGCCTTCTTCTCATTTCGTTTCTGCTCAAGGAAAAAAAAAATACAAAAGGAATAAGTTCAGTTTTCATTTCATAGCACCAAAAAGACAAAAGTCATATTCAGAGAAGCAAGCATCAATAGTATCTAACATCCGCATTTTCTGGAACAGCGAGGCTCAGCTCTGCATGACGGGTCCCAGAAAGCAGCTCATGATGGGGTTACATATCCTATAATTTTCTTGAATTTCTATCTTTAATAAATTTATTAGCTGATTCTTGATAGAGCCCATGAATTTTCTTCAAATGCACATCAATAAAAATCTCAATTAGATTACGGCAGTAACAGATTCAAGAAGTTACCAGATAAGCATTGTGATTTGCTACTATCCTCCTAATTATTGTTGTAGTTGTGATATCAAGAGGGCTCTCCAAGACATTGAAAATACCCATACTGATTGGAACAGCATAATGATTGCCTTCAGCCTGCACAGGAAATTGAAAATTTTTAAGCAACAGTACACAGATGAAACAAACTGACACTGTCACCAATAAGAGCTTTCTTCGATTAACTTCATTCACCTTCTGAAAGTCGTTGCACTCTGCTATCGTTCCATGTACAACTAATGAGATGTTGAATGTTGTAATCTGCGCAGACATAGCTTCCCCAGTAAGTAAATTACTACAAGATAACTGTGGATAGTACAGCTTAGAAGGGCTAACACAGCAACACAAATATGTCCTGAAGTATGCAATACAGGAGATGAGAAGCTTCAACAAACATTAACAGCACGCAAAAAGAATCCACCACAAAAGCCTGTGTTAAAATCTACCCTATAATCTTGAGCATTTCAAGAAAGTTCCTCTCAGATGATATGAAGTATCTGCCTCTTTATGAGACCAGGTGAGGCAGCGCTATCCTTTCAAATGATCTTTCTTAACCGAGTAGCATTACAGAACTAACCATATAGACCAGATATCTTATTGGATGTTCCACAAAATCTTGTTTTAGGAACATTAGAAAGTTTTTCTGTCAGAGGACCTTCCTTACCTCTCAATATAATTGGCACATGAGCATGAAACAAATTTGCATCTTCAAACATAATGAGAAGTGAAATATAAGAGATAGTGTTCAAAATAGACTAACCATATCTTTAGACACTTCCCATGGAGCACCAATTATCACTTCGTCCACATGTCGACAAGCCAAAACACTCAAACTTCTTTCATGAAGATTCATGATTGGGCGATGTGCTCCTCTATTAGCGCTGCATGACCATTATACTGAGTCATCATCATAATTACAGATATAAGAGAGAAAAACTAGCTTCTCATTCTTTTAAGAAAAAAATATATCTCTACATAAACTGTCGTACATATGAAGACAACTAATTTGAAGAAGCACTTGCTCATGGCCCTCCACCTTTTAGCTCTTAAACAATTTCCCTCTCAAAATACAATTTCCATACAGATGCATGGAAAATCATTGAGTAACAGAGATTCGAACCTGACAGTCTGATCCGTGTGTATTCCAACAAGAAGAAAATCCCCGAGTCCACGAGCAAGCCTCAAAATCTACCAAATAATCAGATAAATGGTGAATATATATGTTGCAGAATGAAGGTAACTATGCATGTGGAAGAGCTAGATTTTAAGGTGAAGAGAACAAATTTTGGCTTCAAAAATTCAAAACTTTACAGTTGGTTATTGATAAAATTTTTTCAAAGAAACAATATTTTGTCCAGAAGCACATGAAGAAAGGAATGCCCTGATCAGTTCTCTGAAATAATGCTTCCCACTTAAGTTTATATGTCAGCTAATTAAGTTGAGCTGATCTTATGACATAGCTGTAAGAGAACACAATTCACAACTCGGTGACAGACCAGTTGCGGATATCATCACTTATTCTTCTATAACCACATAACAAACATGAGGGACAACAGAGCTACCTCAACATGTCCTGCATGGAAAAGATCAAATGCCCCAGCAATATAAATTATACGAGCATCTGGTCCTGGACCCTGCAAACAGAGAAGATATGTAGAATATAAGGAAATCTTGCAAAGATGTGCTTAAAACAATAAGCTATGAGGAAGTTTAACAAATTTACAATTTTGCACATAAAGAGAACTTCTAGTAGAATGCCGTAAGGAAATTTCAGAAGCAGAACCTTCCCATTAGAGAACTGAACAATTCTCCGAGATGTTGGAAGGAAATGTGACACACGAGTTCCACTACCAGATCCACCATCTTCGAATTTCTGACTGTGGCCATGGCTAAACTGTCTCTGCAGAGATGAATGGTTCTGATTCTTGTGAGTGTCACTTATGGACCTCTCCCTCACACAAAGAAGCATGCGTCCTGTTCAAACACCAGAATAACAAATCTACAGCATTCTCAGAAGCAAACTTAGAATAGATACAGACAATCTCAAAATGGATCATATGCAATGTACTGACTTCTGCACTTCTAACAAGCGAGAGAGAGAGAGAGAGAGAGAGAGGGAGATCAAACAAAAGCTCCATGCCTAATGGTGTGCTTTATAGGCAAACTAGTTTAAACCAACTTTCTACGGCCTCTGTTTCCACTGGGCACCACAACTTCTTGTCTTTTGCAATCCACACGAAGGAAGATTCCTTCTTTCCTTTTTGAGGAGAACAATGAATGGCAAAAACCCAACTCAGATTATCGACAAATAATTCTCCAACCATTGTTTTCAGGAGAACAAGAATGATGTCTTTCTAGTTCTTTCAAGGGAGACAAACATGATATTTCAAGCTGGCTTTGCGGTATTGTGAGGTTCATTGAAATGAAAATAGTAAAAATGCTCATCACAAGAAGAAATTTACTATATGGGGGTTCATCTTATGAACTGCCTTTCAGCATCGCAAGAATTAATAGAGATGCCAAAGCTATTAAATTGCACCCATCTGCAAGCGCTAACCAATCAAACTCAAGTGAGAAAATAGTGTCCATACCAACAATATCTGTACTTGAAACCCCCTCAGTGCGCTTGATCTGCTTGTAGCGGCCCGCCTTCTTCGCAAGTGCATAGGCATCAGTCCCATCGGGAAGCACGCAGGGATCATCCCCATGGATAATGTAATCAATCTTATACTCGTCGAAGAGCCTCCTCATGAAATCCTCCGTTATGGCGTAGGGGGCATCGGGGATCACCTCGTCGACCCACTTCACCGCCCTCACCATTATCATCCTCTCATTCAAGGGAGTCACAGGCGGGCCCTTGTTGGCAATTATCTCGTCGTCGCTCACGACCCCGACCACAAGTTGGTCCCCTAGGGCACGGGCCTGCCTGAGGGCGTTGCAGTGGCCGTAATGCATCATGTCAAAGCAGCCGTCCATGTAAACCCTAACGGGGCGGCTGCTGCTCTTCCTACGGCGGCGTAGGCGGGCACCGAGGCCGAGTGGTTCACTTCCGCCGGCGTAGAGGTAGAGGCGGACGAGGGCTGAGAAACCTATAACCAGGCCCACAGCGAGGCAGGTGTAGATCAGGCAAGCTCTGTTCTGAGAGGGAGAGGACGGGGGAGGCGATCCACCTGGGTCGAACATTGGACTTCAGGCAATGGGAAGAACGTTGTGGGAAATGAATTGATGGGACAAAGCGGGGGAAGAGGGAGGGAGATGAGATCTGAGAGCTCCTCAATGCAGGAGGACCCAAGATTCTAGGGACTTCTACGCATAGCTCGTACAGTTGATGATGACGTCGCTCTTTCTCCCCCATCAGCGCCTCCTGCGTTTTGTGGCTTCGTGTCGTGTTCCCTTTCTTTCTCAGTTTCTCACTCTTCATCGATGACAGGAGAATCAGCTTCTACCATGGCGGTCGGTCTTTTGCCTTCGCGGGGGCACAGATTCGGACACCAACCAAATTAATTTCACCTTTTATTTTGTCTGATCATAAGATAAGAGTATGGTGTTGTTCAGTTCCTCTTATTATATACTAGTGATTAAAAATGATAAGTTTGAGTGTTATATAGTGTCGACAGTACAATTACCGTTATTTATTTTTTCAATAAAAATTTTTTAATTTTACTATTAAATCTTCGTACGTCAGCTAATTTAATTTTCACCTAACACTATTATATCATCTCATCAATGTGAACAAATGAGTACCATTTGCTCATTTTTAATCCTCCTAATCTCACACTGCAAACATCCAGGACTTTCATTAAAATTAAAATTAAAAATAAAAATAAAAATAAAAATAATTTAATAAAATATAGATAATTCATGTAAAATTTTTATAAGTATCCCTGAGTTCAAGGGGATGGTCGCCGGGTCCCCCCGAAATCCATCCCTAACTCCGTACAGTCACTTATCTGGCACTTGTACTAGTCCGATCTTGTGTCTCCATCTGTACAGTACAGCTTAGTGTACCTTTCTTGAAATCCGCCCAGTCGGAGGGTATCTGCGTCTAGTCGAACTCATCGGACTGACCCGCATCAATCTAATTGGACACAACAAATGAAATCGTCCTGTTAAGGTCTCTCCTTTTCTTTCTATTTCTCGGCCAATTTTTACATCAGGCCAATCAAACTGGAATCCATAAATAATAAGGAATGTGTCGATTACGTTTGAGATACCTCCGTCATTCCAAATATTGGCTGATCGTATATCCGGCTCGAGCAGTAGATCACGTCGAAGAGAAATTGAGTATTAAAATCAACTTCGCTTCATCATGAGTCCTTTATCCTGAGAACTGCCGCTTCCATCGTTCTCGGCTCAAGAGAATTTGCTAAAAGCATACGCTTAGCCTAGAAGAGAATCAGAAGCATCCTGGTCCTGGTCCATTAACATTCCACGTCCAATCCTAGAGTAAAATCAAAAGTTAAATGGTACAGTCCAATTGTTGTAGCCCATACTGGCAGAAATTTAGTCGGTACAAATCCAGCAGTGCCTCGACTCATAAATCAGACATAACAAGAATTACCCAAAGGACCCATTCGATCTAATTGTCAAGGACCGCATGGTTAACCCAAGTCAATGTATGCAAACAGTACATAGAATTCTGCCATCCCAAACATAGCATTCTCTTCTAATTAAAAAATAGGGGGAAAAAACCGAGCATTCTCATTACATAATATCTACAAAGTAGCCAAAGATCAGGACCGAATCTGCATGGCTATTGAGCAATTCCCCGTCATAAGAGCCAAATAAGCCAAGTCAAGATTATCGAACTTGGTTATAATAGAGCAGAGATTTACAATTGAATCAGAATGAGAATAAGCAAGCAGCAGGAAGAAGCAGACATTCAACTCCATGAAGAGAGAGTCCAAAGAACAAATGCAAGGAAGTTCAGGCAAAATTATGGACCTGAAAAAAAATTTCTAAACCTGACCGGATACTTGTATGGCTTGCTTTCTGCCTGATCAAAACTTCACTCTCGAGACTCAGTCACTGTCATCTACTTCGAACCAATGCATCAACCAGATTTTTTAGCTTCGCTTCCTTCGAATCTTTGCAAACTTCCAGCATGCAAAGCCAAAAATGGAGCTCGGCAATGGATGGATTCTTCCTTAAATCTCAACTTTCTGCACTAGAAACCTGATGTCCTCTGAGGAAATCCTTCCTCTGTCACGGTTATTCACAAAAATTCAGAAATGCCTCCCATAAAAAAATATTGCACGTCACTTGGTTACACCAACATCTATCAGATATAAATGGTTGAAATGATCACCATCACTCGGTAGGTGGATATCCATCAACGGCTAGCTCCAATCAATATATTTGAGAAATTCATGCAGTAAAATCCGAACAGATCAGGAATTCACATTGCAGTTACTCAAGATTTGATCGCCCAAGTTCAAAAACCTCTTCCAATTGGGTTTGTATTTGCGGATCCCCATCTCAAGCCAAGGTTTCATGTTGCCATTATAGTGCAAAACTGCAGCTTTCCTTACAGCTTGGCGCTTGAGGCCATAGTTATGTCCTAGACCCGACAAAACCCAAGAATCATTGAGAGGTTTGATCAGATCTTCAAAGGTCAGAAAACTTGCGTGCAGTGAAACAGATTCAGCCGATCTCTCCCCCACAGTGTACTGCATTTTCATATCAAGAGAATTGGAAAAGAGAAGCTTTAGGACCATAACAGAGCTTAAAACCAGAAAATGAAGCACTGCTTGCTTTGCTCTTTTATCTTGGCAACAAAAATATAGCAAAGCAATAGTAATGTTTTCGAAAGTTTGGATAACAAGAATAACCTCTCTGGTTGTTTCTCAGCAAGGAGGGAAAGTAAGAAAGAACTCAGAGTCAATCTTTTGAGCTGAAATTGAAGACAAGAGAAGACAAAATGCACACAAAACCTTTACTATGTCAAATTCCATTTCCCTCCAAAATTCAACCCATCTGGATGTTTGAGAGAAAAACATATGTTGAACAAGATTTCCTTCACTTTCCAAAATAAAACCAACAAAAAGAGGATAATACCACATGTCTGAATCCTTTCACTAGGTGTGAGAATTGACAATATATCTTTAATCTTGAGCAATAAAAGAGAGCAAGATAACAATATTGCAGATGAAAAGCAATATGAGAATGGCTCCAAGGAAAGCAATACATCATTTGAGAATATATTACTAACCTTCTGTAACAACCTTTGGTATGTCTCAGTTAGCTGGAGCTCCCTCCACCTCCTCAGATCAATTATGTTAAAACCTGACATCCAAGCGCAGGAGTTTCCATTCAAGCCATTCTCACCCATGTAACTCCAAAGCTGACCCAGTCTCACGTAGCAGAACAACTGAGCAGCGTTCACCTTTCCTTCCATATCAAGGCTCCACAAAGCAGAAAGGTCCTGCTGGACAACAATGTCATCATCCAGAACAATGATCTTTCCCAGATTCTGGAATATTTCAGGCAGAAGATAATGCAAACTTGAAAACATAGATATATATTCTGTCCGCATGTCAAGATCTGATTGATTGTTACTATTGTGGAAGGAAACACGAAATTCCTGAGACATTGAGAAGGACAAGAGAGCTGCTTTATCCTGGAAATCCATGTCAAGGTGTCTGACATTTAACACTTGAACTGCAGCTCCTTTATATTCATTTCTCAAGAACCAAAGCTTCATTGCGAAGTAGTTCTCTTCATTTGTCAGCACATGGAAAACTAAATTTTGACTTTCCTGAAATAGAATGAGATGCAAAATTTAGCCATTGCAATGCTTAAAGAACCTTACAAGTACAAAAAAGTTGAACAGACAGACTAAAACCTTACATGGGCATTCATAACAGTTGAGTTGATCACTACCGAAGATGCGAGGACATTATTGGACAACATAACAAAGTGGTGCAAGGCAGGATCTGAAAACTTATGAGACAAAGAAGACTCCATATCAGGAGCATGAGATGCAAAATACTCCACAGTCAATCTCATAGACAGACAGTGAAGACTCTTTGGCATGGTCTGAACAGCCAGCTGGTAGAGAAAAGCACTCTGCCTCATATGGAAGTTGGCTTCATCCTCTGCCAAATCCAAGATCTGTGCCAATTTCTTGTTGACATTATTACAGTCTAATTTGGCAGCTTGTGATTTTGCTATCGCAGCTTCCATCCTCTGCAGCTTTTTTTCAGTACTGTGGGGGAATGAAATGGTTTTCAGAATTCAGAACGCATGCTCATGAATATTGGTTGCTAAAAAGGGCTACATCACAAATTTAAGAGATGAAGTGATACTACGTCGTGACAATAGACACAAAAGCAATAACACAATTGCATGACATATGTAATGCACACTAAAGGGTGTTGTCAACTATAGGCAGAAAAGTTCATTATTCAAACAGAAATTACTTAGGACAGTTAGGAGGATGATTTTAGAAATGAACACACATGACGAAGCTCTCCAACAACAAATAAGTATCAATGAAGAGATGTTCTGTACAAGGTCTAAGTTATTAGGAGGATGATTTTAGAAATGAACACTCATGACGAAGCTCACCAACAACAGATAAGTATCAATGAAGAGATGTTCTGTACAAGGTCTACTACAACTTACAGGGGTGGAAGATCAGCATCCCTAGAAGATTCACTGAGCACGCGCTCAAATTCTTGAATGTTCAGCCTTAACTCACGAGACAACTTGTCTTGGTCAGGGAGCTTAGCTATGCTAGGAAAATATGCTCTAGCAACAAAAAGCCGGTCTTTTAATTTTTTCACTACGGCTTCCTTTATTGCTTGCTTGTGTTCTCGACGCCAGAGGCAGTAGCTTCCAAATGTCATTTCACATGACTTGTCATTGTCACTAGAAGGGGCTTTATTAGGCCTATTTTTATTTGCTGACTGGCCATCTTTGCTGCCCTGCAGTACAACTTCAAATGTCAAGGACAATGAGAACAGAAAAGAAATAAAACATGAAAATGATGATATTTGACCAATAAAGCAGGCACGCACATTTGAACCTGTGACAGATTGCAGCAGTACAGGCGGTGGTACAGGAAAAACTGCACTTATTTGGAAATAGAATCAATAAAATGATCACAACCAACTAATTAATATATAAAGTGAATGGTAAGAAAGGTGAAAAAAAGGACCTTTCCCGGGTTGTTTGTCCTTGACTGCAGTATCAATAGTATGATTCTTTGCTTCAGGAAAAATATTTGCCAGACCATCCTGCAGTATTGGATACAAAATTTGAAGAAATATCAATGCCTGAGCAGCTGGGCTTGATGCATGAAATAATAATGAAGAATATGGACTAACTTTTCCGGTTAAAGTGACATGCCTATATGCAGATATGCTGCCTCCTTTTATTTAAATCTGAGCGTTAATTTAGAATGAGCAAATAATATTTTGGCACAATGGCAAATAATTATGTGCTAAAATTCTGACAAAATAGAAAGTTGAAGAGAGCCCAAAGAACTGACCTTAGTAATAGTTGGTGCGAACTTATCAACAAGCTCTTTTATGTGGTCTGCTTCTGACTGATCGTTCTGCGCCATAACCTTAGTTATGGGTAAATCTTTGTCTTGTTTATCCTTAATTAAGTGCTAAGCAGTGAAGAAATATTACCTTGGAATCGGACTGATCCCTGCCATCAGCAGTCCCTTGCCTGTCAAAACTCCGAAGACCATTCTGATTTGAAATCAAGAGAGAAGACAATATAGTAAGCGTCCATATATACCTTCTAAGCATCCAGGGAAGCCCCTAATTTATACAAAATGACCAATGAAAGATGGGGAATTAAATAATAATATAAACAAAGGGGTTTAAATACTTACTGGCCGAGAAGTCTGTTGGTCAGACACGAAAACTGCAGAAAAGGCAAATCGAGAGTTAGTAACTGACACTTCGGCCAATATATCAAGATCAGTCAAAAGCAGAAGATACAAGTTAGTTGTGAAAATGAAAGTGTAACTGTAGCTGAGATATCGCGGTAACAACTCAGCACCTAGTAGAAGAAACACGCATCAGCGACTAGGAACATCTGCAACAGCATAAATAGACGGTAACAGAGGAGATCTGCACGAGAGTGAGAGCGGATGAGGAAATTGATTGATTTACCAGCAGTGGAAGCAGAGTGAAAACGGCCGAAGAGGAATCCGAGAGGAACGAGCATCGAGAGGATAACGAGGCCTAAGATCGCAATCACCAGACCTTTCCATCGCCGTTTTCCGCCACCGCCCCCGCCGCCTTTCATCATTCGGCGCTAGTATCGATCCCCCAGCTTCAATTCGAGATCCGGGGCACCGGAAAACATGCCCGCCGAATAGCGGCCACAGATAGATCGGACGAAGCTCAGGAATCGAGATATGGCCCCTCCGCAAGATTAGGGAATGCACCGCAATGTCAGCCGTCTGTCCCTCATCGCCCCCGTGAGGCTGTGCGTCACTCTCTTTCTTCGCTGAGATCGGCGCCCCGGTTGCAGTAGATCGCACGCAACAGAGACTCACACTCCCAGTCGCGCAAACTCAAGGGTAGAGAGAGAAAGAGTGAGGGGAGGGGGGAGGAGAGAGAAATCCGCAGAGAAATTCTAACTCCACCGCTAGTTGCACGGACGCTGGGTGCGACCCTCTGATGCTTTACTTCGTGTAAAGTCACTATTGGTTGAATAAAAACTC
The DNA here is from genome assembly GCA_900006705.1 of Sonneratia caseolaris. Classification (NCBI taxonomy): domain Eukaryota; kingdom Viridiplantae; phylum Streptophyta; class Magnoliopsida; order Myrtales; family Lythraceae; genus Sonneratia; species Sonneratia caseolaris. The sequence goes on along the minus strand of CXYZ01003466.1, from coordinate 3,344,500 downwards.
AATTTTTTAGTGGTGAAAAGTTGTCGATAATCAAAACCGTAAATCTTGACGTGGATATTATTTCTTTTTTATTTAATTGTAATTAGATTAGTCGTGATTAATGGAGCAATGTATCCTAGTAGACACCAAGTGATTATAGAAAATCTTAATTAAAATTAACGTTTTAAATATCTGATTTTTTATAATTTAAACATTAAAATTAATTAAATATATAAAAAAAAACCCGATAATATTGTGAATGCTTATATAGAATTTTTGGGGTTTCATAAAATATCTGATTTTTAATTTAAATATCTGAATTTTCGTTTCGTGCTGGAGTCCTACGACCGATTACGTGCTCCGGTCAGAACCATCCATCGATCCAGACGCCAATGTGGAATCGTGGGGTTATGGCAAAATCAATCATTTCAATGCCTCGATTCCTCTGAATTATAGGAAGATACTAAATGCAATGTTTCAATCGCGAAGGTTGTTTGCTTGCATCGCAAATGGATATGCCAAAAGTCGAAGCAAAACACGGCGGATGCACAGAGTTTGAAGGGTAGGCTTCTGATCCCTGGCTGCACACAGCGGTAGATCCTCGAAAGTTTTACCCAGTTAAGGAGGAATCTGACCGGTGAAGTTGTTCGAATTCGGTAACTGACAGTGACTATTTATTACTACTGCTCGTAAACTAGTCATGTTTTAACTAGTATTTCAGGAAACTTAGTTAGCCATGTATTTCGTGAGGTTCCCGAGTTCATCCAGGGATATTGCCGCTGAGTCCACACCCTGCTTAGATTCTAAAAGGGCCTGGACAAGTTAAATTTCCGTCGAGGATGAAAGACCAGATAAATCTTCGGGAGTAGCTTGCTTGTCAAAATATGTGGCATTTTACAAGGTGGTGAGCTCTTGCAGGTTCACTGTTTCCTTTTGAAGTGGAACCTGGAGGTCCCTGCAGAAGAGCAACAAAAATCGAACTGAGCAGACAGACTATACAAATGATAGTTGTTCTACAAACTCGACCCCTGGAGTCTGCAATTTCCTTCCAATGTCGGTGTAACAGTTTGCGAAAATGTTTATTTACTATCGGGGGAAAAGGGACTAATTGCCCGTTATTACCCATGAAAGCAGCTTAAGGGGATGTCAGTTTGATTCCCAAGGTTGACAACCACCTGTGGCAAAAGCTTACTGATAAAACTGCCAGCCGACATGATGACTCCAGAAACTGTTGTTGAAGAAATGGAACTACGACTACAGAACTCAAGACTGTCTCAACTCCAGGTCCTCCAGCTCTGTCCAGTATATAAACATAGACCAACAAATTAGATATAACATTTTTATTTTCTTCTCCGGGCTTGATTACATCTTCATCCTGATAACTCTGTGGCATTAGGTGGAAGACCAGCGAGTCAATACACAATTAACAAATGGATCATAATAACATGACTAAGAAAACTCTTTTGGACTTCTTCTTACAGACAGTTCTTATACTGTCTTTCACGGCAAAAAAAAACAAAAGAGCTACTATTTTATCTTGACTATTTAGGTGCACTGGGAAATCGGAAAAGTACTTGCATTAATTTGTTCAGGCAACAATTTTCGGAAAGAAGACCGCTCGCAGAAATAGCAGCAAATTTCTCTAATATTATTACAGACACAGTTTGCCTTCACACTTCACGTAGAAGGTACATGCATATTTCACAATACTACTCAAGATCGAAATTGAAAGCCATATTACACACTAATGTTGTAGCAACAGGGAAACTCAGAAAGAGAATACATGAAACATAAGACCAACAGCATTCTACTTGGGCTTGATCTGAGGTGGTGATGGTTTGTAATTGTTGCTGATGTAGAGATCAGAGTGCACAGCAGAAAGGTGTGATTCATCCTGGAACACTTACGAAATATTAGTAATTTACTTTTTCTTGAGATCATATAATTATTGGACCGTTTACAGGTTTTGTGAAATAGTATTGAGATTTAATTCTTCTGTAAGTATAGTAAGTCTTTGGATGTGGGTTCTCAAGGACCGCTAATGAGGAGTTCAGAGATTCTCACCATGAGCATGTACCTAGATGCTACTTGTTGTCCCGAAACTTGTGGCCAGGGAGGATGCAGAAGTTGGGATAGAACCAGCATCATGATTCTGCAATATGGTCTCAATGGCCTTCACTACTTCACTCATTGTGGGTCGATCACCAGCAGACTCCTCCAAGCATCGCATAGTGAGCTCAACAAATTTGTTGAAGCCAGCAAGATATCCAGCATTTCTAATTGATGGGTCCATTAACTTGGCTAGCCCATTGTACTCATCATCCATCCTGTCCAGTGCCAGTCGGACCTCGCGGACAATGTACTTGCCCTTCTCGATGGGGATCCTTGCAGATATCAGCTCTAGCATGACTACCCCAAAACTGTAGACGTCACTTTTCTCTGTCAGCAGCTGTGTCATGTAGTACTCAGGATCAAGGTAACCCTGCAGCAGCGAGACTGTTAAGCAATACCTTTTCATGTTCAACAATAAGGGCCTTCTCATGATAATATTGACAACAGCATAAAGAAAGAATACATTTCAGATTCGAACAATAAAAGAATGTGGAGTGGACAGAAAGGAGAGTTGAGGTAAGAACAAGGAGATACAAGTGTGCCCTTGACTTGAGTAGAAACATGCCCTTTCTTGTTGTCTGAGACAAGTTTAGACAGGCCGAAGTCAGCCACTTTGGCTGTCAAATTCTCATCAAGTAAGATGTTCGTTGATTTGAAATCTCTATGGATTATGGGAGGGTTTGCAAGCTCGTGGAGGTAAGCTAGACCTCTTGCAGAACCAAGAGCAATGCGAAGTCTCCTCTTCCAATCCAGGTATATGCCTGATTTCCCTGTTGATATTCATATTTGTATGTTTATATCTTCGTCACTTCTTGCAATAAATTGACTGACAAAGGTGAAGTATTACCTGACAAGGACTCTCTGAGGGTCCCATTAGGCAAGAATTCATAGACCAGAATCTGTTCTCCTTGCTCGAAGCAGAAACCAACAAGGCCCACAAGGTTCTTGTGATGGACTCGAGAAAGCATCTCGATCTCAGTCCTGAACTCGAGCCCACCCTGCATCGACCCCTGCTGAGCTCTTTTAATTGCCACCACTTGTCCACCCGAAAGTGTCCCCATGTAGACCTATCAAAAGCAAAAAAATGTATAATTTAAGCCCCTCTGTGGAAAAAGAAGATAAGAATGAAATTTCCTCTAATCGAGGATCAGGAGGGAAGTTATCAAGATACCTTTCCATAGCCTCCAAAGCCAATCTCATTGTTCTCCGAAAAGTGGTTGGTACACTGACTGAGTTCATCGAAAGAGAACAATCTTGCCCCCTTTAGCTGTGGTGAGCCTCCAAAGTCTCTTCCACTCCCTGCTCCCCAGGATGCTAGGAGGTGTAAAACGATTACACTACAAGGATCAGTGATTCTTTTCTGATTGCTGTCAAATTCCAATTTTCAGCAGCTCTCAAGCAAACAAAAAGATTTCAGGAACGGGTTATTACCAAATGATTTATGAGATTTAATTGCCTTTTGCACTCTTTTCTTCTGCCAAACTGCATATATGGCAAGCCCAATAATGGCTAGAACCAGGATTGATCCACCAACGGCTATTCCAGCTATTGCACCGATACCAAGAGACGGTTTTGAATTAACTGTGACACATTCTCTTTTTCGTTATACTTCTGATGGATGAAGAATCTTGCTCCTGAAAACTAAACTCGGTTTTTGGATTTCCATCCCTGGACCAAACGAAGTTTGTTGATTACCTGGGAAGGGATAGGGAGATGCATCAAAGTAGTATGACCCGAATGTCGGAGGTGCTGCGTACTGTGAGCTGCTTAACTTATAGCCAAGCCTCTGAATCTTTGATCGACTAAAGTATTCCTCTCCACTGGCCGGAAACAATGCGAGCTTAACCTCCAGGTAGTTATCAGAGCTGAAGGAGGGATTCTGAAGAAAGACAGAGCCTGGAGTTAGATCCAACCCTTTGGACATGTGGCTTTCGAGTCCCTGGTAGATGGTTGAATTTGTAAGATCCCTGAACAAGGGAGCTCTGAAATATAATGTCCCTTGATATGGAACGGCACATGCACAGCTTGGGCTTAGCTTCTCATCCCCCGAGCACGTCTTCTCTCCGCAATGGATGAGGCTTGTGGAGTAGGGCGCTGGAATTACCGGCTGGAGCTGACAGTACTTGCTGTTTGAGAGAGATGTGCAAACTGGATTCCCGCTCAAGCTGAACGCCACAAGAATTTGAGATGCATTTTTACATAATAAACTAGTACTGCACGATCAACTGGATGGACCGGGACTGATATGCATCTCAGCATAAATTGATGTTAAAGTTCCAGAGTTGTTTTTTCCTTTTTTTTTTCCAATCACATCTGAGGAGCTATTTCTTAGTTAAAAGGTATCCTGTCTGTTTCCTTAAGCCTCGTAGAAAAGAAAAAATGTGCTTTCAAATGTAAAAATAGTTGTTAAAAACAGGATATTATCTTGGTTATCTGATATTAGCATGCCCAAGGCCGTTTCATTTTTGTGCCTAATTTCTCAGTATACTAGGCCAAAATGCAGCATTCTGTAAATTGTTTTGTACTTCCAGAAGAATCGCTAAGGAATTCTCTGAACTGGATTTCAATTAATTCTCCATAAATCTTACATTAGTGTCTTTGTGTAACCTGAAGATTCCGGTGTCAGGGAGGATATTTGGTTGTTCTGCAAATCAATGAGCTGCAACTGAGTGTTAATGCCATCAGTGACATCCAGAGTCCCGTTGAGCCTGTTGTCCCTCAGCTTGCTGTAAGAAGATTGTGGGGGGGAAATAATTGTGAAAATTTTAATCTTGTTCATCGTCCAAATCTCTAATTCTTACAGAACAAAATTTTGTTAGTAACTCCATACACTTGCTGTAGCTGGGGGAAGCCAAAGAGCTTCCGTGGTAGTGGTCCCTGAAGTGATCCGTGCTCCATTACCCTGAAATAAGCAGAGAACAGAAAGGTTTCCGTATCAGACTGCTAAGTTCACGGGAAGGATTGTGACTTCTAATTCTTCTTCGAGGTCTTTGAGAGATACTCACAGTGTGGTGAGAGATGATAATGTCAAGAACCATTCGGGAACTTCAGATAAGTCGAATGAGTTATTGCTAAGGTCGCTGCCAAAGATGATTCAAGTAGGCATCTCTGCCAGCATCAGACTTAAATAGTTCTCTAGCAAACCAAAGAAACATGATGGTAAATTCTTATTGCTATTCTTTTCCAAACGTCCATTTACTTACACAGAATTGAGTTTTGTCATGGCACTTAGGTTGGGGACCGCGCCACTGAAATTGTTGCACGCTAAATTCCTGTATAAAATGACATCTCAAGGAGAAAGATTTCTCAGTACAAGAACCATAGATGACATACAATTAGTGATAGAACTGCACTGTGAATCTTCATCAAGAGGCATAACCCACAGTTCACTGACGCCAGTGAAATTGCCAAAGACCAGAGGGATCTCTCCTGATAGCTTGTTCCGATCGAGTCGGCTGTGACATTTTCAAGAGAAAACACATGATGATTAATTCCAGCAAGATAACTGGAAAAGGGTAAGTAGACAAGGCATAAGGTGGTTTCTTTTTCCTACTCACAGAACCTCAAGTTGCTTAACGAGTCCTAACGTAGATGGGATAGGACCAGTAAGTTGGTTTCCATCAAAAATTCTGTTGAAGCAACACAATAAAAATATCTTAAAATGGAAATTTTAAGTATTTGACGGGAAAATCATCGAACTGGAACTTACATATGGATCAGAGTCATCTGATCATTGAACAGTTTCTCCGAAATGGGACCTGAAAGCTGGTTCTTGCTGAAATGGCTGAATATTGGAAACATCAGTCCCGATATAAAACTAGTTGTAGCGAATTTTTAACAAAGTCATGAGCAAATTATCCTGAAAAATTATTGATTAGTTTCTCCGCGGTCCTGTCGTAGAAACAACGAAACCATTTTTTCCCTTCTTCAGTTTTTATAGACATGAGTAGAAAGTAAGAGAGGCTCACAAGTGTCTCACGCCATGGAGAAGGTCCAATCCCGATGAATTATCCGAGGAAACGGGTAGAGATCCAGTCAACTGATTATCGGTCAAGTCAAGCAGGTAGAGTTTAGAAAGTTTACCCAGAGATGGAGGAATATTTCCACTGAAGTTGTTACAGTTTAGAGCCCTGAGAATATGACCAAACCCGAACATTACTTATCGAACAAGGAGAAGGAAAGGAAAAATAAAAGTTTCTTGAGTTAATGAATTTTTTGTTCCTGGAAAGTCCTACAGAGAGGTTAGCTCCTTGAGTTCTCCAAGTTCATCAGGAAGAGGACCAGAGAATCCGCAACCGGTTAAGATTCTGGAAAACCATCAAAATAAGCATGAATTCGTGATAAAGATTAACTAAACTAATGAACATATAAATGATGTGGCAGAGTTCAATATATTACAGTATTTCCAGCTTTTGTAGATTTCCAATCTGTGCTGAGATGGGACCTGTGAGGCCTTTGTTGTAGGAGAGATCCCTGCAGAAGGTTTCACAACGTCACTGAACAGCTGACTAAGAAGACAATTAAGTCCGGCTGCTAGCGGAACTTGAAACAAGAAATGCTTTTGTCAAGGCCATGCATGTTTATGCTTGGGAAAACGTTGTCAACTTGTGTGAAATATAATGTCCGAACGTATTTACCTACAAATAATGTTTCCAAGAACAGAGTGTTCGCACAAACTACGTAACAATTTTCAGAAGACAGTCTGTGAAATGAGCAGAATAACTCCGAAACATAACCAGAAAAACTCACAAGATTGTCAGCTCAGTGAGGGATCCAATATCACCGGTCAGTTGTCCTTTGATTCCCATACTGGATAATTGCCTAACATGAGCATGCCATGGAAAATCATGCATAAGAAGCAACACTGATAAATCGGGATAACAAATCTTGTAATTCACACGCAACAGTAAGTTTCCGAGGAAGTAGCAGCAGAACTCACAGAGCAGTGATCCTCGAGTTGCTGCAATTGACTCCTTCCCATGGCAACCCACACGGGTCATTCGATCCATGCCAGCTGGGCGGCACACCTTGCCATGTGTCCTTGAGAGAATTGAGCGCAGTAACTGGTGAGAAGGAAAGGACAGCCCGTAAGCAAGGAAAAACAGTGAAAAAACAAAAAAAAGCTGAACAATGATGAGTTAAGAGTCATCGACAAGGGCCCAGAGGCCCAATAGTCATCAATCCTGGAGCCTCCATATGTGTCAGTTCACTCCAAGGAACTAACGCCTAAGGATGGATCCAGGAGGCAAGTGCACTTCTCCACGAAAGTACGGATTCGAGAAGGGCAAAACTGTCAGGTATTGCTTCTACTGGATAAAGTATCCCAGCTGCCAATTCTTGGAAAAGCTGCAGAACTGAGGCCGGGTTTCAGTCGGATGGAGGGAATTGTCTCGGATTGCAATTGCCACATAAAGCTTCCGTCTGATCATAGCTCTGTGCCACTCTATTGTTTTCCTATTCATACCAACAAAACAAGCTACAGACACACATCAAGCTATGGAGAGACGGTACGAACTTACAGTCACCAGGATACGTGACGGAGGATGTCACCAGAAATCCACCTGAGAAGATAGCAACGAAGAAGAGCAGCCTCCCCATTGCAGCGATTTCTTTGCAACCCATCATCCTCCAATGGGCAAATGATCCTTCTCTTTGCGTCTCTCTCACTGCGCCAACTTCAAAGACCAGGTTAGTCCAGTTTTGTTTCATTCCGACATGAACGTCCATTTTACTCGGATTCGTTTGTTTTTATCTTATATAGGATACTCAAAAATAAAAAGATATATTTTTTAATATCTTAAAATAAAATTTGATTTAATAATATTATTTTTAATATTATAATTAAAATACTATAAATTTATTTCAAATATAAGAATATTTCGTACTTCTTTGTATATTAAATTAATAAAATAAAATTTATATTTAATTAATATATTAAGTATTTCTTAATTACGAGCTCCAAAATTCTCCAATTTCTCATGCCTAGATTCTGACATCTCAACACCCTCTCTCTCTGACTCTGTCTCGCGCGCTGTCACTGAAGATAATGAAAAAAGACTCATTTACCCCTCCGTCCATATTATTGTAGTGATGACCTTCACAATTGACGTCTCTCGCCCTATCTCATTCCCATCAGTTAGATAATCAATGTCATGTCATTAAAAGGGCATTTTATCACCGTAAGGCAGTTGACGTCTCTCGCCCTGTCTCATTCCCATCAGTTAGATAATTTATCAATGTCATATCATGTCATTAAAAGGGCATTTTATCACGAGCTGGCAGCTTCCTCTTGACCTAACAAAGGACAAGTCGAGTAGACCCCAACAGTGAACTATGCATAATAGTCTTCGAATAATTAATTATCGCAACTTGTGAAGCACTCAGGTGAGATCCTATCATGTTGAATCGGTCGCCCTCGGTGAGGGACCTTCCTCGAGGGATTTGTGAACTCTATGTGCTTGTTTTATTAACTTCCCAAGGCAAAAATAATCATGTATTTCTACCAGAGAATGGATCGGAACATATCCAAAGGACGCCCTTTTTGAAGTTATAAAAGGGCAGAAGATAACGGGGCATGAAAGAGCAGGGAAAACCTCGGAAATAAGGATCGTTCATGTGAAGATTATTGATCTCAGTTTAAGGTCAATACAACTTGTCAAAATCCAGAGGTCCTTTTTTTGTTCATCAATGAGGCAGTTTGTCGGTAGGTGAAGGTGATTCTCACTCCCATAAATAGATTTGCTTTCAAGTTGGCTTGATGCACTGTGCAACATTTCTGAGCATGAATTCGGATACATCCCGTCAATCACAAAGTTCAAACGAAATATACAAACTCCATAATAATTTTTAGTTGGTACACCTGATAGTTAGAAGTCTTGTAGGTATCAATCTTGTGAAAACTACTCACGAAATGCTAATCCTTGGGTTAATTCTTTTGGTGAATTAAGGACCCTTAACCGGATAATACTCCGATTCGGATCTGCTGCGTACTTTCTCTACTCTTTCCTCTGGCCCTTCTCATTCTTCCGATGGATCAGCATTCTTGCTTTGCCTGCGGTACAATTTCATGGCTCCAAGGTAAATTGAAAGGCACGGACAAAGTCATATTGTAAGGGATTCATTCCATTATGGAGATCCTCCAAGCCAAAGACGTAGGTTCCACATCCTGTCAACCAATGTGTAGAGTCACAGTCTTGAAGATCAGATAGTATAGCTCTCAGGAAAGATGGGATGCGCTCATTGACATAGAAGCTGCCTGTTCTTGCTGGGAGTATGATGGGCTTACCTTTGGTCTTACTGTGAATGCCTAACCCTCAAATTCCTTTTTCTTTAGTCTTCATATCCGTCTGGCACCGCTAACAAGATCCATCGTGGTTGTGTTCTGATAAATAGTCAGGTATACATAGAAAGTCAGGTGTTCCTCTTTCTTGACAGATGGAATACTATGTTGTTATAAATACCCGGTTCTCGTGCTGTCTTGGCCCTTAAAGGGCACCAGAAACTGGTAAGGACATGCATTAATATTATCGGGCAGCAATTTTTGGAAAGGTGGCAGCTAGAAATTGCAGCAAGTTTCTCTAATATTGTTACAGTTCGCCTTCATTCTTCACATTGGAGGTACACACTAAATACAGTATTTCATACTCTTCTTCAAGAACAAAAACCGAAGTCATATCACAAACATTGAGAAAAGTAGGAAACTCAAGTAAAAGAATGCATGGATACAAGACCAACAGCATTCTACTTGGGTTCGATTTTAGCAGATATATCATAACCACTGCTGTAATCGAAAGAATCGCTGTAGTTGGTGTCCTTCTTGGGATGGCCCTCATCATAAGGATGTCTCCGGACGCCCTTTGATGTCCCAAAATCCGTGGCTGAGGAGGAAGCAGAAGTCGGGTTGGAAGCCACCCCATCATTTTGCAAGATAGTCTCGATGGCCTTCACTACTTCACTCATGGTGGGACGATTACCAGCAGACTCCTCGACACACTGCATTGAGAGCTCGAGGAATCGACTGAAGCCAACAAGGTATCCGGCCTTTCTGATTGATGGATCCATTAAATCGGCTAGCCCATAGTACTCATCATCCTTCCTGTTCATTGCCAGTCGGACCTCGCGGACAACGTACTTGCCCTTCTCGATGGGGATCCTGGCAGTTATCAGTTCTAGCATGACTACCCCGAAACTGTAGACGTCACTCTTCTCTGTCAGCTGCTGCGTCATGTAGTACTCAGGATCGAGGTAGCCCTGCAAAAATGAGACCGCTAACATGCTTGATGTAACTTATTGTGTCCAACAACATGGATTTTGTCACGGTAATGTCTATAATAACATTCATAAGAAGCTGTGTCGGTTTTGGACGATAATGGATAAAAATGAAACTTGAGGTAAGAACGAGGAGATACCAGCGTGCCCTTGACTTGGGTAGAAACGTGTCCTTTGTCGCTGTCTGAGACCAGTTTAGACAGGCCAAAGTCGGCAACCTTGGCTGTCAAGTTCTCGTCCAGTAAGATGTTTGTTGACTTAACATCTCTATGGATTATGGGAGGGTTAGCGAGCTCGTGAAGGTAAGCTAGCCCTCTTGCGGAACCGAGAGCAATTCGGAGTCTCCTCTTCCACTCCAAGTAAATGCCGGATTTCCCTGTTGATCACATTACTTGCATAAAATTCTTGTATCTTTCTTGATTCATCTGATGAACTGACTGGCTGGCGTGAAGTCATACCTGACAAGGCCTCTCTAAGGGTCCCATTCGGCATGAATTCATAGACCAGCATCTGCTCTCCTTGTTCAAAGCAGAACCCAACAAGGGCCACGAGATTCTTGTGATGGACTCGGGAAAGCAGCTCAATCTCTGTCCTGAACTCGAGCCCACCCTGCATGGATCCCTGCTGGGCTCTCTTAATTGCCACAACTTGTCCATCCGAAAGTATCCCCCTATAGACCTATTAGAAACATTAAGAATGCAACGTCCCTAAGCCTGGTACTGGAAAAAGAGAGAAGAAAGAAAAAAAATAGAGATATCCTTCTAAATCAAGGGGGAAGTTAGTAAGGTACCTTTCCATAGCCTCCAAGACCGATTTCACTGCTTTCCGAGAAGTTGTTAGTGCACTTCTTGAGTTCATCGAAAGAGAACCATCTTGCTCCCTTCAACTGCGGTGCACCTCCACTGTCTTTTCCACTCCCGGCTCCCCAAGACGCTAGTTGATATAAAAAGATTACACTACATGGATCAGTGATTCTCTTTTGATTGCTAACAAAATTCCAATTTTTGGGCAGCTTCAGAGCAACATAAAGATTTCAGTAATGGATTTTACCAAATGGCTTATGAGATTCAATTGCCCTCTCCGCTCTTTTTTTCTGCCGTACCGCATACATGCCAAGCCCGATAAAGACAAGAACCAGGATTGAGCCTCCAACAGCTATTCCAGCTATTACACCCGTGCTGAGAGAAGTCTTCGAACTAACTGCAACACATGTTCTTTATTGTTAGACTTCTGATCAATGACAAGTTCTCCTGAAAACTAAAATTTTAATTTTCCAGTCATGAACCGAACAATGTCTGTTATTACCAGGGAAGGGATAGGGAGATGCGACAAAGTAGTAAGGCCCGAATTTCGTAGGTGGTTTGTATGTTTGGTTGCTCAACTGGAAACCGAGCCACTGAATCTCTGATCTGTTAAAGTATTCCTCCCCACTGGCCGGAAACAGTGCAAGCTGAATCTGGAGGTAGTCATTGGGGTTGAAGAAGAGGTTCTGAAGAGAGACCGAGCCTGGAGTTAGATCCAACTTGGTGGACATGCTTGTTTCAAGTTCCTGGAAGATAGTTCCATTTGTGAGATCGCTAAAGGAGGGCCCCCTAAAGTACAGTATCCCCTCATAGGGAGTGGCACACTCGCAGCTCTGGGGGCTGAGCTTTCGGTCCACTGGACATGTCTTGCTTCCGCAACGGGCAAGGCTCGTGGAGTAGGGCTTTGAACTCGTTTGCTGGAGATGACAGTAGTTGCTTGTGACAGTCATGCACACTGGGTTCCCGATCAAGCTGAATATCAGGAAAACGCAATAATGAATTGCCACCGTAGGGATGAAATGTGAAATTATGGACTGGTGAGGGAAGAGTTCTCCAGTTTTCTTTGTCCTATTACTGGAAGATAAGGTTTGTTTGCATGGTTAGTGCATTTTTTGGATGTTTGCTTTGATTACAACAAAGCTTCTGTCTAAATCCCAGACGTCTGCAAAAGAATATGGGATGTGTTTTTCCATATCAAAAGAGTACGCCCGCATAGTTATGAAAAGGGGCGGACCAAGAGTGATATGAATCTTAGCATAAATTAATGTTAAATTTGTCGGGTTGTTTTTTTCCTTTTTAATCCAAATGCATTTCAAGTGCTTTTTCTCTCAATTAATAATGAACATGTTCATTTTCTAAAGCCTTGCAGAAGAAAAATAGTAAACTAGTCCATTGTAACCAGACTAATATCTGAGCTATCCAGTATTGGCATGTCCATGTCAAAAGAACTTCCCATTTTCAGTTTCAGGACTGATTTTTTTCCGCTTACAGCCCATTTCTACTTAAGAACTGATGAGGACATCCCAGAAATGGGTTTTAGATAAACCTCTATAAAACTTACTTTAATGTATTCTTGTAACCAGCGGATCCCAGCGTGAGAGCGGATATATTGTTGTACTGCAAATCAATGAGCTGCAACTGAGGGCTGATGTCATTAGCAATATTCAGAATCCCGTTGAGGTTGTTGTTCCTCAGTTTCCTGTAGGAATTTTGTGGGGAAACGAGTGTGAAAACGTGATCGAGCCTCTAATGCATAAGAAGCAAAATAGCATAAGTAATTCCATACACTTGCTGTAGCTGGGGGAAGCTAAAGAGCTTCTGTGGTAGTGGCCCCTGAATTGACCCATACTCCACTACCCTGGAATAAACAGAAAACAGACAGATTTCCATATCAGACTTCCATGTTTTATGCTTTTGACTTCTTAGTTTCCAGCTCCTCGAGGAATACTTACAATGTGGTGAGAGATGACAATGTTGAGAGCCATTCAGGAACTTCAGATATGTCGAATGAGTTATTGCTGAGATCACTGCCAAAGATGAGTTGTGTAAGCATCTCTGCCATCATCAGACTTAATAGTACTCCAGCAAACCAAAGGAATGTGATGAGACGAAAGTTCTTATCACTATTCTTTTCCACTAGGTACAAGCCACATCGGTTTACTTACAGGTAATTAAGAGCTGCCATGTCACTTAAGTCAGGAATCAAGCCACTGAAACCATTGTACGCTAAGTTCCTGTCAAGAAATAGCATCTCTGAGTGAAAAAACATTCTCAGTAGAAGCCCAGTAGTAGACAATATGTTATCAATGGAGGAACTGCATTGTGAAACTTGGTGAAAAGGTATAACTGACAGCTCAGTGATGCTCGTGAAATTGCTGAAGATTGGAGGGATCTCTCCTGATAGTTTGTTCCGGTCAAGTCGGCTGTGACATGTGCAAGAGAAAATCCCCTCCTGATTAGGGTCAGGAATATAATTGACAGAAGGCAGCCAGATAAGCAAATAGGTGATCTGTTTTCTACTCACAGAACCTCAAGGTGCTTTACGAGTCCTAGTGAAGACGGGATAGGACCAGTAAGTTGGTTCCCATCAAAAAGTCTGTCGAAGCGACACAACAAAAATGTTAAAATGGAATATTTAAGTATTTGATAGGGAAATCAACAAATTGAAACTCACATATGGATCAGAATCATCTCTTCATTGAACAGCTTCTCCGGAATGGGACCTGAAAGCTGGTTCTTGTTGAGATGGCTGAATAAGAATATGAAAACTTAGTCCCAATACAAAGATAGTTTCCTTCAATTTTGAGAAATCCATAGAACCTATTAATTTATATGTAGAACCATTATAGAAAACAGAAACAACAATTCAATGTTTCCCTTCTTCTCTTTAGTTAGACTTGAGTAGAGAAAAGATGGGCTCACAAGTGTTTCGCTTTCAGGAGAAGGTCCAGTCCCGGCGAACTCTCCGATGAAACAGGTAGAGGTCCAGTCAACTGGTTATCAGCCAGATCGAGCCAGTAGAGTTTGGAAAGCTTGCCCAGAGATGGAGGAATCTTACCGGTAAAGTTGTTTGAGTTGAGAGCCCTGAGAATATGATCAACCCGAACATTATGCCTCTAAAAAGGAAGAAGAAAGGAAATCAAGGAAAAGAAACTGAGTTAGTGAAGTTCTTGTTTCCGGGATTCTCACAAAAAGGTTAGCTCCATAAGGTTCCCGAGTTCATCTGGAAGAGTACCAGATAGTCCACAACCGGCTAGGATCCTGGAAAATCATGAAACTTGCATATGTGTTCACGAGAAATATCAACTAAATAAATGAACAAATAATCGGTGTTGCAAAGTTCACTGTATTACAATATATTCAGCCTCTGTAGATTTCCAATCTGTGCTGAGATGGGACCCGTGAGGCCTTTGTTGAAGGAGAGATCCCTGCAGAATGTTAATAACCTCAGTGACCAGCACATGAAGAAGACAACTAAGTTGGGCTGCTGCTGGAACTTGAAACAAGAAACAATTTTCTTTTCAAGGCCAGGCATATTTATGCTCGAAAAAGATTGTCAAATTGTGCGAAATATAATGTTCGAATGATTTCTGCTGACGAGCTGTGTTTTCAGGGACGCTGCTCACACGATCAATTTCTTCAACCAATTCCATAGATAAAGTTCCTGAAATGAGCAGACTTATTTCGAAATGCAACCAGAAAGACTCACAAGGATCTTAGCTTAGTCAGGGATCCAATGTCACCAGTCAGTTGCCCTTTGATTCCCATAGTCGATAATCCCCTGACATAAAAATGCCATGAAAATTTATGCATAAGAAGGCATCACTGATCAATCCAGACAGAAAATCTTACAATTCCTATGCGATGAAAAATCCTCAAGATCATAGTAGTAGTAGAACTCACAGGGCAGTGATCCTCGAACCGTTGCAAGTGACTCCATCCCATGGCAACCCGCAGGGGTCATCCGACTTGTGCCAGCTGGGTGGCACATTTTCCCATGTAGACTTGAGAGAATTGAGCGCATTAACTGGTACATCACCCACCCATAAGAAAAGGGGGCAGCAGGTAAACAAGAGAAAACGGTTAAGAAACTGACACGGTGATGATGAGAGGCATCGATGAGAGTCAACAGATCCTAAAAAACATCCATCCCGGAGCCCAAGTCTCTCTCATACAGATTGGTAAATAATGTTGTCTTCCACATTTGTTAGTTCAGTCTGAGGAATCTAAACTCTAAGGATGGCATTCTGCAGGCAAGTGTACTTCTCCACAGAAACAAGAAAACAATACTAAGCAAAATTGGGGAGGCAACATAGAAGATGGAAGATTCACGAGTTTTGTCCGGAAAGGATGGAAGCCATCAAGAATGGAAAGAACTGTGTACATATTGCTACTACTCGAATGAAGTGTCCCAACTGCCGATTCCTAGGAAAGCTGCAGAACATGTTTGATTCTGAAGAATGGAGCTGTCTCGGAATGCAATTGCCACATCAGCTTCTCCCGGACAATTTATAGAGCCATTCTATTGTTTCCTCCATTCCCACCAAGCCACAGACACGCATGAAACTATGGAGGAAAAGAGAGCAAACTTACAGTCGTCAGTATCCGTGACAGAGCAGATAACATGAAATCCTCCACAGAAGATGGCAAAGGAGAAGAGTAGCCTCCACCCAGCAGCCATTTCTCTGCAGCACCTTATCCTCCAGAGGTCAACTTCCCTCTGTATCTTCCCCTACACCCTACGTTAAAGACCAGGCCAGCCGCCTGACCTTATCTCTATATGTTCCTGCTTAACTGCAACATGGACATTCATGTTACTAATATCAGTTTATATTCATCTCAAGCTTGTGGTTTTGGGTTGATGTCGACCCGAGTTAAAGCTCCTTTACTTTCAGGGTAGGAAACCCGAAAGTTAAAAGACAAAAAAAAAAAAAACAACCCGTACCAGGTCTAAACACGTGTTCAAGACTTCCACTTCACAGACTATACAGAAAAAGGCCAATAAGACGAACATGAGTGTGGAATATGTCGTCGTGGAATCACACTACTACTGTCCGTTTAGGCGTACCGAACACCAGTGGACATCGGTGTATGCCTCGGAATGATTTTGCCTTGTCTTTGAAGCTAACCAAGGAGACACCCATTTACCCCAGTACCCTTCCCACTATTCTAATCAAAGCCTTCATAACTGACTTCTGTAACTCAAGTCTCTTATTGAATCCCATTAATTAGAGAAATTGTCAATGTCATAATCATGGTATCAAGTGGACCTTTTACCATGCGCCCAGCAGCTTCCACTTTGAGCAAGAATTAGATTAATCATCTAGGCCCCCCGACAGTGGCTTTCATCTCCTACCCATCCTTTTCCAGACCGCAAATAAAGTCTTCGAC
Organism: Sonneratia caseolaris; assembly: GCA_900006705.1. NCBI lineage: Eukaryota > Viridiplantae > Streptophyta > Magnoliopsida > Myrtales > Lythraceae > Sonneratia > Sonneratia caseolaris. The sequence continues at coordinate 3,327,947 of CXYZ01003466.1, read as the reverse complement.
TAATTAATTAATTAATTAATCCTTGCACCATGTGAAGTAAGAAGGTAAATGTTATCCGATTGGCCCCAACGGAGACCTTCCTTGAGGTACCCGTAAGCTCGAGTTGTTTGTTTCATTAACTTCCCGGATCGAAAATATCTGCCCGTCAGCCGACGGAGAAAGGACGAGGACAGATCCGAGGGGAGCTCTCCTCCTTGGTTCTTCATCAATAAGGCGGTTGGGCGGTAGGTGGAGTTTGGTCCCACTCTGAGTCTCATTGGATAGATTAGCTTTCAAGTCAGTTTAAATGCAGCGTGCAGTATGCAGACTGGGCAGGCCAGGCATAAGTTCGGACAATGTCCAATCGATTGCGATGTTCACAGAAGGAAAAATGGATACAGTTTCTTGTTAGGGTTACAGATCCCATTGCCTATAATTTTTCGCAAGTCCATATCCGCGTGACCCTCCTGTTGAACTTGACCTCGGATCATCACCCACTGATTCCGCAGTATACACCAATGACATATATTATCTAAATTTGAGAATACAACACTTGACTTTGAAAGTTCAACCGCTATATAATAATATTATTTTGATCATAATTTATTTTTATTTACAAATTTATAAACTAAAATCTTATTAAAAAGAAAGATATCATATATGCTGATGAATTTACTTTAAAATCTTTAGGTTGATTATAATTTTCATTGCAAGTCCGCATGCGATAAGGGACATCAGTCAATTGCAATCCCGCAATCGAATCAGAGACAAAAAGGGGCCGGCCCGACAGGACTATGATTTCCCATGTAAGGTGGTAGGACATGGCAGATCAAATCCTAAAGGAACCCCAAGATCAGAGACATAGAACTGAGAAATACGCTTCGATGGGACCTTCTAGCCCGGAAAGGAATCGATTCTGTCAACCGGAGAAAGCAACAGAATGTTCAATTACAGCTCAATAACTTTATCACATAGAGAAGCAAACAATTTCCGAGGATAGAATTGTCGATGATTCTACAGAGGAAGCTATTCACCACGTGAAATCTAAACAAGGAAAAAAGGGTGAACAGGGGAGAACAAATGTTAAACACTGTCCCAAGAAAATTAAGGACTGATCACCGGAGGACGTCCTGCTTCGAATCGGCTGCTTCCTCTCCTCTTTTTTCTGACCCTTCTCATTCTTCTGATGGATCAGCGTTCTTGCCTTGCCTACTGTACAATTTTACGACTTCAAGATAAATTTGTTAGACGCAAAGATTATCTTCTAAGGGTCCTTGCAACATTCCTTCATGAAAGTATTCCAAGCCAACAACGCGGCACCTACAGCAGGTTCCACCTGTTTCATCCAACGCGAAGAATCACAGTTTAAGAGATCGGAGGGTACAGTTCTCAGGGAAGATGGAATACGCCCCGTGAACCAAGAAGCTGTCTCTTCTCGTTGATAACTGGCAGATTTAAGTCTATATTCGTGGTGGACGCGTTTTCTACTTTGAATTCACAACTCCAATATTTTCACTTGTGCTTGCTTCATTATATTTGAAAAAATAAACCAAGCTTGAACTGGTAGCAGTGTTATCCAATAGCTCGGTCAGTTCAATACCCAATCCAGCTCCGAAGACCTTTCCAGGGGAAATAAAAAGAAACAGTGTAATTAACTTACCTTTGGCCTGATTGGCAGTGCACCAGGAAAGTCCTTAGAGATGTAATGGATGACTTCTCTGCCAATATCCCATCTCTTATTTGCTTCAAGAACCCCACCCACCATTACAAGAGGAAAAGAAACTTTTCCATCTGTGAAGATGTATGTTCAGAGGGAGAAAATAAAGAATAGACATATATACGTCAAACCTCCGATAGCTGAACTGTGGTTATATTGTATTATAGTCCTAAAGGACCAAAGAGAACTGCATCAAATTGTGGATGAAAATAAATATACATCGATAATATCATTACAATGGTTTCAATACTAGCACTGTACAAGAAAAATGTGTCATAATTATGCCCACCTTCACCAGATAAACCGAGTCTCTGAATAACAGCTTTCACGCTTAAAGCCAACTCTTCCACAGAATCAAACAAGACTTTGTTTGCCACCTCGTCACCTGCTTCTGCGCATGATACAACAACAGGAACAAGTGCTGCAATACGGGCCCACGAAGGATCTGCGTAAGTCCACCTAGACACCACCACAAATAGGATATCATTGATAAACATCAATACAGACAGAATCCATGATTTTGACGAAATGAATCTCAATTAATTGAAGAAAAGCAAAAAACCTCTTACAAGAAACTGCAAGAATTGTTTTTCTTTAAATAAATTATTAATAACACCATGTCTATAGCTTTGACTAGCATAAGGGTGAACCTATAACAAACATCAATCAATTACACGCAAAAGAAACTTGAGTGACAGGTTAGAGCCCACAGGAAATAACACTTTCCTGGACCAGAAACAAACTTATTTTTAAAGGCCTAAGCTTGTACATCAAGCATGCTAGTATATTCAGACTTATATCATTACTTACGGCATCACATATTCTTGTCAGAAGGTGCAGGAAGTAATCAGATTTAACACGTAAAAGTAGTTGTCACAAAAAGGAATGACATGGCAACTCAGGGCATATAATATACCCGATTAATTCATCAGCAGAAGAAAGGCCAAGTTTCTGTAAGATATTGCTGGTAAGATTTGTTTGAGGACCACGACCATCATAAGCCCTTATAACTGCAGTTAATGCCTGTGCAGCAATTCCATATCCACTGCAATTAAAAGGAAAGTATCTAAATTCAAACCCCATCTCATGTAGAGGGCATCAATACTATTTTTATTTTGGATTGAAAAGCATTGACCAAAGTAACATAAAAAGTTTATTATAAAATACTGAGCCCTACCGTCTTACTAGTGGTGGCAAAGGACTTTAAGGAACCAATTTAACTCAAATTGAAAAATGTCCTCCCGTAGGCTGGTAAAAAGACTTTTTTATCAATTAAAAGGATTGAGAAATTTCTTCACTGCTAATCTTAGAATACTTTCTGTCATTTTTAGCATCAATTTCCAGATCCATAATGGAAGACGTTTCTAATACATCCTCAAAGAAACAATGGAAAGATGAAAACATGCTAAAAATTTTTCATTAATAAAATTTTCAACTTCTTACCAGAAAAATTATCCACCCTTGTGCTATATCTTTTATCTAGCCATCGGGTTCCCCGCTTTTGCTAACTAATTCTTTCTTTCCTTTCATGAATTTCGTTTATTTTAATATTTGTACTTCTTTTCCAGATTATCAACGGGAGCATTCTGGTGCATTATAGATTCTTATTAAGAGTTTAAACCAAGGCAATATCACTATTTCTTATACCTTCCCCAATCACCTAAAGTAGGCCCTGCACCAGCAGCTCGAGCTTCTCTTCCATCTTCAGTAAATCCATAAGCAATAGTCCCCGTGCCAGCAATCAGAACACAACCATGAAGCTTCCCCAATGTTCCACTTGCTAAAGCTGCCACAGCATCATTTTGGACATAGAGTCTTACGTCACAGGGGAATACATCCCTGCAAAATCAAACGACATTGTTCCAGACAATTCTACTTAGCAAAGGAAAAAGGCTGGGAGAGAGAGGGATATTGCTATTAATGCTGAAAAAGTGTTCATGGGCCGGGTGGAACAAATTCCTCACAAAATAAAATGCTGCAAAGCAAGAAATTCATATTCACAATCAGGTGATCATGCGATGCAAATAACATGCTCTGTTAAAAGAGTTCTTCAAAATCATCTCAAGTAACTGTACATTTCAAAGAAGGAAATTTATTCGCCTATTAAGGCAAAAAGAATACGCTTTGAAGAAGCCTAGACAAAACCTAAGAGAGATTTGACTCCACTTGGCAGGTTATGAATTTACAAATGTGAAACAAGTATTGACAGAAGGTGGACCTGAGCCAGTTTACTACTCGCTGCTGATCAGTAGGATGATTCACACCAGAAACTGCAAGACATACAGCTCTGACTGCTGCCCGATTGTAACCCGATTTTACAAGTGCCTCTGCCATAACTTGCTCTAATGTGTCCCTTGCGGCAGCCTCTTTTACATGGGAAAAAAAAAATTATCATGATAAGGATTGATGAGCAAAATGCTTATTCTGCTGTAATGTGGTGCCTAACTGCATAACTATCCAACTCATCCATATCATCACTACTTCCATGATACAAATCGAAATTGTTTAAAAAGAAAAACTACATTAGCACAGCAGAAAAATGAAAGAACAGCAAACCCGTCTCCACTAAAATTAAGACGAATGGAAGATTGATTTAAGAAATAAGGCCAGTTTTCCAACTATCAGATCAACACAAGAAGAAGAAAACGAAAGGAATAACCAGCAGCTGAAATCGAGAGCTAACCACCGACGCTGTTGTGGTTGGAGCACCCGGCGACGGCCCGAGCAAGGACGGGAAGAGGGTCGGGGACAGGATCGGAGAAGGGGAGGAGAGGGATGCAGACGCAGACGGTGGAGGTGGCCCCACCATCCAGACCCAGTATCACCTCCATGTTACCATTCCCCACTCCGGTCGTTTCCTGCTCAAACTCCCATGTCTCCCCATTCCTGTATCTCTTCATCTCCTCAACCCCAGACCCAATCAAAAGCCCTTCTTGAAGATTTGGGTGTTCTTAAATCTTATTATTGGCTCGGGAACAAGACCCAATCGCTGTCTGGTAAAGGAGAGGAAACGAACAACAATAGCACTCCCAGAGGAAACAGAGCACCGATTGCTGGTATCATACTACGGGGATGGATCTTTTTTGGATTTAAAAATGAGCAGACGAGGAGAGGGAAAGACGAGGATTCGTTGGGCATCCAAGTATCACGTTGAGATTCGAACGGCCGGATCCGCCAAATGCATCTGATCTGGTCAAAGACTTTTCCCATAAAAAAACAAAGACAGAATTTTGCAAAATCGAAATATATTCAATATAATAGTCTATTGTACCGTCGAACAAAAATAATAATAATAAAAGCGTATGCCGGAAACTCACGAGACAGATTGAGGTCCGAGTTTCATTAGTTGTACATAACAAAAAATTCAATCGTAACCNAAAAAAGCGTATGCCGGAAACTCATGAGACAGATTGAGGTCCGAGTTTCATGAGTTGTACATAACAAAAAATTCAATCGTAACCAAAATTTGTCACCAAATTTTAACTTTCCTCAATCTACTTTTGTCCGATGAAGGACAATGAGCGGTTGGACATGGTTGAGGTTGACCTGGGAGAAAAGATCAGACGATACTAACATACTGATGCCAGGGATGCAACTCTTGATTGAATATGAATTAGAATGNATACTGATGACAGGTATGCAACTCTTGATTGAATATGAATTAGAATGTTAAAAGAGTTTGGGTTCGATGGACTTTAGGGAAGGCAATGGGTGTGTCCGACTCCGATCGAAAATCTGCACTCCGCAGGGTGTTATCGGGTCGGCCAGCTTCTCTTCTACAGTTAGCATATTGGATTATTTGGTCAGAGACGGGCGGAAATGGAGGGGCCATTCGACGACGAGGGAGGAGGAGGAGGAGGAGGAGGAGGCCAGTAGACGGGGAAGGAGACCTGTCTAGTAGCAACATTATTCCATCCCAACCAACCCAGCAGTGTTCTTGTCTGACGGCACAGTGCCCTTTGCGCTTCAACTTCACGTTTACTCCATGATAGGCGAGCTAAGTTGCGTAAGGACACATTTTATTTCCTTAATTTACGGCAAACCTGTGGGAATTCGTACCGATCTCCAAGCGTTGATCAAGTTACGAAACAATGGAGGCGATGGCGGAAGTAAAAGGAGAATAGGGATCACACGCTTATATACATGGCTCCCGACCACAGTGGCGGTCTATTCTCTTTAGGTTAAGGAGGCTTAGCTAGATCTCGCTGCGAGCAAAGTAGAAGCAAAGAACAAAACCCGCATATAATGGGCATTCATTGAATACCCACATGTCATCACCCTCACACCGACCACCCTAAGACCCAAATCCACTTATATATACCCATATAAGATGATCATATAAAATACTCAAACAAGAACTTGTAATCTCCATATTTTCCTAGAGAGTTATTATGCGGCCGAGAAATTATGTCATGACAACCCGTATGTTTAATAAGAATGCCATGGCGCTAGTTGTAGGTGCCGTGACACTCAGCAACATCAAATGCATTATATCCTCCCGTCTCACAGCACTCTTGAAAAGGGAGTGTCACAATACTCCACGCAAACTTGTCTCATTCGTGTTGAAATTAATATCCAAGCCCCATAACGGATTTCCTACTCGTTCCATGGTTGATAACTCGTGACACTCGGTGGAGTCATATAAGAAATTCAAAGACTAAGAAAGTAAGAATAGCATCAAAAGATCATAATCTGGAAGATGTGGCTCTTTTGTTCTTTGGTGATTGAATAGGGTGGTCAGATCATGCAATGAATCAGAACCTTCCTGTGGAGGCTCCAATCTCTGTACTTCGGCAGGCAGTTTCTCCGTGGAGGCCCGTTGTAAGCCATCCACCAGTAAAATCCGAAGCCGGTTTCATCTGTTACGGGAAAAGATGTGCATCCCCTTGAATGTCCTTCAGCTCGAAGATGCTCCAGAAAGTCCGCATTACACCCTCCTCAGTGAAATAACTTTCAGGAGTTCTTGTCTAGTATTGAAGATCATCTCCATCACTTTTATGGACCAAGCAAGAGAACAAAGTTCGGGTCAACGACTTCTGGATCAATCACCGCACAGTGAGAAGAATAATCGAGTGATACAACTGAAAGATCAACATTGAAGAGTGTTAAGGTATCCTCCCATCGTATAAGGGCTTTTCCACCATAGTCAGACTGAGTTCTTCATGCACATCTTCAATCTGCATTTGATAGAGAGACGTCGACAAATTGAATGCACATGGGACCTCTTTGTGATTGTGGTGCTTTCAGAATTCCACCTTTCTTCATCCTCAATCAACTCGGAAGCAATTGGCTCTTCATAGTGTTACCTTGGCACCGGCTCTTTGAGCTTTCTCCTGTCCAAGCTCTTTGATCAGCAAGCAGGTCACTAGTACTCCACCTTGTCGCCGACAACAACAACTCGGGTATGAAGGCAAGTCCTCATTATAAGTGACCACTTAACTACGAAGCTCCCTATATGAGATAGCTCTAGAATAATAATGCTGCTGCCGAGGGTGAGGAGAAACGGGAAATAGGATCTCTGAAGTAGAGGGGCAGACGGCATTTGGCCATGACAGTCAACTGAGGTCTGCTTGACGTGATCACTGCTGATCGATATGGTATTACTAGAAGGTGCTATACCAGAAGATTAGTTTGGACCCAAGATACCGTTGCTTGCCATGTACAATGCGATACTCGTAAATCAGAATGCTCACGGCCATTCTTCATCTCAACCAGATGACATAATCTCCAATGACTTATTAACTGATCAGATCAAATACGATTGATTATTCACATAATTTTCGGATAGCGCAAAAACGCAAACCACATAATCTAAACATGACAGATGAACCGTAAACAACTATAACGTAACTCTCTTTCATCCTACTAAGACCGAAATGTCCATTTCTACGTTCACTGCAGCCGAAAGAACAAACGGCACGATGAAAGAACAAAACGGCACGATGATGAACCATTGCAGTTTCATCTCAGTTATACAGCCATTAAAATATCACCTTTCTCCAATTATTTCCTTTCATCTTAGTTCTCAGTTAAGACCCACGGCCGCCCCGTCCATTCTTGCCAAACTGTTAGGTTCATTTAATCAACAATGCAACGATTCAAGTGCAGTCGAGATAGGGTAAAAATAGAGCAATGCAATAGGCAAAGAAATGGGACATTGTTACGTGAAAGATTTCAACGAGGGAAAAAACTACAGACCGAGTACATAATCAACTTTCCATTATTCAATGGAGATTAATTCTTCATCAAAGGAAGACCTTCAAATTAACTAAAACCCGAGAGTCACTTCTCTTGGATAGTCTAAACTCGGCACCCATACAGGTGTTTCATAAACGTCACAAAAAACAACACTTACGTAGTTCAAATTCCAATCTCCACCGTTCAACACTTAGCTCCAGAAGTTAAACATGAATTTTGACATTGTTTTTATTACAAATTGAGTATAAATTTTATATGTTATCAAAATGAATTAAAGTGTAGGAAAACAAAAAATTGGTATACTCATGGTTAGTCTATTAGTAAGCTCGGTTATAACTCAAGACAAAAGAAAAATGTCCGCCTCACCGTTAATTGTTGGTTAGTTCATGTGACTCATGGATAGCTTATTAAGTGAATGTCCAAGTTAGATTAGTAGTTTTTTATTAAATTTTTAAATATGTGAGATAATGATTGAATCTCAGGTTTAAAGCTCAATAGAAATTTTTTAAAAAATTATGTTCTAATTATAGATTAGTCTTGATATGCTTTTCAACTAATTCAGCGATATACCTAATATAAAAAAAAAGGCACATTACAAGTACTATTCATGTTGCCATGTGGATGGTGTGTAAGAGAGGAAATTCCAAGTGGAAAAGCCGACAAAGAGGTACTCCAAGATATAATAAATTGGGACATTATCTTTTACCGGTTTAAATTTTTGAATCGAATATAACTTAAAAATTCTTATCGAGTAATGGTAAAAAATTTTAAAAGTGTCATGAATCCTAATATTTCCTAAATTGTGTATATATATATATATATATATATTCATCAGTGGCTCCTCAGGGTAAAATAATGCAACATCGTACAATTCTGAAATAGCTGTCAGAGAGGAAAAGGAGTCAAGAAAAGGCATTAATCTTACCCTATGACACGAAATCAACTAAACAAAATGTTCCTCCACGTATTAAACCATCCACCTTCCACATCATTAAATTTCACTGTTAATGCCAGATCATAAGTGCATTATCTCAATTCTCAATTATAAAATAAGACCAAAAAAATTTTGTCTTTTCTTCTCTTTTCTAGGCGTGGTAGACTGATTCCTGCAGTAGAGTATGTGTGTGTGGTACGCTGCTCCTAACAAAGTTCTTTCTCGGCTTTATACAACATATGGAAAACGTTCATGCTTTATAATGAGAGAGAAAAAAAAAAGACTGAATAATATGTGGGCTTGATGATAATGTGGAAGGAATCATATTCTTCATTGGGACCAGAGGGCTAGCTGGGTACGGAGTTGCCGTGCCGTCGATCATGTCCAGGCTTTGCTTAATCGTTACCACTAAGAACTCTAATAAAAACTCATTTATATGTGTTTTCTATTCCTTCCTCGCTTTTGAATGTCTTTTATAGAGTAAAAGAAAATTGACAATTTTTTTTTTTACTTATTTTGATTTAGTTCAAATTATGCACCGTTCAAAACATAGCCCCAAAAGTAATGAGGCCACTGTCAAAATTTTTGTCGGGATCGGAACTTGTTTGCCCTTCTCATTGAGGTTTTGTCTCGCACTGCACGCTTGGTGGCATTGCTCTATTGCTCCTTTGTTCTATTGTTCTATTGCTGCAGCATATACCTCTACTTTCTGCTGATTTATAGCATCTTGGTCATCACATGCTGCACCACTCCTTCACGGTTTCGTCCCATGGTTATCTCGCATCTTCTCTCACGATTCCTATCGAGACAGGATCCCCCATCACGAGTTCCCTAGTGGATTTCTGTCTTCCCTCTTGGTTCCCTGCGAGAGGTTGTCTTCAGACGACTGTCCGTCTGCTCATGGATCTCCTCAACTCTCGCGATCCTCCTCCTCATGTCCTCGTGAGAGGTTATCTCCTCATAGCTCTCCGCTTGTGGATGTCCCCTCATCTCTCATGATTCTCCCGTGTGAGAGGTGTCCAATCCTTACAGTTTTGTTGGATCTCAAATCTTTTAGGATTCTCTCGGAAGCTGATTTCCCCTGAGAGTCACGATTCTTGACATCACCTCTTTACGTATATTTAAAGATGCTAATGACTTGAGGTTCAAATCTAAAGTTACTAGATTTTCTTTACCTCTAATTATCTTCCATAATATTTATGTATATTATAATTTCAAAATATTTACTATATAAAAGCGATTTTCCCGACACACACAGTCGATAGTGTGTTTTTTCTCTTTTGGCCATCGGCCGATCGGGGGTTTTCCAGACCTGGCTTTGCCCCTGAATATAAGCGTATGGGATGACGATATGGAATCGTCCGAGTCTAATTTTCACCGTACTGTATAAGGAAAAGCATGGGTAATCCTGACGGCCACTTTCTTTCGTCCAATACACGTGCGTGGAATATGTCAACAAATGCTGTGGGTGATGTTGAAAACTGAGGAAGAGGCTAATCATGTCGGTCCCGACCATCGAGGGATTGATCGGCATAGACACACCTTTCTTGGGATTCAAATCGGCAGGGATCCAAGGGATGTCTGTGCGTGTGGGTGCGTTATCTTCAGATTCTCCGTGTAAAACCCGAAACTTTGCACTGTAAACTCCGATACGATTAGAAGATTTCACCGTAGTTCTTTACGTAGGTTAAACCAAATGTCCCCTTAGCTGGATTCTCTTGACTTTTCTTGATGTACAAGCTCGGTGCCTGCTGGTGATGTGCATGTGGGCCCCGCGATGAAGCTTAGATTCATCCCCTCTTCCCTCTTCTGCTCATATCCTCTCCTTTTCAGTCATATTCCTTTTCAATCCCCATCCCACGCTGAGGACGCCATTTCTGGTGAAAGCAAAGGTCCCTCTCTCTTTACCTTATCTCCTCCAATGGAGGTGTTGGAGGGAAATCGAACTTTTTACATCAGTCACAGGGGATCCAACAGCTTGTTCGGTGGTGCGATCTGTTGCCCGAGTTCATGATTTGAGCTGAGTATCCAGGATGATGCTTTTGTGAGAGCCGATAAGTAGATTGAGCCGGAGAAGGTTCGAGGTACTAATCCTTCATTGGCTGAAGGTGCGATGTCTAGTCTGTTCGGCCGCGCCATCAAACGGATCGAATATCGATCATCAATCGCTGTATGTATTCGATACACGAAATGTTCAACAGGCGCACAGACATGGAATGTGATGCCATATGAATCATAGGAATGAAACTTACATTATCAACTGGAGCGGACCCCAAGATGAACAGAAAACCTGAATGGGACAATACAAGCATGGTGAATTGTACATGAACCGGTCATGAATACCGATTAAAAACATGCAAACATCCCATCCGACTCCACGAAATCAGAGCCACGCGACCGCCACCAAGTTTGTCAACACACGGTTAATCGACTGATCTACTGAATTAGTCACCCCCCGCAAGATAAAATTACTGCCACGTGTAGTACGTACCTAGCTAGGAAAATCCTCAATACGTATTCCCCAGTACATACACACATACCCATATGTATATGTATATGTATATATGTTTTAATCACCAAGACACATTAGTCAATGCCTGTGCCGTAAAGACAAAAGTCAGTACCTAACATTTGCTTTATGTCCTTCTCAGGGTTTTCAAACTATTACTTACGTTTTTCACTTTTTCTTCGCCCAGGAACAAAACCAGCCTCCTCCTTCCTCTCTGGTTCCCATGGCCTACTGTTATCTAGAATTCCTTCGAAAGACGTCATAGCTGTCGTCATCACCATATCCGACTCGGGATTTGTATCGGCTGATCACAGTTTCACAATTCACGAGTCCGAGAGTGCAGCGCTTGAAATTTTCTTTTCTTCATTGAGTGAAAGGAGGCCGCGGAGGGAACTCGTGGATGTTGCCACCGTCCAGAGAGAGCATATTCGCGAATGGTAGATCCTGGACGTGACCGAACACTGGCCGGTGATTGGCCTGGTGCTGGAGCGGATGCTGCCCGTGGTGGAAGAGACCCGGAAGGCCGGCCTGAGGTTGGCCGGCAGGCTCGAGCCCGAAGTTGATGTTCAGTGCACCGGGCACGGAGCCGACTGCGGGGAGGAAGTGCGCACCCGGGCCTCCGGTGTACTGCTGCACCATGGCCCGGAAGTTCGCGGTGTCGGTGCTCAACAAGGTTGTCGGGGTGCGACGGGAGGCCCTCGAACGCCTCCGCCTCGGCTTCGAGACCCGTCCACTCGCATTGATCGTGCCGGTGCTCGAGCTGCTCCCATGCATGGGGCTAGTGGTGCTGGATGGGATCGCCGTGGCAGCGAGGGGTGTCGTGCCTGGTGCACGGTGGAGGTCAGTGGGGAGCGACGGCAGCGCAGGGGTCTCGACGGGCGGTGATGCCTGGCCGGAGAAGCTTATCTGGCGGTAGAACTGAGCCCAGTCGTTAGGGTGAGACATGGTCTGGGTCAAGCTCATGGTCGTGCAGAGGGAATGGGTGGTTGGGGGAACAAACGGAGACAGGGCTCGTCTCCTCTCTGCGAGGGCCGAGATCAGTGGGAAGGGGGAAGGAAGAAGAGGGGCTCGGTTGTGGTATTTATGGGTGGGAGGCTGGTCAAAATTGGACTTTCCTTGTGGAGGGTTGGGAAGATCGGGGCCGTCGATCTTAGATGTGATTTGTCACGTGGACCTTTTTACAAAAATTTTAAAGTCCATGCTAATATTCAAACTCCAATGAAACCTAAATAATGTTGATCCACCTAAACTTGTTATAAACCTTAAAATTTTTTATTAATAATATTTCTTATTTTTAAAAAAACTACGAAGATATGTTAGATAAATTTTCCACCGCTCCTTCCGAGTGGGGAGAGGAATTATTGCTCCTGGGGAAACAGTCTGATGTGGAATTGCTACTGCCCTGCTTCGCGGAAGCAGCGTACCCACTTTAATGCGGTGGCGGCAGGAAAAGGAATTTATTTATTTAACTTTTTAAAAATGATAAAAGAGTTGAAAAATCAAACACTCCATGATTTGATTTCAGATTTAGGTAGGGGGTTGGTTTCATTGTGAAGTTTACATTGCCCGTTACAGGGTTTATTGGTAAAATTTACCGTGACATAGGAGAGCGTTGGTTAAAACTTCCGATGTACTTACTGATAATTATTTTACATCTTAAAACATATAATATCCTTATGCTACAATTATTTTACTAAACTTTCCACTATTTTACTTGTCATCTATTATACTTAACTTTATATTTTTCAAAACAGCACAAACTCGTATTAAAATGTAGAGTTTTACCGTGATTCAAACACAGGGTTCCTAAGTCCTAACGAATTCTCCAAACCTTTTAGGGTTTATTTTGTGTTGGACAATTTTCAAGAATGGCACCTTAAGTTTTATTAGTTAATGTCACGACGAACGGTAATACCGTCGGGCAAGATGTCCTTCTGGTAGGCTACTGGAATTCCGAAAGTCTCACAGGCTGCTGATCTCTGTTCAATTTTTGTGTTTCCCAGGCTATTGTCTTTTAACAGCTAAGGGACGACGATTCTCATTGCTGGACATGAAACAGCAGTAGCTCTCACATGGACTGTTTTCTTGCCATAGCTCGGGTACATCACCAGCACAAGATTTCCCNGGCTGTTTTCTTGCCAGCTCGGGTACATCACCAGCACAAGATTTCCCAGACCAGAGATCGTTCTGTTCATCGGGTTTTTTGAAACATGATATGGCCCTGCTGTTTACGGTTGAAGGCGCATCAGCCGGTTCTTATAGCGGATCTTATCGGGTTTCTAAACACAGAACCCATCCAAAAGAAGCTTACTTGTATTAAGATGAGGATAATCACGGGCAAGAGAGAATGAGACCCATCATAACTAGAGATGCTTTTACAATTTAGGAGACGGATATGAAGTTTTCTTTTGGGTGAGTGAGGCGGAAATGAAGTTAAGGAAAGAGAATTACCTAACACCGGTAACTTGGCAGCTGTTCAAACATTTCCAGTATGTATATGCTGACTGCAGTTTTGATATGCAGTCATACCGGTTGACTTGGGCGCGTTTCTTCTGCTTTCTTTGATGAAGTGCAGCAGAGCTCCCCAGATCTAATGGGCTGTTCCTGCAACAAACAAAAACCTCGAGGTCCCAATATAATGTCGGCAGAAAAAACAACAGGAGAACATTAGCTAGGACCACTTTTACACCTTTCTCTCTGCGTAAAGCATAGAAAATCAGGAGGAAGAATGCGTTTGATCATGCTTAATACGCATAAAATGGTAGAAGCTAATACTGTGAAAGCTGAAATACAATCAAAGGCATTTTCACATAATTTTCATCATTTTCAAGGAGAGAGACGACTAAGGGAAACTTTGAGCGGTTTCACAACGCATTGCGAGGTTTCCAATGATGCATATAATTTCTTGAAAACTGATCTGGATTTCCAAGTGACTAACCTGAGTCAATACAGGATCTACAGAAACCTGATAAGAAGCAAGCACAGTTGAAGATCGTATTATATTATATAGCCTGTCAAAAATCAGGACAAAGTGTTAGAAAAGTTCAAAGATCAGAATACGAGTGTTCACACTACCATGCCCGTTGAGAAGTCAATGTAGTAGGGGCCACAAATAGGAGGCATTGTTTAATGGTTCCTTCATCAATCAATAGAGTCAACCATTAAGGATCCTCATACAAAAGATTTGCCATCATTAATCTCTCTATCAAATGACGTATAATTACCACATCTTCTGCACCTGGCGGATCTCCACGACGAGCATCTAGAGGTTGTGTGCTAGGAAGTACAATCTACAAAAAATTGAAAAGAAGAAAATAAGAAACACAAACCCATTCATGTGGAAGGGAAGAAATGCCATTTTTCATTTTTGTGATGACAAATCGCCAAATATATTCATACAATCCTTTCAGAAGTAGTATTTGAGAAAGTTCTGAACCCATCCTTTTGAGAAGCATTATAGTTACTGATCTCATCTGCACTTTGATTCGAGTTTGATGCTTCCTATATTTACCAAGACAACTAAATAAATATCAGCCATCAAGTATCACAGCAAGTCAAACTGGAAAACGAAGTGAAGAAACATTTTTTCACCAATGAGAACAGCACAAAATGGATCAGATTAATATAGTTCAACTACCTGCTGGTAGCTTCCTTGCACTTGTTCAGCCCCAGCATGCACCTGGAGCACAAACATAGCATACAGTCAAAGGCCAACAGCATAACAGAGCAAAGATCCGCAATATTTACATGTCAATTCAAGTCTGGACTAACCTTTCTCTTTTTGTATATCTTCTTAAATGACTGCTCTAACATGTTTCCCTGATTTTCACCCCCAGCATATGTAGAACCTTGAGTAGCCGTAGAGCTGGGTTCAACTGCAGTCTCAACAGAATTGTTCATGCCCACACAGTGCCTGAATGCTTCCTGCAGGGCCTGAAATGCTATGTCATAGGCTCTTTGGGAGAAAGAAGCTTCATGACCCAACTTGATGGCTCGTCTGCTTAGATCATTAAATCTTTGCAATCTGCAGGAATGACCACTAGATTTATCATGAGAGGCATCACTAATCTTGGCATTCTTTGTCTAACGCTTCAGAATATACTTGAGTGGAATGCTTGAAACACCTAAAGCCTGAAGAACAAGCATTGCATGCCGACAAAGAAAACCTTTGTACTCGAATAATCGACACAAACAACAAATATCCAATCGCCTTTCATTCCAATATAAAATGAACTTTTGGTCTTTTCCAGTCTCTTCAACTTGAAATCTTCCAGTCACCTCACTTTCACTACCCAGCAAACGACAAGACTCAACTCCCAAAACTCCATCCTGGAATTGCTTAAATATTGCGTTTGTATATATTGTGGACATTTGCTTCTCATAGGGTGAGAGAGACTTTAATGTAGATTGTGTTCCACTTGATTCCGCATGGGCATCAGCTTCCATTTCATACCTTTCTTGCAAATATGATTTGAACTTCTCCATTAACTCCTTGATTGTTGTTTCTTTCTGTATATCTTTGTCGAAGAATGTAGTTATACTTTTGGAACGCAAAGGTGTTGACATTCCAGCCAAAAAGATATCCTGCATATATGCTGCAACCCACTTTTTACGGTTTTCATATAGTGAGTGAATCCAATCATCTTCACCCAACTCAAATTTTAAAACTAATTTCTCCCATTCATTTTCAAATTGTTCTGCTGTCAAAGAATGATGAATGCATTCATCAAATTCTTTCCAAAAGTTTTCATGTTTATCAATCACGTATCCCAAGTTTCCAGGAATCTTCCTCAATACATGCCACAGGCAAAAACAATGGCGTGATTCTGGGAAGGATTGTGCAACAGCTTCTTCCAAAGATTTATCTTGGTCTGTAATGACTACTCTGGGAAATGTGCCACCCAATGCTCTTAGCCATGTTTGCATGACCCAACTGTAAGTTGATGCAGTTTGATACCCAATCAATGCACTTCCTAGCAATATGTACTGACAATGATTGTTCACCCCAACAATGGGAACAAAATGAAGGTGATACTTGTTACTAACATAAAATGTGTCAAAGAAGACTACATCGCAGAAACTGTTATAATCATAAGCAGCTCTGGGGTCAATCCACAACACATTCTTCATGCGTTTTCCTTGGTCAAAATCTATTGCATAGAGGAAGTTTGGATTCTCATCCTGCATATTTATAAAATTCTCAAGCATCACTTGCACATCTTCTTCAGTAAGAGCTGATTGCAGACCCTTCTTTGGATGAATTGCACCACCAAATTGCTTACTCATTCCCCTCGTAGACTGGTAAAAGTCATCAGGGCAGATTTCATGGTTATGCTCTTTTAAAAAGCTATGTATAACCCATACACCATCCTCTCTCCGCTTCATGTGCATGCCTGCCTTGAAATCTGTCTTCGGACAAGACCGTGGATTGAGTGCAGCATCAGATTGACGCTTTATTCCAAATCTAGAACACACAATTTTCACATCGATGAATTTACCAGATTTCTTTGAGCGACGGCTTGCTTTTATAGTGATGCCAAATCCTACAGACTGCGCATACTCCCTGTAGAAAGAGTAGGCGGCTTCTTTGGTCTCAAATTTCAAACCACTCCACGGTTCGCATACTGTTCCACCATGATGAAAATGAACCCCAAGAATATCTGATTCCACCTGATTTTGATGTGAAGCAATGAATCCTTCTGATAGCTGAAGTGGAGCTTCTACACCGTGTTCTTCCACTGGACAGGAGTTTCCATCTTCTTCCACAACATGTATACTGTCTGCTCCTTCAAGATTGTCTACATCCATGTTTGAACTAGCACCACCATCCTCTTCTTCCACGTGCTTCTCTACCCTGCCAAGAGGATTTTCATCAACGTTCTTCCTAGTACGCATGCTATCTGCTCCTCCAAGAACATGAAGATTTTTATTTGCAGGGGAGCTCAACTTCTCTTGCAGACAAGGAGGAACTCCAAGATCAATCTCCACGAAGATACAGAAGCTTATGCCAGCCCCCCGCCAATTTCCAACGCATATCCCTACACACACACACACACACACACAGATCACAGAAAAATGATAAGAAGAACTTTCATATACCATACTACTTCTTTCGTCTATCATATCATTTCCACTTCATCAAGTTCCAGAGATCAATCAATCTATGATGAACGTATAAGATCTTGCACAAAGCTTCATTCTTGAAACAGACACAGAAAGACACTGTACTGAAGCAGTTCAAGAAGCCAACGAGAACGGAATCAGGGACAAATATCAAAGACAGGTTGCTACCAAATTCTGCTCCATTTCTTCGCACCCGAGCAGCGAAATCAAAGGATCGACCTTACCTCATGGCTGCAATTTGATCCACCGAAGCGGAGAGTGAAAAGAAACGCTTCAAAGAGAGCTCCCCCACTCAGGTGCTGGCACCTTCCACCGAACTTCGAGTGAGACATCCGATCATTTCTCGCTCCTCTCCAAAGAGCAATTAACTAGGTAAAGAATAATCCAGACGTGCTCGCAACTCCCGAAGCTGGAGTCTTCTTTACTCGGAAGTTCTTCTCTGCGTCTTCCCCTTGTTCCGTGGACGGCGTCAATCGGCAGAGAAGATATGAGCTCACGAGCAGAACACGGAGGCAGGCCCTCGCTTTTTTGGTGGGCACCTTCGTAATTTCATTCACTGATTTATTTTATCTACATTGTTTTTTTTCTTTTTTTAATTTTTAGATAAAGCAAAATATATCACGATCAGAGGACCTTTTTGAAACAAGTAATAACGTTATGAGGGACCGGATTGAGATTTTTTAGAAAGTTAGGGGTATGAATAAAGCTGGGTTTACCAGGTTGTTATGGCTTCTTGAAACCCTTAGTAGCAAGTAGCAGGAGGAAATCCGTTGAGAGGGAATTTCAATATGAGGGCATTGTAATGCACTTCTCTAAGAACATGATGAATTAATGAAAATTCTACCTTCCCTTTAATCCTCCTCCTCCTCCTCCTCTCCTTTCTTTCTTCTCAATCAATCATCTTCCCTTTTCTCTCGTTTGACTCTTCTTCCCTTTCACCACGATCCATAACAACTGGTATCAAAACTCTCAATCCTTGGACGGCTGAACTGTGGCTATTGATACCTAATCCCAAGAAGCCAGGAGGTTTGAGACAAATATGAAGCGTCATGAGCAGATGCTCCATGAGCTGAAAGAACAGCTGAAAGTGTAGGGAGAGAAATGAGAACACCTTTGCGATGCTACTGCCAATTCTACATGCCAGCACAAAACTAAAGCTCCAATATGCATCCCACAAGCCACTATAGTAGGCATCTAGTAGCTCAAGAGTATGGGTTTAATGGTCGAGAGGTAGGTTTAGGAGTGCTAGAATGGATTGGATGAATCGAGTTTCCTAAATTTGCTAGTGCATATTTCGATGGGTGGTTGTATAAGGTGAATAAGTTCTCCAAGTTTGATTCAACCCCTAATGAGCTAAAAGCCAAGCTCGTCTCTATCCATCTAGATGATGAAGCTCTACAACGGCACCAATCCTATATGAAGAGATGAAGGGCTACAAGGGGGCAAATCATATGACACAATTATATCAAGTTGAAGGTAGCTTGATTCAATTAGAAGCAATATGAAGACCCAATGAGTGAGCTCAAAATCCTCTTCTAGCAAGGTACACTGTAGAATTACTTGAAGCAATTTGACAAGGTAATAGAGTTGAAATCCCTGAGGAACATGCCATAAGCTTTTTCCTGCCCAGATTGGATCATAATATTGACAATCCTGTCATAATGTTTAATCCTTATGTCCTACGAGAATATTATGCATTTACCAATATTCAAGGAAAAATCATCTATACAGAACCACAAAAAAAAGATAATAAGGAGACCAATGGCTCCCAATTTAAACCATCCATAACAACCACTCAAAACCACAACTAATCTATTCCAAATACCTCTCGAAAAACCACTTCTCATACCTATATAAATAGATTAGAACCAAAAACTAAAGATGGGCTTCTTCCATTGCCCCCAAATGCAAAACCACTACCACTTAAAAAGCATTACCAAACACTCAATACCTGCATTTCTGATAGGGAAGGAAATTGAGGAGAGAAGGGTCAAGCGGTGGTGTTTTGGGTGTGATGAGAAGTCCACGCCTGCACATTGATGTGCCAAGAAGCAAATCTATTCAATGCAAGAGGAAGAGATAGCAGAGGAGGTTGAAGAAGAAGACTGTGAGGTGGTTGAAGATGAAGTGACCCTAGAAATCTCAGTCTATGCACTATCTAGAGCTCCNAAAGATAATAAGGAGACCAATGGCTCCCAATTTAAACCATCCATAACAACCACTCAAAACCACAACTAATCTATTCCAAATACCTCTCGAAAAACCACTTCTCATACCTATATAAATAGATTGGAACCAAAAACTAAAGATGGGCTTCTTCCATTGCCCCCAAATGCAAAACCACTACCACTTAAAAAGCTTTACTAAACACTCAATACCTACATTTCTGATAGGGAAGGAAATTGAGGAGAGAAGGGTCAAGCGGTTGTGTTTTGGGTGTGATGAGAAGTCCACGCTTGCACATTGATGTGCCAGGAAGCAAATCTATTCAATGCAAGAGGAAGAGATAGCAGAGGAGGTTGAAGAAGAAGACTGTGAGGTGGTCGAAGATGAAGTGACCCTAGAAATCTCAGTCCATGCACTATCTAGAGCTCCCAACTTCCAAACAATGCAAGTCAATGGGCAAGTGGCAGAAAGAAGGTTGCATATACTCATTGATCCTAGCAATACACATAATTTCTTGGACCAAGAGTGAGCAAGAAGCTATGCGATGAGGTAGAAAGGATCATCCCATTGAAGGTGACGATGGCTAGCGAGATGGAATTGGTATGCAAAGCTTTGAGCAAGGCTTTTGAATGGAAAATGCAAGGTAATTATTAGTCGGTTAATATCCTTCTCCTAGCTCTTGGTGCTTATGATATCATACTGAGAGTGCAGTGGTTTTCAACAGTAGGTATGATCACTTAGGACTTCAATGAGCTCAAGATAAGCTTCGTAAAGGACAAAAATAATCAAGTAATGAAATGGGAAAATAAGGTTTCTTTCAGTTGATCATGGGAGACAATCTTGATAAACTATTGCTCGAGAAAGGACAAATAGTTGTTCTATAGCGTTGCAATGTTGAGGTTGCTGGAGCTCTACAAATACTTGAACGGGAAACATGGGCGAAAATGGCAACTATTTAAATGGTGCTTAAAGAATATTAAAACATATTTGTAGAACCCAAAGATCTTTCTCCTAAGAGGTTGTGCAACCATAGGATACCTATGAAGGAGAGCAACAAACCAATCAACATGAAGCCCTATATATTTCTAGTGATGTCAAAGAATATAATTGAATAGTTGACTAAGGAAATGAGGGCTTTGGGTATCATATGCCATAGCTACAGCTTCTATTCCTCACCAATTATCCTTGTGAAAAAGAAGGATTAGATGTGGAAGACGTGTATTGATTTTAGAGTCCTCGATCAACAAACAATCAAGGACGAATTTCCAATCCCTGTCATAGAAGAACTTCTAGAAAAGCTACATGGGTTGCGGGTTTTCTCCAAGATTGATTTATGATCAGGGTAACATCAAATTAGAATGGTTGAGGAAGACATCTAAAAAATGGCCTTCCACACCCATGAAGGCCACTATGAGTTTCCAATTATGCCATTTGGCCTAACTAATATTCCTGCTATATTCCAGTCCTTAATGAATCAGTATTTCAACCTTTCCTTTGTCAATTTATTTTTGTCTTTTTTTTTTTGCTGTACTCTTTTGGATAGCCAAGGCCTTAAGCAACACACAAAGAGCTTGTGAGCTATACTGTATAGGAGTAGTGATAGTGTGAAAGGGGAATCTCATATCCTCTATTAGCAAAAAGCTCAGTCATGCTCAACAAGCAAAGTCAGTATACGAATGAGAACTCCCGACTATACTCTATGTAGTTAAAAGATGAAACCAATATTTGGTAGGAAGGTCATTTGTAATTAGAACTTATCATAAAAGTTTGAATTTTTTAATTTGAGTAGAAGTTAACTACTACTTTGTAGCATCCCTTGGTAGCAAATCTAGTTGACAATCAATTCGTGATTTATTTACAAGTGGGGAAGTACAAATAGGGCACTAGATGTTTTGTCCCATGTGTCACCAGAAGAGCTCACTCTCCACACTTTTTCTAGTGTGTCCTCTGACTTATTTTAATAAGTCATTGATAGATGGAGCCAGGATAAGAAAATACAATTGTTCATTGCACAGCTTAAGAATGAACCTGCAGGATCTTCAAAGTGCCGGTGGGTTAACGATCTATTGAGAAGACATAGAAAACTAGTCGTGGGTACAACCTCGAGCTACGAAGGAGAATTATTGAGCTATATCATTCGAGCTCTCTTAGGGGACATTGAGGGCTGCATGCAACAACACAGAGAATTGCTTCAATCTTCTACTAGAAAGGGATGCGAAGGCACTGTTGATCTTTTATCAAAGACTGCGATGTCTGTCTTTGTGATATGACTGAAGTGGTGGCCTCTTCAAGGCTATTATAGCCNTTGATCTTTTATCAAAGACTGCGATGTCTGTCTATGCAATATGACTGAAGTGGTGGCCTCTCCAAGGCTATTATAGCTATTGCCCATACATGAGTGTGCCTTTGGAGAAGTGAGTATGGACTTCATCGAAGGCCTACCAAAATCTAAAGGTAAGCAAGTGATTTTGGTTGTAGTTGATCGACTGATTAATTATGCACATTTCATTGGGTTGACTCACCCTTACCGAGCTCCACCGGTGGCTCGAGTATACATAGACCACNATCGACTGATTAATTATGCACATTTCATTGGGTAGACTCACCCTTACCGAGCTCCACCAGTGGCTCGAGTATACATAGACCATNTATGGCATGAGCCCTTTAGAGTCTAGGGAATTACATTATTAATGTCATCGGCCTATTGTCCTTAATCAAATGGACAAAGTGAAGTGTTCAATAGAGGACTCGAATGCTAACTAAGGTGCATGTATGGCAAATTTCCCAATAAGTGGTTTAGTTGGCTTTCTATTGCAAAGTGATGTTAACACAACACACCATACAATCATCAACCGATCTCCTTACAAAGCTTTATATGGAGTGCCCCTTTCCCTTTCATGTCCCTTATGTTCTAGGGGATTCCTCGGTAGTAGTAGTGGACTCACAACTAAGGGGCCGAGAGGCTATCATACAAGAGCTGAAACACCAGCTAGCCAAGGCCCAACAGTGAATGAAGCATTATGCAGACAAAGAGAAGTGAATGCCAGTTTGAAGCAAGGAGTTGCGTGTTTCCTGCAACTGTAGCCTCATAAGCAGCATGCTTTGTCTACAGGAAGGACCCATAAGCTAGGCCCAAAGTATGTAGTCCATCTATGGTCTTGAAAAATTTCTATGAGGTTGCTGGGTTTCATGTGTTTCATAGAAGCACATGTCCATCCTATGTTTCATGTGTCGCTACTCAAAAGGGCCCATGAACCTCCCACTGATACGCCCAAAATTCCGGCTGAGCTCTGCACCAAAACTCCAACCATGCCTGTTTCAATCTTTGCAAAGGAGGATGGTGCGTCACAATCGAAAATCTTTGACTCAATTACAGATACAATGGTCTAATGCAACTCCCCAAGATGCGTTTCTTCACGACCTACAGCCGATGTTTCTTGGCCTAGACCTTGAGGACAAGGTTCTCTGAAGGGAGGGAGAAATGTTACGACCAGAGGACCTGTTTGAAACAAGCAATAAAGTAACGAAGGGACCGGATTGAGATTTGACAGGAAGTTTAGGGGTATTTCTAAAAGCATCGTAACACACTTCTGTAAGAACATGCTGAAATAATGAAACTTCTCCCTTCCCTCTGGTATTCTCCTTCTTCTCTCCCTTCTCTGTTCTCGATCAATCCTCTTCTCTGTTCTTTCGTTCGACCCTTCTCCTCTTTCCCCACGATCCATAACGCAAAATGCCCACCTCTACCAGCGAAGCACCAAATTTTTTTAGAAAACATTTTTTTTTTGGGTACTTCACGCTCGTGCCGAACTGCGTAAATTGGACTAATGGCCCTGACTCGATTCGAGCTAACGGGTATCGCTATCCTCTGCTATTGGGCTGACTTGAAAAAGAGAGCCCATAGTGTTCTCAGAGGATGAATTGTCATGTAACTCGATTACCCATTGAACGCCTCTCTGTTATCCTCTTTTTTCCTCTGAATTTCAATCTTAAAATGAGTTACCATTAATATGAACGCATATTAATTAAGTGAAAACAGAGGATTTTTTTTTTTCAAAATAACGAGCTTTTTATTATTACTTTTTTTTTAAAAAGTATGCGGGAAGATACCGCAGAAATAAGATAATTATAAGACTCGAAATTATGAACGGATTATCCCCATAACAAATAATTAAGGTAGGTGCATGCGAGAAACGCATGGAATAAAGTTCAAATCATTACTAACGAGTCGAGCGGCTCCATAAATCCTGATGACAGGCTCCTGCCGGTTTGTATGAGTCTCTCTAAGAACCAAGTAGGAAGGAAGCTCGAGCTGTTGTTAACCCATGTTGATCTCAGTCTTCTTGTATAAATAATTCACGCTCAAGAGCAAAAACAAGGGGAGTCTTTAGCCGTACTCCAGCACCGGGCCCTCCACAACCAGAATCTTCGGTAAAATCACATGCATTGCCCGGAGCAAGGAGATGCGAAAACACCACCGGAGAGATCGGGAGGAGGGTGAACCTGCCACTCGGGCTAAAACCATCAACTCACCGACCAAGGGAGGTGTAGTCCGCTGGCCGTGACTCGAGGGAAGGCAGCCGGACGCACCGGCTGGGAGGGGGTGCTTTAGACAAAAGGCTTCTGGGACGAGAGAGAGAGAGAGGAGAGGACAATTTCGAGCGTAAGCTTTGGCAGTTCCTCCACGCGATGGATATTCCCCTTCAGTTATCAATGATAATGGCAACGCTCGATCGGCCTAATACCCCCAACTTCAATACAACCCCTATACATATTTCGTACTACGGGGGGAAAAAAAAGTCTTATCTTCCCATCATTTTATCCATAATTCTCTCTATCTAGTTTACTAACCGAGAATATTAGTAAACGAAAATATTTGCAAACTATCGTAAGCTTACTTTGCAAGTATGTTCGTTGTGTTGGAATTGGCTTGCTAGTCATTGCATTTCTTAGCCAAGGAAGACCATTCACCGAACCAAAGCCGTGCCACAAGTAAAAGTCCATGATTCACAGGCGAGTCAACATAGCTTCTGTACAAGCCCCATCGTTAGTCGTGTTGGTTGCTCGACCGACAGTGGGTTGAGAGGCTAACCGGGTAGTCGTTCTTTTTGGGTCAGTTAGGTAACCTGTCCGGAATTACAGCGAAGGTTCCAAGATGGGTTGGATTACTTTCATGTCGTGCTCGGGTCACGACAATTGTGATTCCATCCATTAAATGGATTACTTCCATGTCGTGCTCTGCAACCATGGGGGGTATCTGAGTCTTTACATTCATCATGCGCACACCACCTACAGCTTAGGCATAGGAGAAACCATCCAAATCACCAACTAGGACTCGGGTTTCTTACAATTTTCCTGTTGAAGCACAAATGACCATAACCAACTCACTCGGAGTAGTACAACGACCCCATAAGAACCCATCACCAGTAAAGGCAATCAACTTGATATCCAAATAGAATGATACAAGCTACACAAACTTCATTTCAATATGAACCTTCAACTACGCGGGTTTCCAAAATGTGGGGAAAGAAAAAATTAAAATAAAATAAAACAGGTATCTAATCTCAAAGGACCCTGGTGACTGCAACAAGTAGGTAAAGTGGTAGTTAACGATACAACAGCCTGTACAACATGACGACCTGCTTTCAATCTGTCATCAAGAATGACCGAATGCAAGTGAACAACGGACAGTGCTGGAGCTGCAATGGGCACACTATTATTGCATTTGCACTTCTCTCAGGACACTGAGGCACAGCCCTCCTACTTCAAGGAGTTCAATACACTCTCTCAGTCAGAAAGCTCAAGTCTGAAAAGCCTCCAGAGGGGGAAAAAGTAAAGAATGGAAGTGCGTGCAAGCTACCTCTGTTGCTGAAAGGTATTTATGCATGTCTTGATGCTTCCTCATGCATCTGTGCTGCTCTTACATTGGGATCATCCTGCCATTAGGAGAACCCCATGTTAGGTGTTTCGAACAAATATAAGGTTTCTAAGAGATGAGAACATCTCACACAACTAAATCAGGTGTAAACTGACCCGAATGCCAAAAGTATAGCTGTTTGTAGATCTGAAGAAATCCATCTGCCCCTGCATGTTCAAAAACCAGATTCATCAAATTCCCAGCTTTCCAGCTTGATAAAGTAAACCAATTACTATACCCATTCAACATTTCCAAAAAGAAAAGGTATACCCACTAAATTGAGTAACCGTAACCGACAGCCAAGAAACAATCAATTTTATTCAAGTACAATACCAGCCCATGGATGCTTGGCTGAGGAGTGTAATAACCATCATGAGTCGGTGCTATGGAGTTCAGTTGCCCCTGGAAGATGAATCAGAAATGAGTGAAGCTCAGTTTCTCTGCACTCCACTAAGTTTCATTATAGCATTCACAGACATACCAGCCCCTGGATGGCCTGTTGATTTCCGTAGTAATTATCACGTGTTGGTGCCATTAAGTTCAGCTGCACCTGCATAAGACCAACATGTCCTGAACTATATGCAAATCTCATAGTACACATGGAATTTGCTTGACACAATTTGACATACCATTCCTTGCACGCTCTGTGGAGTTCCATAATAGCCATCAAGAGTCACTGCTCTTGATGTCATCTTTTCCTAGGAAAGAATTGTTAAGTAAAAAAATTGTTAGACCTCCCGGCACATATAATAGAGCCACTGCTATGTAATAAGCCTAATGGTCCACTCGTTTTTCAGATGGCGAACAAATCTAAAATAGGGTGAATCATTTTCTATCCCCATTCTTTTGGTTTTTGGCCTGGTATGAATAAACCGTTTTTATTTTTACATTGACAAAGGTAAATGGAACAAACCATTTGTTGCAAGCCCTCTTGCGCCCCAATAGTGATTATGTCCTGCTCGGAATTCACCTGCATGGAAAAACAAAATTCATTTGTTTCTCAGACATAAAAAAACTCATAGGTATATGAGATTCAATCAACATGTGCAATAGTTAATACCTTTCTTTTCTTGGTCGGATTCTTCTTTTTACTCGTCTTGTTCATACTCATGCTCATGCTCATGCCTATGCTCCTGTTCTGGGTATCATCTTCCACGCATAGCAGACCATGCATCCCCGATGTGCCAGCTTCTGCAGGACTCTTATTAGAGTTATTCATACTCATGCAATTCCCAAAAGTCTCTTCGAGTGTGCGGGCAACAAGGCTGTAACTGTCTTGAGACATCGATGCCTCTTCACTCAATCTCATAGCCCGTTGGCAGAGATCATTATATCGTTGAACCCTCGACTGCAGCTGCTCCGGCTCCTCTAGCACTAAGTGCCTGTTCTTTGCATCTTTTGTCCACCGCTTCAAAATATAAGTTGATGGGATTGTAGAGAGGCCGCACATCTGAAGAACTACCAGTGCGTGCCTACAGAGATAACCTCTGTACTCGAACATTCGGCACATGCAAGAAACTTCAGACTTCATCTCATTCCAAGTAACAGTGAATTCGTGATCCTTCTCTACATCATGAACCTGAAAAGTGACACTGCTCTCATCCTGCCTCTCCTCCTTGGGATGACAAGCAACTGCACCAAGAACCTCTACCTGAAACTTCTTAAATACTGCATGTGTGTACAATCCCGAGACACTTTTCTCAAAAGGGGATGGTGATTTTAACATGGATTGTTTAGTCCATGTATCAGAATCAGCTTTGCCTTCCTCCTCATACCTGTCCTGTAGAAATGCTTCATACTGTTTCACAAACTCCTGTGCAGATGTCTTCTTGTGCACATACTTATCAAAGAATGAATTCACACTTTCAGCTCGCTGAATGGTACACATCCCAGCTAGAAACGCATCTTTCATGAAAGTCGGGACCCACATCTTGTGATCGTCATGCAATGACTGCATCCATTCGTCATCTTTGAGTTCATACCTTACTACAATTTTCTGCCACCTTTTTTCAAACTCTTCTTCTGTCCATGACCTGTTTACACACTTTTCAAATTTGGCCATAAAATTTGCATGACTTTTTATTACATGACCAAGATTTTCAGAAACCTTACCCCATATGTGCCACAAGCAAAAGAAATGACGAGTGGAAGGCAAAACTTCTGAAACAATAGATTTGATAATGTTATCTTGCTCAGTAATGATAACATTAGGAGGCTGCCCACCCACTGCTTTTAACCAGGTCTGCATGATCCAGGTGTATGTAGCAGCACTCTCATCCGAAATCAGAGCGCAACCCAAGAGCATAAACTGATAGTGTTGATTCACTCCAATAAATAATGCAAGAGGCATCTTGTGTCTGTTTCTAATGTAGGTTGTGTCAAAAGAGACAACATCAGAAAAGCTACTGTAGTCATGTCTACTTTTTGCATCAACCCAAAGCAAGTTCTTAATGCGCTGGTCTTCACCCAAGTCTACGGCATAAAAAAAGTTCAGATTCAAACACTGCATCTGCAAGAAAAGGTTCAGCAAAATCCTAGCCTCTCCAGATTCTAATGCGATATTCCGACTCTTATCAAACAAACTCCTGGAATCAGTCTTCAAGCCCATCACATTTGTATATTCAGCAAACTTTCTTGCCATATCAGCATACATCTTCCTTGTTTGCTCACTGATGGCTTGAGCTGGTAAAAGGTCATGATTATGCTCCTTAACAAAACTATGTATAACCCATTTCCCATCAGGCCGTCTCTTCACATGCATGCTCGCTTTGCAATCAGTCTTTGCACAGGCTCGTCTTCCAGTCCCATTCTCAGGATCTTGCTTACTCTGCCTTGCCCTCGGTCTGTTATTGAAGGACTTCTCGTAATCTCGCTTTGTCCCATATTTGGAACAAGCAAACTTTGCGTCAATAAATTCTCTGGTTGTTTTTGAACGGCGACTATTTTGGATCGCAGTGGTGAATCCCATGGACCGAGCATACTCTTGATAAAAAGAGTATGCTTCTCCATGAGATTCAAATTCCATACCAGAAAGAGGTTCTAGATTCACATATTCTTTAACCTCTAGCATATCCATGGCAGAGGAATTCATAATTCCAGCACCTGCTGCATGTGTTACATCCGCAACAACCACCAAGTTGGCACCTCCAATATCTCCATTTTCCAATTTTTCATCTGTATCCAACATGTCATCAATGGCTTGTGGTCCTTCTTCCTTCTCATGTTCACCAGAGGGCAACCTCAGATCTATGTCCATTGTTCAAAAGATCCAAAGGATACCTGAAAAGTGGATAGAATACCTCTGGATGATAAACGATAAGACAATTAATCAATAAAACAAGCAATCATCTGCCAAGTTATATCAATGATCAAAGTCCTCTTACATCTTAATCATACAACTGATCATCTTTTCATCCCTTATATGAGAGAAACTACATGTGTAACAGTTTTCAGCATAATCTAACTTTGAAGAAGGACTAACTAAAAGGAGAGGGCTCCACGATGGCAAACCTCAATGAAAATCTGGAAGAATTCATGCCGATAAGATCCATCTAAACTGATTAGCAACCAACACAGGAAAGAGGGCTATCATTTAGGATATTTTACACCGTGATATAATTTTAATACATATTGGCAAATCAGAACCAGTGATATGTGACGCACAACACCATACCTGCTTCACTCATTCACTTCCCTTCCTCATTCTCACTTAAATTTAATAAAAGCAGGAGCATCATACAAGAGTTAACAAGTCAGGTATCTAGCAAGGAAATACGCTGCCAGCATTAGTGTCAATTCATACATAGAATCATAAGGTCACTATGATGCCTTCAATTATCTCATGGTCAACTGTACTAGGAAGACATCACATAGAGTAGCCGCAGTTACTTCCAGAATTCACAATGATAATAACCTTTAGTCTCAGTAACATAAGGAGTGATCTAGTGAAGAAGCTACATGGCATAACTCTAGCATGGTCATATAATTAGCTAGTTAGGCCCTTATTATTTCCACGATATTCCAGTCCATTAGCCCATGATTACCCTTAATAACAATCAGAAACATCTTCACTGCTTTGTCAATTTAAGCAGATTCAACGGGAGATCAATTGGTCCTCAACATAAAAGAAAAAAAAAATCTCCTTCCATTCAATGAGACTTGAGTACATCAACGACTTATTTACCCCAGAAGATTAGATAAGCAGTGTTCATGATTATTAGACGAAAACCATTACTTCTGAGCTTTTAATCATTGCCAGACCCGATGATCAGTAGCCGTATCCCAATCATTCATAGGTAGACAAACCAGCAAAACAAATTCTTCAGCAAAATGCAAATCCTTCACTCGCACTTAAGTTTACACCAAAATCTAGAATAATTTCGCGCACGTAAAAGCTTCAGAGGAAATGCATGAGACTGAATGAGCTTGGAGGTTATACACGAAAAGCCAATCGCCCAAAAACTCGAAAAGATCGTGATTTCGTAGTGGGTCCAAATCAATAGCAAATGTTATCTCATTAAGAAGAAATCAATGGTGTTTACGCTCCCGGAGCCAAATCGGGAGAGCTGATCGAGCTCCCCGACTCAAAACCCAAGCAAGCATCATAGCAAGGAAAATTTCAAGCATGGCCCCGATCGCTGATGCAGATCGTTGCCGTAGAATCGATGAATGAACAAGCAGTAATTAGAGAAGACATCAGACAGAGAGATGAAGAGGGAGAGAGCGCGTATGAGTGAGGAAGCAGTCTTACTGCATGAATTGAAGGGAGGAGGAAGGGGAGGGTTTCTTCACGCGATCGGGGTGAGCGAGTGGACAACAGCACCGCCCGATGTCTAAGAGCAAAGAGCTGAGGGCTGCCTACTTCGATCAAACGAGCATGAGCCTCCTTCCCCACTCGCCCCTTTTCTGCACGATCTCGCACGCGGTGCGCGTGCCATTACCCTCGATTCCGCATTCGTTCTGCGCATTATGAGGAAAAAGTTTTCTCCTTTCTTTGGGGTCCCTATATTTTTTAATTTGATCACTAAAGTCTTATAGTTTTCATAATTCTAATTTGCAATCCTTCTTGAATTTTTTGCAATGCGAACTTAAAGGAGCTAAAATATATGAGAAACTTCACTTTTTTTTAAAAGGTAATTTTTTCCATTTAAATAGGATAAAAAATAAAATACATCTANCACCGTGATATAATTTTAATACATATTGGCAAATCAGAACCAGTGATATGTGACGCACAACACCATACCTGCTTCACTCATTCACTTCCCTTCCTCATTCTCACTTAAATTTAATAAAAGCAGGAGCATCATACAAGAGTTAACAAGTCAGGTATCTAGCAAGGAAATACGCTGCCAGCATTAGTGTCAATTCATACATAGAATCATAAGGTCACTATGATGCCTTCAATTATCTCATGGTCAACTGTACTAGGAAGACATCACATAGAGTAGCCGCAGTTACTTCCAGAATTCACAATGATAATAACCTTTAGTCTCAGTAACATAAGGAGTGATCTAGTGAAGAAGCTACATGGCATAACTCTAGCATGGTCATATAATTAGCTAGTTAGGCCCTTATTATTTCCACGATATTCCAGTCCATTAGCCCATGATTACCCTTAATAACAATCAGAAACATCTTCACTGCTTTGTCAATTTAAGCAGATTCAACGGGAGATCAATTGGTCCTCAACATAAAAGAAAAAAAAAATCTCCTTCCATTCAATGAGACTTGAGTACATCAACGACTTATTTACCCCAGAAGATTAGATAAGCAGTGTTCATGATTATTAGACGAAAACCATTACTTCTGAGCTTTTAATCATTGCCAGACCCGATGATCAGTAGCCGTATCCCAATCATTCATAGGTAGACAAACCAGCAAAACAAATTCTTCAGCAAAATGCAAATCGTTCACTCGCACTTAAGTTTACACCAAAATCTAGAATAATTTCGCGCACGTAAAAGCTTCAGAGGAAATGCATGAGACTGAATGAGCTTGGAGGTTATACACGAAAAGCCAATCGCCCAAAAACTCGAAAAGATCGTGATTTCGTAGTGGGTCCAAATCAATAGCAAATGTTATCTCATTAAGAAGAAATCAATGGTGTTTACGCTCCCGGAGCCAAATCGGGAGAGCTGATCGAGCTCCCCGACTCAAAACCCAAGCAAGCATCATAGCAAGGAAAATTTCAAGCATGGCCCCGATCGCTGATGCAGATCGTTGCCGTAGAATCGATGAATGAACAAGCAGTAATTAGAGAAGACATCAGACAGAGAGATGAAGAGGGAGAGAGCGCGTATGAGTGAGGAAGCAGTCTTACTGCATG
Source organism: Sonneratia caseolaris (assembly GCA_900006705.1). Lineage (NCBI taxonomy): Eukaryota > Viridiplantae > Streptophyta > Magnoliopsida > Myrtales > Lythraceae > Sonneratia > Sonneratia caseolaris. The sequence continues at coordinate 3,296,076 of CXYZ01003466.1, read as the reverse complement.
AATTGAAGGGAGGAGGAAGGGGAGGGTTTCTTCACGCGATCGGGGTGAGCGAGTGGACAACAGCACCGCCCGATGTCTAAGAGCAAAGAGCTGAGGGCTGCCTACTTCGATCAAACGAGCATGAGCCTCCTTCCCCACTCGCCCCTTTTCTGCACGATCTCGCACGCGGTGCGCGTGCCATTACCCTCGATTCCGCATTCGTTCTGCGCATTATGAGGAAAAAGTTTTCTCCTTTCTTTGGGGTCCCTATATTTTTTAATTTGATCACTAAAGTCTTATAGTTTTCATAATTCTAATTTGCAATCCTTCTTGAATTTTTTGCAATGCGAACTTAAAGGAGCTAAAATATATGAGAAACTTCACTTTTTTTTAAAAGGTAATTTTTTCCATTTAAATAGGATAAAAAATAAAATACATCTAAAATATAGTTTTTTTCAATATATATGAGAAGTCCTCAAGATGGTTTGCAAAATACAATATTAAGGGAGTGAAAAATAGATGAGAGATCATATTTTATAATTCATTTTGGTTGAATAAAGAAATTTAAAAATTCTTATTCTTTTATATAAATCAAGAAAGGAATAATTTATTGTATAATTTTACTTTTTACACTTAAAAAAATTGTGCATAATTTATTTTAATTAAAAGTGTGTTTTGTAAATTTAATATTGAGAATATGAAAAGGAGAAATAAAAGAAGTAGGATTATACATGATTAAACATGAAATTCATCGACTTAAATTAAATATGATCACCATTATACTTAACTGATTTTCTCTCTTTTTTTAATTAGTAATTGTAACTCAAAACAAAAACAACCTTGCCTAAACAAAAACATCTAATATATGCAATCGGTTAACCTAGGAAGTTTTACCCTTTTGATAAAGTTCATAAGGATATTCATTTACGATCATAGTTAGCAAAAGATGTTATAATAGTTCAAATATCGTGAATTAAAGCTTTACAATAGGGGGAATTGATTTAACTATTTCTTAGTCATCCGATAAAATTATAATTTTTTGCCAATTCCTTTGCATTGCTATACGAATAGTTGATAACCTTTACCTCTACTTGATCTAGAGAATATAAGATGTTTTTTTTTTGTACTATGATAAAATTAGCTGTCCCTGTTTATAGAACTCATTTTCTCATAACATATACAATAACATTCAAGAGAATGCCATTACCTCTAATGTATTTTGCTACAAAATTATAAATCAAAATATATGACGTAAAAAATGAAAGCCCGACAAATGGAAAAGTTTAGAGGTCTTTTTTCCAAATCTAAAAGCTTGAAGGCCTAAAACTCCAATACTAAAAGTGTAAGGACGTATGATAAGGGTAGCAATTTCTGAGGCAATTTCTGTTTAGTGTCTCCAATAGACTTGTCAACAACTTTCGATTTATAGTAGGAAAATAATATGTATAATAAAAAATTACTAGAAAAGTGAAAATAATTATTAATTATATATAAATAATTATATTTTAATATTTTCTTGAAATTAATAAAAAAATTAAATTAATCAATCAAAGATTTTTTCGTAGATGCAGATCTAGTCCCAGTGTATTATTTATTGATCACATTAATAGTCTGTGTTTAATCCAATACAAATAGCGTAATCTATCAAGACCCATTTAGTACTTATATATATATATATATGTGTGTGTGTNGAGAGAGAGAGAATTGCAAAGAACATTTCCCCAAAGCAAAATACTACAATGTAGTACTTGGTTGTCGTCCGGTGTCATGTTTGATNAGAGAGAGAGAATTGCAAAGAACATTTCCCCAATGCAAAATACTACAATGTAGTACGTGGTTGTCGTCCGGTGTCATGTTTGACTGTGCACATGGTTAAAATTCTACTTAATCATGATCATTTATCGTGTTTCCGTACATTAATAAGTCTATCATTATATTGACATAATAATATTTTAGGGAGACTATATATAAATAGCAAATTAAGTTAGCTAAGTCGGTCAATATATTGATTTAGAGTCGGGGATTTATTTAGATAATTTATTGAAAATGGTATATAATTTGAATTAATTTAATATATAAATAAATTTTTATGTGATATAATTGTAATTGAAGTAAATTTTATATTAATTTAAAGAAAATATTGAAATAATTNTTTTTATCATATTTCTTAACGTATATATTATTTTCATGCTTTGAACCAATATGGTTTTTTTCAGGTCGGGTGGCTTAAAAACCCCAGCCCTATCATGGTTTTTTTTGTACACGAGTTGTGTCAATTTTTGACAAATTTATTAGAGGTGATACAACGTGAAATAAAATAATAGTGATAAGTAAGATGAAAAGTAAAAAAATGGAATAGAATTAGCTTAAGTTAAAAAAAAATATGTCAAATAAATGTTATTTGTATTTAAAATATTATTAATAGATATATATATATTCAATAATATTATTTAATAAATATGTTGAATTTATTTCAATTTCTGACGTGCCATTGCTGAAGGGAAGCTGCTAGCTAGAGTATGGCTGTATCTCTCTTCAACTATCTTCTGCACCGCCTGATCGGTCGTTACGGTTGGGCAAAGTTGAAGGCGGTTTCCCGGTGCGAGTTCATCCCAACTTCCCGTAGTCGGTTCTCACAAGATAAGATCTCAAAATGCTTCTACGGTGCAGTGGTGCGTAGATGAATAATACATCGAGAAAAACCTCAATATGACATTTTTGTTCTTTTTGAGTAATCATAATATTGTATTGAAAAGAATCATAGTACGGTAATTTTATTTTATTTTAACGGGCATTCGGATACCGTTTAAATTAATTATGGACCATTAAGAATTTAAAATCTTCTGATTTGTCTTTTAAGAATGGGTTAGGTAGAGCATGTGGGCAGGGCAGATGGGTGACCTTTTAACGCCGGTGATATGGGCATTCGAGTGGAAAGAATGGGAAATTTCGTGCATGCAAGCCGTAGACACCAGCCCACGAAGTAGAGTTGACAATTCGGGCGGCACGGCGTTTTCAAGTGGTACCATCACAGTACAGCCCAAACACTCAGAAAGCCCAAAAAATGTCAACTTCGTCCAACACCAATTATATAAAAACTTACCTTTTAAATTAAATTTTTTTACCATATAATTAATCAATTAATCTAAAAATTATATTAATTTATATAAAATATTAAAATATAATTATATAAACATAATTAATTAAGTTTTTTGTTTTTTTCATAATTTTTTATTATAAAAATTATTCGGGTGATTTC
>CXYZ01003466.1:3268513-3292664 GCA_900006705.1 Sonneratia caseolaris | reverse complement strand
TATATATATAATTAATTATTTTTTAATTTTTCTCGTAATTTTCTTCCGATCATAAAATTTATTTTTATACATTTTAAATTAGTACAATATAAAAAATTAGGTTACACAAAAAATATTGGCACATACACGATTTTTTTCAATCCTGCCATGCCATTTTTGCCGCCTCTGCCACGAAGCACAAGCCATCCACATGCGCATGTCACTGTCTCCACTTAAATTGTCCGCACATCCCAAATCTCACCCTTTATGGGTAATTTCTTGCAGGTGGGTCGAGATGGTTTCCCTTGGATAATTGAAATGGAATTACCACTTTAACATTCCACCTACGCACTAGCCCACGGAAACTACTAATGCCCGACAAGACCACCTTCCCAGTTCCCTCTTACAAGTAACATGAAATCCTCGCCCGAGTGAGCGAGATCTTCACTCGCGTCCAATTTTATCGATCAATTTTTTTTATAAGAAATTATATTTAGATTTTAATCATATTCAAATGGACACCTCGACTACTCTAATTAATTTCCTTGACATAATATAATATCTCTCTGTATTTACAATATAATATTTGAGAAAAAATAGTTATATAATAACAATAATATTAATTTTTCTACTATGTGCCCTTAGAAACAATAGATGATAATGACATGATTATTAAACACACTAATATTAATTTTTTGACGCAAGCAATTTTGGAAAAAAATCTACATTTAATCTATTCTTTCTTGTTAAATACAAAAGTAACTATTGTTGACTTATTGAAAAATAAAATTTGGATATCATAAATCTTTAATTATAGAAACATTATAATGTTTTTTCCTATTTCTGTGGTTGATTTTAGGGTTCTTTTTTATCTTTTAGCGTTTATTAAGTTTTTGAATTTTTATTTTTTAAAAGAATTTAACGTATCTAGGATTTTTACAAAAATCTGAAATCTTTTAGGGTTTTCATCTAAGTTTTGTAGAATATTAAAATTTTATAATTTATGCTATTTTAGTTTTCTTTTAGATTTATAAATATAATGTTGATATAGTTTTTTATAATTGGATTTTCTTAATAGGTAATTTCTTCCAAGGTATTTTCGCCATCATAAATATAATTATTTTTTAATTAATGATAATCAATATGTATAAAATAATATAATAATAGAACTTTCATTAGAGGACTGGACGTTGCACTCACGACTATGAGTTGTGAGTATACCATATTCTATGTGCCGACTTAATCAATCGAAGAGCTGAGGGCCGGACAGTCGTCATCTTGAGGGCAGAGACAGCGAGAGGGCGGTTTGGTCGGTCATCCGTGGCCGCCACTGCGAGACCAAAAAGCCAGCACTCTTCCTTTTCTATGCCCCGATTACCAGTTTGCCCTTCTCGTCCCCACATATTTACTTGCGACTTTGGGATCCCTTCCCGACGCCAGTTAGGAAAATGATATCATCTGCACACCGCACTCACCGCCCTGGAAGTGCGGTTTTACTGTTTTTATTCGCCATTGTCCCATGTTTTGCTCGACTTTCACGTCGGTTTGTACCATACATTGGACGACAGACTGTCACAGTGGTTCTAATTTACATTAAGAAAGTATTAATAGAACTAAATAAGAGATTTGACATGATCACTAACAAGTGTCCCAATAATCTCTTAACACCAAAATAAAAAACACGAAGGCCGTGAGAAAGCTTGGACGATCCACGGATATGCAACGAGCTGAAGAGCTGCTTTCTCATAAAGTGGGTAAACTCGGTGAAGCGGTACGGAAATTATTAATATAAAGAATTTTCATTATTCAATCACATTGGGTTAATAGTACAAAATGCATAATATATAAAATACCGTAGTGTTTAAGTGATTAATCCGTTAATAAATTAACCATATGTAATAGGTTAATTTCAAAATTTATAACTCTTGAAGTCATTATTTAGGGATTAATGACATATTTCAAAATGTATAATATACCGCTCGATAAATTAGTCGATTGTTACGACGTCGAATACTACCAATATAAAACGAAAGAGATAATAAATGGCACTATAGAATTGTTAGATAAGTAAATTACTTTTAAAATTTTAGTAGAGAAAATGTACGATAAAATTTAGTCAGTCAAAATTATCGGTTTGTTTTTTAATATTACCCAAAAAATTCAATGGCGAGTTTAACGGTGGTCGTGATCGATTCTTTCACAGCCGGCAGTAAGGGCATAGCCGTAAATAGAGGCAGAATCATAGGGGCAAAAGTGGAAATCTAGACACAGGCCGCAGCGTTTCAGGCCGAGCTTTTTGTCTGGATGGCTGGTGGCGGGCCCACTCCCACTTCCTTACTTACGCCGTTGCTTATATTGAAGGAATCTCTCTTCAATCAATTCCCTTCCGTTCTATAATTTTCAACTCATTTCAATCGCTTCATCGTCTCCTTCACCATCTCTTCTCCGCCCCGCCGGAGGACCAGAGGGAATCGAAGCTGCCGGAAATAGTGTCTTGGACGCAGAAGATAGCAGCAGCATCCTCTCTCAGTATCTCTCTCTGAGGTAGCTGATGTTTCTTAGCTTCTCTCACAGTCGCAATATTCAGCACTTCGTTTTTCTTCTGACTGGATCAGGGTGAGCATATGTTCAGCATCGAGTCTGTGTTCTCTTCCTTGACCGGATTGTTACTCTTATCATGAAGATTCAAGCTCTCTGTTTGGAATCCATTTCGATCGAACGGTTTTGCTACCTCTGCATGCTTCGGTGCCGCTTTAACTCTGTCTTCTGGAAATTATCGAACATCTCTCTTTCCCGGACTATTTTTCCATTGATTTTGGCCCGCCTACGCTCTCCTCGATTTTATATTTCCTCTGATTGGATGATAGTTCAAGATCGCTGCATAGATCCGATTTGAATCCTACTATTTCAACCATCTACTGCGTTTCTGAAGGCTTGATGTAACTCTTTTTCGCGATGAGTCTGTACCAGTTCACCTTTGATCTGCCTTCTCTTCAAATTTGGATGATCTCTGTTTTCCTCTCTGTTCGTTCGCTCCACTTTGTTCGGTTTGGATCGGATGATTTCACTTCCTTCGACACTCCAAGTCCCTTTCTACCCACCCATTCGTATTCCCGAGCAGCTCCGATCCTGCAACCTCCTCAGCGTTTTGATTTGTCTGTTTCGGTTGCTCTGACCTGAAACTTGACATAGCATCAAATGATCGGAGTCAGCTTCACAATTTCTTTTATGTTTCCCCGATCTGTCATCGGATTCTGCCATTTTCTGTTTCCCCATAGGTCCACCTGTGATTCTTCTGGAGGGCAGATTTCTTGATCTTCCCGTAGTGCTTCGTTGTGTCTGTTAGAAAATTTTCACTATCCTTTTACTTTGATCACACATGAAATATTCTGATAATTGCTTGTTCGGGCCATTCATTTTAATTATTTGATTTATCTGTGACAATGAAATGATTCTCTCATGCCTAATTTTATTTTACTTTGCGTACGGATTAGAAATTAGAGCTCTGTCAGGAAGAAGGGAAATGATGCGTATCATTGAGCTGTCTTCGTGGTTTTAACTTTAATTTCATCAGGTGAAAAGCTAAAAAGGGTGACTGGTACTTTCACCCCCGTGGGCTCCACCCCGCCTTTCTCTGTGTTTTTTTTTTTCTGGAGAACGTACACAGTCCACTCCACAATAATTTATTCCTTCGAATCTAATAATCTATTAAAGGGTGCTCTTCAGATTTACGTTTCATGTTTGCACGTTAGCTTTCGGTCAGCATTTGATCAGATTATTCTATGTCAAAATGCCTGGTCAAAGTAGTTTTGACCATGCTGAAAATAAATATGAAGGTTGGCCTTTTATATTTACTTAGTGCAGAAAAACTAAAAGTAGAGTCCAATCAAAAGAAAGATGTTAGGATTGATTTGTGATGTGTTAGGTATAATATTGGTATTACTCATTTGAAAGTTAAACAATGTAAAGTATCTGGTGATTTTCTAAGTTGAAATTCTCTTTGGTGATGTTGGTATTGTAAAGAAATCATTATATAAATTGAGAGATTGAGATATCAGAATTTAATTAAATATCTGATCTGTCTCGACTGATAGATATCTAAGCAGAGAGATGGGGTATATTTGGATTATATTACACTTTTGCCGTCCGCCAAGCCAAGCACATTAATTAAACAATAGAAATGTATTCTTTCTTGAATTAAATACTACAACGCCAGAGCCCGTACGTATGAGTCCGCCATTTATATTAATATATCCTGAAAACGTATTGATCAAAAAATTATATATGTATATATCCTGAAAATGATGCCCGGGTGCAGTCTCCCTTTTTTGGGCTTAATTTAATTACTTTGTATGCTTGTTAATGGTCTGCTATATTAATGATTTCTGGTTTGGGGGACCCACAAACACTAAAACAGGATCGCCTATTGACGATGGACCTTCGAGGACTCTATCCTTAGCTTTCTCGTTGGGCAAAATCTTGCCCTTTACATTTGTTTTTGTTCCCTGGTCAGATGCCATATTCTTCATTATCTTGTTTTGTTATTATATGATAGGGCCGTTCAACTTGCTTAAAATGAAAACTACTTCAAAGATGCTCTATGAATGCAGATAAAATCAATTTAATTTATGTATTCATGTGTTTTTAATTTTTCATTAAAATGAAAACAGAGAAATGTACTATTGTAGAACTTTGAACTGGGGATTGTACTCTCCAATAATATGTCAAGAGAAAAAGGGATTTCGGTGTGATTTTGACTGTCGATCCTCTTTGTAGTCGTCACGTCACAGCTATAGATACTCACTTTGCATCATGACCCGTTATAGATTTTGAGAATGTTACATCCTGTCATGTTACATAGTATTTATAAGATTTAGGACTGTACATAATGCAATTACTTGCAAATTCAGCTGTTTGTTCAAGAAACTCAACGCAGAAAGCAACCTCTTAGACAAGAATTTTTTTTCCCTTTACCATTCTACAGGCTCTTTATAACGAATAACTGTGAGTTCACAAGTACAATTTTACTTTGAAATGGAAGAAGATATGCAAGTTGTCTCAGAAGTTCCAGTAACCAAGACCGTTGCTGCCGAGCTCAGTGCTGATCCTGTTGAGGTAATCTATATTGCCTTATTTTATCTAAATCCAATGCTTTTTTAGCTGGGTGAAAGTGAACTTTCTCAATTTGTTCATTGATATGTCATTAAATTCTCAATGTAATTTATCTAATTATAGGCTGTTAATGGAGAGCTACCTCCAGTCCCTAAAGAAGGGATGAAAGAAGACGAGGAAACAACCCTAGATGGAGGGTTCATAAAAGTGGAGAAAGAGTCATTGGACTTTAAGGATAGTTCCCGCATTGCAGAACCTGCTTCTTCTGTAGCACATGAGGGACAATCTGTGATTGATGGAACTTCGAGCGGTTCTAGCCGAGAATTGCTGGAGACTCAGGAGAAGGTGAAAGAACTTGAAGTTGAACTGGAGAGAGTTGTTAGGTTATTAAAAAATACTGAATCCGACAATGTTCAGTTGAAAGAGGAACTCTCACATGCTCAGGGGAAGTCGCAGTTAAGTGCCAAAAGGTATGATGACCTCGAGCTCAGCCACAAGAAATTACAAGAGCAAGTCACTGAAGCCGAAGAAAGATACAAATCAGAACTCATGGCATTGCAAGAGGCACTCGAAGCACAGGAAGTGAAACACCAGGAGCTGATCAGTGTGAAGGAGTCTTTCAATGGTCTTAACCTAGAGCTGGAAAGCTCAAGGAAGAGGTTGCAGGAGTTGGAGGATGAACTACAACACTCGGCAGGTGAGGCTCGGAAGTTTGAGGAACTGCACAGAGAGAGTCATTTAAATTCTGAGACTCAAATGCAGAAAGCTTTAGAGTTTGAGAGGCTGCTGGAAGTCGCTAAATTGAGTGCAAAAGAAGTGGAAGATCAGGTGACTTCCCTTCAAGAGGAGATCAAGCTACTTTATGAGAAGATTGCTGAGAACAAAAATGTTGAAGAAGCTCTTGAGAAAACTGCAAGAGAGCTTGCTTCTTTACAAGATCAGTTGACACAATCAAAATCACTGTTGGCAAATTTTGAGCAGAATCTCTTATCTAAGGAAGGTCTCCTGAATGAACTTATGCAAGAGCTGGAGCTGAGAAAAGGTTCTGAATCTCAGATGAAGGGAGAATTCTTGGCCCTTGAAGATGTTTTGGCTTCAACAAAGATAGATCTTCAAGCAAAGGTGAAAGAGTTGGAAGAGATCAAACTGAAGCTAGAGAATGAGATGAAGGTGAAAGAAGCATTTGAAGCCCAATTCACAACTCGAGAAGCAGAGCTTGCTGCTATACGAGAGAAATTGGAGGCTGCAATTGCCGAGAAAGGAACTCTTGAGGCAACGGTGGCAGAGCTCAATACAAATGCAACACAGATGAAGGAGCTCTGTGCTGATCTAGAGAACAAATTGAAGCTTTCAGATGAGAATTTGTGCGAGACAGATTCTCTTCTCTCTCAGGCTCTCTCAAAGAATGAAGATCTTGAAGAAAAGCTAAAATCTCTCAAAGCTCTCCATGATGCATCTGGTGCTGCAGTAGCAACAACCAACCTGAGGAACCTTGAGCTTGAGGGCTTAATCAAAACATCAACCACTGAAGCAGAAGAAGCAAAATCACAAATGAGAGAGGTGGAGATTCGTCTCATAGCAACTGAGCAGAAGAACTTTGAACTGGATCAAGAGTTAAATTTGGTATTGCTGAGATTTGGAGATGCAGAGAGAGAAGTGAAAGAACTGTCTGACAAGGTCTCAGAACTCAGTGCCCTGCTTAGAGGGGTGGAGGGTGAGAAGGACCAACTCAGGGGTCTGGTGAAGGAATATTATGAGAAGATAAGCCAGCTGGAAGCTTCTTTAAGCCAATCTGCACTTCGGAATTCCGAGCTGGAGGAAGAACTAAAGATTGTTTCAGGGAAATGTGCTGAACATGACGACCGCGCTAATATGAACCACCAGCGTAGTCTCGAGCTGGAAGATCTGATCAAGATGTCCCAATCCAAAGTAGAAGATGCTTCCAAAAAGACCAATGAGATGGAGTTGCTGCTTGAAGCAGAGAAATACAGGATCCAGGAGCTTGAAGAACAGATCAGTTCTCTGGAGAAGAAGTGTGCTGAAACAGAAACAGAGACCCAGAATTTCTCAAACAAGGCAGCTGAATTGGCGGTGGAACTTGAGGCTTTCCAAGCAAGATCCTCCAGCCTTGAAATCACTGTGCAAATTGCTACTGAGAAAGAGAAGGAATTGACAGAATGTCTCAACGTGGCCACGGAGGAAAAGAAGCGGTTGGAAGATGAAACGAACAAATCAAACGTGAAGCTTGCTGAGATGGAAAGTCTGCTGGGACTTTTGAAAGAAGAACTGAGTGTGACACAGCAGAGGTTGGAGAGCCTTGAGAATGAGCTTAAGGCTGCTGGGTTGAAAGAAAATGAGGTATCAGAGAAGCTAAAGTTTGCTGAGGAACAAATAGAGCAACAAGTGAGAGCTTTAGAAGAAGCAGCAGCTAGAGATTCAGAGCTTCGGGCAGCACACAAGTCGTTGACTAGGGATTTTGAGCTTAAACTGCAAGAGGCTACAACAAGTTTCTCTGATAAAGACTCCGAGGCCAAATCTCTGATGGAAAAACTGAAGATTCTTGAGGATCAAACCAAGGATTATGAAGTTCAGGTAGTTGAAGCCTCGGGGCAATCTGCATCTTTGAAGGAAGAATTGGCGAGCCTTGAGAATGAGCTTAAGGCTGCTGGGTTGAAAGAAAATGAGGTATCAGAGAAGCTGAAGTTTGCTGAGGAACAAATAGAGCAACAAGTGAGAGCTTTAGAAGAAGCGGCAGCAAGAGATTCAGAGCTTCGGGCAGCACACAAGTCGTTGACTAGGGATTTCGAGCTTAAACTGCAAGAGGCTACAACAAGTTTCTCTGATAAAGACTCCGAGGCCAAATCTCTAATGGAAAAACTGAAGATTCTTGAGGATCAAACCAAGGATTATGAAGTTCAGGTAGTTGAAGCCTCGGGGAAATCTGCATCTTTGAAGGAAGAATTGGATCTCAGTATGATGAGAGTAGCTTCCATGGAGACCACAGTTGAGGAGTTGAAAAGGCGAATTGCTGAAGCAGAGGATAAGGCTTCTCAGGCTCTTTCAGACAATGGGCTTTTAGTTGAGACAAATGTACAGCTTAAACAGCGGGTTGATGAACTTCAGGAGTTTCTAAAAGTTGCTGTTTCTGAGAAGGAAGCCATTGCAGGGCAATTAGCTTCTCATGTGGCAACTATTACTGAGTTACAGGGCCAGTATTCTCATGCTCTTGGACTCCAATCTGCAACTGAAGCTCGCATCCTTGAGGCAGAGAAGCAATTGGAAGAAGCTGTCGGGAAGTTCAGCAAGAAAGATGAAGAAGCTAAAGACTTGAATGATAAGCTCTCTGGACTGGAAAGCCAACTAAGGTTGTGTGAAGAAGAAGCCCACAAAGCCTCTACAGTTGCTGAAAAGCAGAAGATCGAGCTGGAAGTGGCACTCTCACAATTGAAGGATATGGAGAGCTTCCTTGAAGAGGTTAACACCAAGTTGGGCCTCTCTCAGAAGGAAAATGAAGGGTTAGCTAATGTGAACTTGAATCTCACTCAAGACCTGGCTGAGTACGAGTCAAAGTGGAGTGATGTACAAACAAAACTCTCTGCAGCCATAGCTGAGAAGGGAAATATATTGGAGCAGCTTGAGTTATCAAAGAAAGCTGCTGAAGAGCTCACAGAGCAGCTTACTTCTGAAGGGCACACACTAAAATCTCAGGTTTGCTTCGGTTCTGCTATCATTTGATCTGAATGGTCTAAAGTATTATTTTCTCTTCGTCTTGAAATCTCGGTACTTATATGTTTCTATTTTAATTAATAGATAAGTTCACTTCGGGAAGAGAACAGCCTGGTGAAGGAAAATCACAGTAATTCCAAGAGAGAACTTCAATCTGTAATAGACCAGCTTGAAGAACAGGTGCAGAGTCAACAAACAAATGAAGGTGCTTTAAAGTCGGAGATTGAAAGTCTCAAGGCTGAGCTTGTTGAGAGGTCCAAATTGGAAACCTACATCAAGGAGCTCGAGGAGAAAATTTCGGAAAACATCCTAGTAGCTAAGGAGGTGAGGCACTCACTCTGTTTTAGATCTGTTTTAGAACTGATCATTGAAATCATTTTCTGTTTCGTTGCTCAAATAGATGACCTAGCTCATGTTCAGAATGTTGACTTCGATTAGATACTGCTCTTTCGAGAGAATTGTATTTCTAAAGTGGAGCTTGTTCAGAATTTTGGATTCATTACTAATGTCTAAACCTTTTATATTGTTTTCAATCAAACAGGGAGAAGCTGCAGATTCTGAGAAGGAGTTGGAGCGTGAAGCAGCTTTGAAGCAGTCCCTTGAGAAACTTGAAGAGAAAAGCAAGGAAGCTGCAGTTCTTGAAACAAGAGTCAAGGAGCTCGAGCAGAAACAGAAGTTGGCGGAGGCTGCGCTGCTAGACAAGGTCCGTTTCTACCAAAGAACCTTAATCAATCAACTACCAAAACTAAACAACTAACCCTCTTTGGATCGTGGAAAACTAAACAAATAACCCTCTTTGGATCGTGGATTAACTTGTACTAGTTGTTGCTGGCGATTGTGTTCTTTGCAGGAAACTGCTGCTAGTCAAGGCGAGATCAAGTCACGGGACATCGGAGACATTGGATCCCCAGTCTCCACCTCATCAAGGAGGAAGAGCAAGAGAAAGACCGAAAGCTCATCAGTTCATCCAGCCTCAACCCCTTCAGGTACCCAACTCCAAACCAGCGAAGCTCATGCTGCAATGTCCTTCAAGTTCATTCTGGGGGTCGTCATCGTGTCTATCATCCTCGGGATCATTCTGGGGAAAAAGTACTAGTCTTGGGGGTGTTCGATCAAAGCTGAGCTTCCACCTTGGTCGTTCTTTAATTTGGGAATGTAAATTCCATTTTTTTTTATTTCCTCCTTTTCCTTTTCCTTGTTTCCTCCAATTNAAAAAAAAAAAAAAAAAACGGGGCCCTACTTTGAGGAGGTATTCCTGTTGTTGTAATGTAGCTGTTTTTTCATTTTCCCCTTTTTGGGATTGGACTGGCCTAGGGGAAATCAGTTTTTTTATTTTCCATTTTCCCTTTGCCATGGGGGACGGGAAACGGGTGACCAGAGAACGTTTGCTTGGTGTACAGTTGTGGCCATGCGGGGGTTGTATTTCTCTCTTTTGTGGGGATGCAGATTTTTATTAATTAGTTGTCTCCCACCCCCTTTTTTTCTTTCTCCAAATTTATTCCGTCGCCTTCGGAGTTGACTAATGAGCTCGTTTGCCATTGCCATTCCCCTGCCCAGGAATCCAAATGGTAAGAGTTACTTTGATTGGGACATCTCTTAAATGACGTTAAAAGATTGAAAACTAAGGTGTGATTATCATGAACGACTTAAATGAGTCACTCACAACCATTGAACGAAGGATCGATTCCTCGGAAAATTATGGGTAGCGATGTGGTTTCCGGTAATAAAAAGCGACTCGTCCGTCTAAGAGAAGGGGTGATGCAAATCGAAAAGAGTCATAAAAATGCCATTAAATTAACGAGAGCTGAGCATGGTTTTTTTTTTATTTTTTATTTTTGCCTTTTTTTGGATCTTGCTGGTGTGAGCATTTGTGTGCTGCATCACATCTTCTCGGGTCGTTTCAACTTCTCCACTGAAACAAAAAATGAAGAATGTATTATCTATTGTTGCGTTGTTGCACCGGTAAAGGATTTAGGCCTATGAACCAAAATTTGGGATGGAAGAGCTTATGAATAAATGGAATTCCCCAGTGCCCCACCGTGGAATAATTACAAGATATAGGAATTAATTAACCAAATGTGACTTCGGATAATCATGCCTCCATCGCTACTTTCCGTCGTCTAGCTCGGGATGAATGTTCCGATATACCCAAACCCGATGGTGAAGAAGGCCGCCGACTGAAGGAACAGGTAGATGAAGAAGTGGTCCTTCCCATTGAGGAAATCGTAGGTTGCACAGTACAGCAAGAATGTCCCCATCGTCACCTCCAGCACATTGACCCTGTTCGTTTCAATTCAACCCCACAAAAAAAAAAAGAAGAAAATTCAGGCTTGTCGTTTCATCACACACACGCTCGATCTCGAGACTCGGCGATATACCGTCAGACGTATTATTTCCTATTACCTTTCGCCGAACTGAAGCCGGGGCTTAATTGCCGCTTTTTTTATCTGCCTCGCCGCGTTCCCCAGCTTCTCGGTCACAATCCACTCGTTCACCCGGTTGGCTTCGAGGAGGCCTATTATAGAAGCTTTGGTCCGGTGCAGCGACATCACATTCTCGAACAGGATCCAGAAAACAACTAGATGTAGCGACCTGGTTGTCATAGACAAAAGATGCCAGCTGGCCAAATATGATCGATCGTCCCCACAGAGTTACAAGGTGTTCAGCACCGAAAAGATCGTGCTGGCAATCGGGTTTTTATGCATCGAAGGAGTACCTTGGAGTGCACAGGACGTTCAAGATCGTGATCATGGCGGGGATGTAGACCGCGACGACTCTGTTGAGCTCGATTTCTGGGTAGAGGACACTGGACGGAATGACCACGCAGTAGAAGAAGAAAGTCACCCAGTGGGCCACAATCTTCCTCACGAAGAAGAAAGCGTAGATGACATGAAATCTCTTCCACACAGACACTCTCTGCAATATATATGTATGTATATAATAGAATCCCCCATCAGCTGTCTACGGGTACATACACGAGAGTATACATATATATATATATATATTGGTGTAGCATGCACATCATCACCTCACCTCACAGAGGATGATCTCCTTCATCATCTTCTTGAAGAGATTAGCTGGGCCACAGGACCACCGGTGCTGCTGATAACGGTAAGCCTTGAAAGTGCTCGGCAGTTCGTTCCTGACCTGGCAAAGGCGGCCGGCGAACGACGAGGTTAAGGGGGCAAATTGAGTCACAATTGGACTGGATAAAAATGAAAATGTCGGGATACTAACAGTTATACCGTGTATGTCTCGGGAATTAGTTCGGTCTCTAATGATGGGAACAAGAACATTGATTGGGAAGGAGATGAAGAAATATATGTGTCATTTGTGACCAACAGAGAAGGTGGCAACGGCTAATTGAGTTTGAGGACACGTGTTTATGTAAATTACCTGCAAGTCCCCCAAGAAGACAAATTTCCAACCTCTGAGGGTGGCTCTGACGGCAAGGTCCATGTCCTCCACTGTCGTCCGCTCCTTCCATCCCCCAGCATCGTTGATCGCCTGGATCCGCCAGACACCAGCTGTGCCTGTTAGTTCACTATTAACCGGTTACTCAAAGCCTGGATTTTTTCGGTCCCTCTTTTCCCTGTAAAAAGAGAACATTAATTTGTAGTATGACTAATACCGTTGAACCCGAAAAACGAGTAAGTCGACGAGCCCACTTCCTGCTCCACGGCGAAGTGATAGTCGAGTGACATCTCTTGGAGCCGAGTCATTAGACATTCGTCTGAATTCACTGCAAAAAGGAGGCAGAAATCTCAACTCGTTCCACAATTTTCTCTCTAGTTATCTCATCCGCACTAAGATTGATTATTATTAAGGTGTTATCTCACCAAATTTCCATCTCGCCTGAGCCAGTGCTAGCTTGGGGTTCTCGACCAAGCGAGGGACGGTCCGATGAAGAAAATCCTTGTCGGGCTGGAAGTCAGCATCGAAGATGGCCACAAACTCGCACTCGCGGACGTACTTCTTCAGCAAGCCGTCCCTGAGAGCACCCGCCTTGTACCCATTCCTGTTGTTTCTGTTCTCGTACTTAACCTTGATTCCTTTCTCCGTCCATTTCATGCACTCCATCTCGACCAACTCCTGCAAGGGAAAGTGCAGAAGAATCATGGAACCGCCGTAAGATAACTTGCAGGTGTCGGGAATCGCCATTTTTTTTTCTTTTTGCAGGTCTTTCGCCTTCCCAATCATGGCTACTCGATCTTAGACTTTTTCAGGACGAATGGTATTACGAACAGATCGACGGTTGCAGAGACACGTACCCTTAAGGTCTCGTTGGTTGAGTCATCGAGGACTTGGACTATGAGTCGATCGGACGGCCATGAGAGGCTGCATGCTGCCCCGATCGAAAGCTTGTATACCTAAAAGGAAAAAAAACAACAGAGAATTCCCCTAAGTCCAACAGAAAAAATAGACCTGTCAATTCGGGTAGATACGAATAAGATAAAATAATCGTTTTAAATAAATAAATTTAAGTAATTTTATTTCTCAAAATAAA
This sequence comes from Sonneratia caseolaris, assembly GCA_900006705.1. Taxonomy (NCBI): domain Eukaryota; kingdom Viridiplantae; phylum Streptophyta; class Magnoliopsida; order Myrtales; family Lythraceae; genus Sonneratia; species Sonneratia caseolaris. Next base: position 3,279,340 of record CXYZ01003466.1, on the reverse strand, counting down.
TTTTTATTTGATGTGATTCATCGATTAATCTAAATATTGTACTAATTTGAAGAAATATTAACATAACTATTGAAATACAATTATTGGTATATAATTAATTATTTTCTCAATTTTCTCGTAATTTTCTTATTACAAATATTGTTTTCATGTTTTTGAGCCGACCAGACATCCCGATCCAGGCAAGATTTTTCGGAATCATGCTTTTGGGCCGAGCCGATTTTTTACAAATCTAAAACAAAATAGTGTCGAGACTAAGTGCAAATATGATATGAATCATGGCACTAAATCTTTCTCATGCGCTGCGCTCGTCTATGCACGCTCGAGAGAGCAAATGACAAAATGAATGTGCTAACAGCCACTTTCAAAGTTCATTTAAATGGCTGGTCAACTATAATGAATTAATATACGCATACCTCCCTCTCATTGTACATGGGGATTTGGATCAACACCTTGGGGCAGCTCTTGTGGAGCTTGAGCTCGAGGTCCTCTTCAATGGCGTCCAGCTCGCTCCTGATGGCGCACTTCTTCTTCCGGAGCAGTTTCACGCAGGAGATGACGAGCGCCAGGTAAACCCGTTCGACGAACAGCATGATCGACATCGCGGTGCACAGGAAGAGCGCCACACGCAGGGCGGAGGAGATCATCTCGGACGAGTGCCCCAAGCTGGACGAGTGGCCGAGGCCGATGATGCTACTAGGTGCGGAGGATGAAGCCTCCTGCTGCTCCTGAAGTATCAACCTCCCCATGATTTTGGCTTACCTCGACCTCCACTGAATACGGAGAGGACGAGAGAGAGAGAGAGAGAGAGAGAGAGAGAGAGAGAGAGATCGACGACTGTCCCGAAAGAATAGTATGACTGTCAGATGAAAGGAAAAAAACGAAGCTCCGAGGAAAGACGATCGATGAAATGTCCAATGGTGGTGTGAGTTATTAAGAAGAGAAGTTGAGTACGTTGCCTTTGGAAGACCAAGAGACCGAGCAAATAGGCCCGTACAATAATAATTCAACTCGATTCGAATAGATCTATCATAAAGCTAAATGAAAAGTTTTATATTCGATTCTCGCATTATCAGTAGCACCGATTGTATTCTTCTATTTCCCTATTCTTTTTTATATGTAATCGAATTAGATGTAATCTCCACTTGTTCTATTCTTCAAAAATATTCTTCCCATTTTGATTAATAGTCGTGGTTCAATTAGTTACTTAATCCCTTTAATTGACCAAGTCTCATCAATTTTTGATTAAAGCACCGAAGTTTGATTTGGTATTCATCTTCATTTAATGAGCTAGACCGAATAGATAGCAAAATGGTCCCGTTCGAGGGTACTTCTTCCACTTGTGCAGTATCCTCGGTTTCGAATCGTACGAACTGAAAAATTTATGTTTGAGTTGAAAAAAAAAAAAGGTTCGTGCCAAACGGTAACTGTCATTCAAATGCGACAGTTGAGATCCAATTTTCGGATGGTATAATTTACGACAAGGAATTTTCAGTTTTTTTAAAATATTTATGATGGTATTTTTATTTATTTATTTTCCAATAACCACTATGATCAAGACCTCTAAGCCGAATGCATCGACCCAATTAAACACGATTACTTTCGGTTTGTATGTGATTTAATATGGTTGTTGAGAATTGACGAAACTAAAAAAAATAAAATAAATATATATCACTTAGTTGACCTTCTTATACAAAAATAAAAAAGGGTCAACATTGACCTGGATTAAACAGCAGGAGCTGGCCAAGCATGATGAACAGCTCTCTCTTTTCCACCAATTATACCGAGGGAAAAAAACTCTCATTTTAGTTAATTATTGATATACTTATTTTATCAATGCGGAGAGACTCTCCGAACATAAATNTAGTTAATTATTGATATACTTATTTTATCAATGCGGAGAGACTCTCCAAATATAAATTCTTTTTATGCATATAATTAGAATGTAAGATATTTTTTTTTAAAAAAGAAGTGCAAAACCACATCAATAAACTTATTTGGTGATTAAAACTTATTGTGCGGAAAAAGTATCTCATGCAACAATAGTGACATGTTAAAATGGTATTATTTCTATTAAAAAATCTAATAGGTCCCTAAAAAATATTGATGAGTCATATTGAATGATAATTAATGGATGTCAAAATTTCATCGGAGGGTACCATCACATGCTGGTGCTGAGGTTGTGGTTGATACGCCAAAAAAAATATCTATAAGAAAATGTCGCTTGTAACTTCTGAAAATAAATTAAAAAGAAAAAAAAGTGGGGGAGAATGTTGGAAAAGGAAGCAAGGGACCGCGGATGGGAAGGGCGGCGTCAAGGCCAGCTGGTCCGCAGCTCAATTATTACCTCGGAAGGCGAAATAAAGAAAAGATGATAATAATAATCAATTAAGGAAAATGAGTGCATGCCAAGGAAATTATCTGGGAAGCTACGCGTCAGAACGAACTTAAATATTTGAAATCACGTGGCTTCGCAACGAGAATCTCTGTTGTCTGTCTTCTTCCCCTCTCGTGCACTGTTTTGATATCGAGAAATCCGTATAGGGTCTTATGGACACAGACTCCGAGCACGATTAGATTAGCCTACTGAGATAAATCTCTCTCGGTAGCTCATTGATTATTTCCATATGTAAGATTTGGAAGGGAGATCATATTTTAAGGGGAAGATGTACCGAAAGATTTCAATGGAATTATGTTACTTTTTTTNACTTTATATTTGGAATGGAGATCATATTTTAAGGAGAAGATGTACAGAAAGATCTCAACCGAATTATGTTGCCCTTTTTTTTTTTTAAATTCCTATTGTGCGGAGGAATATTTCTGGAATTTTCAAACTATAATTTTTGAAATCGAACTAAACCGGACAGATAACTAGTGTAAGCACAAGTTTATGGATCGGACTGGGGTTCAATGAGTTAAATCATATATTTAATATATAATATTAATAATATAATATTATCGATAAATAAACATAATATTATAATTTGAATATAATTTATAACAAAAATATTAGTATATACAAAAATTTAATATAAAATATATATATATAACACAGGTAAAATAAAATAGTTTTTTCAATTTAAGTCCACCGGTTTTCTCACAGATGCAATTGGATTCACCGATCCGATTGAAAACAGATCGGTTCAACAGGAGTTCATCTCATTTAAAGTGTAATTGGATTTTTTCTAGAAACTAGATCAAGTGAATGGCCAGGTTCCTAATTGAACCGGTCAAACCGACCGGTCCGATCCAATTTTTAAAACTATGTTTCGAACCCATACTTGGACTCGCGGGGCAAAAAAAAGGAAAGAAAAAACAATACTGTCCTAATCAAGTGGTATATTCCATTTAAGTCCCCTATAATTTACAAATAAACAAGCCAACTGAAAAAGAAATTAAAATCAACGATGCCAGATTGGAATGATGATGAATAATTTGATTGAACTGATGACATCTTAAGACAAGGCGTATGGCGGGGCTGGTCACGGGTCACCTGATTGAAAATCTTAAATATCCCAAAACTCATAATTGCCTATAATCCTGTCAAAAATTGGTCATGTCTGAAAGCTTGGCATAGAACACCTGTAAGTGGATTGGGATTTTCCAGCCATCATCAGAAAAAACCATGTTATCCAAAATTACGAAAAAAAATAGTATGATAAAATCTTAAAAATAATTAACTATATACATATAATTATATTATATAAAAAATTATTTTAAAATATTAAAATTATTTTTATTTGATTTGGGCCAACTGACTCGGGTTAAGATTTTGGGGTCAACAGTGATGGTGGAGGCCGGGCCGAATTGGCCGGTCTAATTGTTGTTAGTAGATGAATTATCAAAAGGGTAAATCAGTCATTGTAGGTACTTGCAAGCTTCATCTTGCCGCTTTCTATTATGCATGACACATGGCAACGGTCAAGTCCGTGCAGGATTATTTACAATTATATCATCTACACCACTATAAATGGCCCTCCTCTCCTCACTTCGCTCCTATCCACTTTCCACTCCCATTCATAGCAAGTTTTCCTCTTCATATTCTGGCCCAAGCATCAGATGGTCAAGTCGGGCCGTCACCCCTGACTTGATCTTCCCTCTTGGTGTTCCCAGGTTCCAAGCCGCATCACAAGGACATGAGCAAGCCAGTCTACTTACTGGCTTGAGACGGTGGAGTCGGTCTACTACCCCACAAGAGTATTCTGACCCAGAGCATAGGCCAGCCGGTCCTCTGGCTCTTCAACAAGACCATTTGCCCTCTATCCCTATCGACAGATGATTATGAGTTGATGCTCTTGTTGAGAGCGGGATGAAGAACGTAATAAGAAATGTACCCGATCCCAAACTCGCCTCCCTATTTGGAAGAAGAAATATCTTCGACCCATTCCTTCCTTCTGTTCATATGAAAGCACCCTGCTAGCTCGCGTAGGGAAAAAGGGGGCAGCGACCCATCTAGTACAAGGAAGCATCTCATGAGTTACAATCACTGAAGTGCGGCACCAGGTGACACGAGGTACCGCTTTCCCTTTGATGATTTGTTTTCAATCCTTCGAACCAGACATTGCCTTCCCTTTAAGGAAAACCCTACATTGCCTCGGATCACCTCCCTTAGCATAAAGTTTTACGCCAAGAATACAATCTCAATCTCCCATCTTCCATCGTCTAAGCCTATTTACCACACACACTCCCCGTACATGCCACTTCCCATAGAACATGACTGACTCTTAAGTCCAAGCTTGTCTATCGACGTGGGAACCCTAAGGGAACGTTGGTGTCCTTATGGCACATCAGTAAGATGAGGTTTAGGCAAGCAAGACCCACATCGACCCTTAATACCAACTAGGCACTTCGCACCACTCAGCAATAACAAGGTTTCAAACCTCCTTCAAAATAGACCCCGCCAACCGAGAGGGAGAGCCCTAATAAAATAAAAGGCACACACACCACCACAATAAGTTGTTTTATATAGTTTGACTTTTTTTTTTCTTTAAATGAGATCTCATATTCGAGTTTTATAAATAAAAATAAATTATGTTAGAAGAGTTTTACTTCATAAATGAGCCTATTCGATATAAGTTGAATTAGTCATAATTCAATAATTTTTGAATATCAATTAATTTATACCAAACAAATGAAAAAAAACTCACACCCAACTCTATGTTCTTTGTTCTTGTATTCTTCAGCAATCCAACGACCCCTCTCCTTCCTTTGTTACTACTAGACGGTATATTGCCACTCCAGCAATAACACTTGGTTCAAATGCTTGAGCCTGCGGTCAAGGGTAGCGTACGTCATTACGGTGCTGCTACACTGGTCCTAGACTCGTCGGCCATCACAGGAAATTTTGTCAGCCAAGCTTATCAAATCGGGCTTTCCGATCCACTTACAATCAAGCAACTTCAACTTAGAAGCAAGCGCCTGAGCTAAGGGAGCAACCTACGGGATGTGAAACTGAGCTTTGGACTGAACGCAATACTTTATTCGATAAGGGTCCGCTGTGTGAGTGGAAAAGATGGGCTGACTTGCGAGCCTACGCAGATATTCCACGGCAAAGGATCCATGTCGTCATGCCAATTCCCTGTTGAGATATAAAAATCTTAGGCATGAAATTTGTGAGAAACAATTTTAATAGATTAGAAATTATATTATATTATCTTATCAGTTTAAACTTTTAATTTACATATAAACGTATCATTTTTATAAGTTCAGTATAAATTTTATACAATATCAGAGTGGATAATTGTGTGAGCTATTCTCTCACTAGGCCCGAGACAAAAAAAAAAGCTCATGACTTAATTGTTAATAAGCTCGAGATCAAAAGAAAATGCCCAACATGTAGACCTGATAGTGCTTTGACATTCAATTGAGACCAACAGCCAGAAGCATTGTTTTAGTTAGTTGACCTCCTTGACCAAGTACGGAAGAGAATATCCGACTCGCAAATAGTTGCTAAGAACATGTATTTAAGGGCGCATGTCACATGTAAGGCATGTCATCATATAAAAGTGGATGTTGAAATATAAGAATCGCATATCGAAAGTTTGAGAGAAATCACCAAGCGAAGCCAAACAACACAGGAACGATAACATCAATTGGCAAAGGAGTAAAACTCACCAAGGATTACTGGTCGAAACCGATGTGAATGTTCCCTCTTTGAACTCCAAAATATCGTAATGAGGCCGCGAATCTGCCGGAATAACTCCCTCTCATCTATGAGAGGCAATAAGTACTTAATGGGAACAAATACCAGCCGGATAGGTGCCTAAATGTCCACTTCTCTCAATCACATACACGTGCATGCGCATTCAACCAATCACTCAAACTATCAATACCGAGCCGGTATATCGGGAAAATTGAGAAGAGCCACCCTCACTCGAGTAAGTCCTATAACAATCTCAGTGAGTCACGAGTCCATTGATATCTTTGACCGTAGTCTATGTGACCTAAACTTATTAATTATGAGAGCAATTCTTTGGTCGTTGCCCCTAGCTGGATCAGAAAATGAGCACAATGGGCTATGAATCCGTTGACTTGGCAAAGATCAAACCCCATGCGGATGCGTAAGTTGAGACCAGCACGTAAATGGTAAGTGCTCCCAAGACGCCCATCGCACACGATATAACGTTGGAGCACACCAAGTCATGATGCCTCAAATAGGTATACCGAATGGGAAATCTTAATCTCAATCCTATATATAACAAACAAGGCGGCTACATCGATTTTATAGGCCAGGTATTCGGACACCATCGCCTAGCCGGTATATCAGGTGGGTCAAATCACTTAAAAGAGGACATATTAATCGTTAAGTGAAGTCCCGAGGCAGCAAACCTAATCACGAGTCGGTATATTAGATTGGTTGGGAGGACTTCCCATGACAAGTATTTCAGTTTTAATAAGCTTACTTGATTGCAAGCCTATGTATTGAATTGGCCGGCTTGATAGGCTAATATGGCGCCAGGCAAGGAGCACAGTTGTAAGCGGATACACTGAATGACAGGCTTCACATGCTAACATGCAAATGAGGCGAAAGTCAACCTATGACAGACGTTCAAGTTTCAAGCTTACACAATTGCAAGCCGGTAAGTTGGCGGTAAGGACAATCCATGACAAGAGTTTTAAGGTTCAGGCTTATCTAACTGCCAATCGATATATCAAATTGACAGGCTTGAAACGGAAGAGCCTGTCTACCAGCTCACAAGAGTTTCCAAGCCGCCTCTCAATGAATGACAAGAGCAAGCCCGTCTACTGGCTCACAAGGGTACACTGGCCTGGAGCAGAGACCGACTGGTCTACCGGCTCCTCAACAAGACCATCCTGCCTTCCATCCATATCACAAGGATATCAATTATCAATGTAATTAGTGATGTTATTGTGCAAATGATTAGTATTCCGTCACTTATTTAATTACATTCTTATTGTTTTTTACTCATACTATAAGCTAAAAGCCCAATGCCCTAACCAAGTATAACAGGGCTTTTTCCTTCTGTGTAGTTTGACTGGTCACAGATTATAACTCTTTGTTACAGAAGACATCATGATATGATTACATATTGAAATTTTTACGGCATGATTGGTGATGCCTCTATATTCGAAATACATTAAATTTTTGGATAGCACTTGCACCCCAGTTATATATATATATATATATATATCTTCCATATACTATATTCTCACATTTCAATGTATAATTTAATTAAAAAAATCTCTAATATATTAGCATTTTATCCATAATATTAACATTTCCTCCAAAGAAACACCCCTAACGAAGAAAATATGTGGAAATTCATAAGGATAACCTTGAAGTAGGGGTATGCATCGACATTGGGTAGAAATAAAACTTCAGAAACCTACCGTGTTGGTTAGGTTTCGGGTGAAATTTGTTAAATTTTGGGTAGTTTCTGGTAAAATATTTGGGAACCGATCGTTTTGGTTCCCGCTCATAAGGTATTTGAAACTGCAGATGGATACAATTAGATACGAAACCCATTTCAAGCAGTAAACTTTGATTGCTTTTAACTTCTCTATTCAAACTCCAATTTTTGTGCCATTTGTACCAATAGATTCCTAACTCAACAAATTTCATTTGACATAATTATGCTGCACATTTATAAACTTTATCATATAGAAAATTCCAATAATTTATATGAATTTCATTAAAAAAATACAATGTATGGAAGAGTTTGCTTAAAATTAACTATAATACACTTATATTTTGATAAAACAACTAAGATAAATCAATATAGATAGATTATGAAAATTTATGCTAAATTTGATTATTTATCAACAAATTAAATATTTAAAAAAGGAACATGTTTTACGAGGATATCCATAACCTATGGTATAATACAAATTCCGAATAGGTTCCAATTCTTACACATAATATGATAGAGTCCATCTCCAAAAGTTTAGAACCAGTTCGTACTGGACATGTTCCGACTATCACGATAAAATTCGGGCACCTGGAACCAATCAAGTATAGAGGAAAATGAAAGCCCATGATCAAATTCGGCTTAATGATAAAGCCCACGACAGTATCTACTCTCAGTTGAATTTTTGCCAGGCCTATGTGAGGTCTATTGGTCAGCCAATATGCTTCTGCGTGTACGCCCCCACATCCAAATCAACTCAATCCATAAAAAGTTATCCCAATCATGAATATTTTCGCAGTAAGGTCCCTAAGTCTGTCCAATGGTACACACACTGTGATGACAGTGTGAAATCCACTTTTTATAGAGAACCTTTTTTTTTGGATAAATTATAGAGAACTTCGTTGACCATAAAACCCCTCTTGTTTTCACCATGGTTGGTCATCTGCTCGAGGTTCGGACAGGTCCAATGCACAACGATCCTCCGCCCCAGCGTCGCAAACCAGACATACGAGGTCGACATCCATCCAAACAACGATCAAACAGATGATACGGCACAGTAATTGCAACAAGCTGCGCCGGTGGCACTATTTACATGCTGCTGAGAAGATGTTTAGGCTCGTCTTGAGCTGATGATGTAAGCACAAGGGTGAGGTTTGAAACCTTTTGCACGAGATCTGTGGTTCGAGCAGACGGCACTCAACCTCGACCCATAATCATCTGAATAGATCAAGAAAGGGGGCTACCCGTATTCATGTACTCATTGTCAGTCGGTCAATGTCATTGACTAGCAGCCTCGAATGTTGTCAAACCAAACCCGATATTTTGGCAAGCACTCAGAATGAAGAGCGAACTTGGTAATAACTGTAAGTTTTTATTGAGAGCTAGAAAACTGATCTGATGGCAAATGACAATCAAATTGCCAGCTAGTAATCTAACTGGCAGTAGTAGTAAATGTCCTCGGGACTAAACAAACCAGACGAAGAAGTGCAACACCATTTTTTTTCCTTTAAAAAAAAGATACAGCGGAAAATGGAAACACAAGGACTATTATATGCATCCGTGCCGTGTCGGCACGGGCCGGCAGATGAAGATCCCTCCCTCCCTCGTCACTAGAAGCAGGCGTCCACGGCGCAGCAGCAGCACAAAGCGGCACAACTGCACATCAGATATCAATTACTATATCAGTACTTCTTATGTATCCACTGAAGAAGCTCCTCCGAGCTGGGTTGAGCTCGGATGAACAATCGGTCAAGAAATTCGAAGCTCCTAAGACCGTCTAAGGCAGCAAACAACTCGATATTTTAGCCATATCTTCGGGCGAATGGTCTAATGTGTTTGTTTATATATAGAAGTATGTATACGTTAATCTATAGGAGCAAGATGTACACATATTGTATACGTACCATCCCTTCCAGAAGCCATCGCCCCTGGACTTGATCTCCTCCAGGACCGTCTGCCGTTGGCTGGCCGTAGTCATGGTGGGGTAGCCCGCTGGAGGCGGTGGCACGTACGATCCATGTGCAGCTGCACCCGGTGCTGGGTATGACGCTGCAGTTCACCATATTGAAACACTGATATCAATCCATCAGAAGAAACTAACCGATGCACTGGTAAGATAAATTTCTAGAAGGTTTTTTGATTGTTGATTGCTTAGTTTACCAACAGGGGCCTGGTTCTTTTGGCCGATCCGGGACTGGTTCATCTTGGGTAACTTCTCGAGGTGATGGAGAACAGAGCTAGGTTAGAGGCTGACCGATGGAGGAGGGCCTCCGATGTATACCAGGGATGAGGTTTCACAGATGAGATAGATTGTGAGAGTTGGAGTGGAGGATCCTAGAGGGTCCGGTTATATAGAAAGATGGGGAGAGGGAGAGGGAGAGAAAGATAATAGGGATGAGGAAGGAGGGTAGGAAGGGAGGAGAGGTTGCTCATTTGAATACGAAGAAGACGACGACTCATTGATTAGGAGGCAAGCCGCCTCATCCCGTCAAAGCCCCCTTTTTTTTCTTCCTTTGCATAATATTATTATTTTTATTTTAATAATTAAAATATTATAAATTTAATTTTTATGTACTCTTCATTTCTTCCACATTTATATTATCCTTTTAATTCATAAATTCTTTATATAATTTTAAAAGATAGATTAATAATTATTTTAATAAAATTACTCCAAATCTCCAATGGCCCTATCAATGTGATTTAACTTCATTCATTGATTGAGGAGGAGGAGGGCGACGAGGGCGAGGATAAGGTGGGGGAGGGAGTGAGCGCTGGAGATGACGTTGATGACGATTCATCCCACGCCCGGTGCACGTAAGCCTGGTGATGCTGGATTGGGAATAGGTGATATGCTATGAATTTATGAGAAATAATGGAGTTTAATAGATTGAATGTTGTATTTAATAAATAATATTATTAATAAATTTATATAATATTATAATTTGAATATAATTTATAATAA
>CXYZ01003466.1:3247265-3268024 GCA_900006705.1 Sonneratia caseolaris | reverse complement strand
CCATTTTTTAATCTATCAGTTTTACTTGGAAAAAAATTGTCACATATGAAATGGCACTTAAGCAATCGATGATAAAATTTAAGTTAGCTTAGCTTATTTGAGAATAATTTAAAATTTTGTGCTTTTATCTTTTAAATTTAAAATATTTGATTTTTTTAACAAGAACAATAACTAAACTTCGTACTTTTAAATACTAATAACTTTTTAGTACATCTCATTAATTTCGCACTCACATTGTCCGGTAATGTCGATGGGTCACCTACGTGAAATTTTTTTTTCTCCCATGTAAGTAGTAAAATATCGGCCAAACATTTTATACCATGAGTGCAATTATACCCTCAGAACGCAGCACCTTCGAAATAATAATAATTATTATCATTACACTAACTAAACCCTATCTCCTAAAAACATTTCTTACATCTATTAATTTTTTCGGTTTTTCACATTATTAAGGTTAAAAAATATTTTTAAAAAATCCGGTCTCTCTTTGTCCTATTCTTTTTTCTTATAGGCTTCCTCCCGACAGGCTAAAACGTTTGCACTTATTCTCCGTAATTTATGTGGCAGCTTTTCCTTTTTTATTAATTATTTTTATTTAAAAATTTTGAATATAATAATTTATTTAAAAAATATAAAAAATAATATCAGTCAATTTATAACATTGAATTAGTGGTAATCTCCATCGTTGAATCACTGAAATCTTCTACAATGGTAGTTAGTGGCAATCACCTCGTATCCTAGTTTAAGTGAAGGGTGGACTTAAAAAGGGGGGACATTGATGGTACTGGTAACTACTCATTCTTCTTATCTCGGATAATTAAATAAAATTTTGAAAAAATTATTAATTTTATCCCTATTTTAATTAAAATATCTTGTCCTATCTAATTATAGCCATTTCTTCTACTACTTATTTAATTTTTATCGAATTTTATCCCCCTCTCAACAGATTTTATTTTTAAATCCAAATCTGGGCCACCATTAATTGACCGGATACAATTTGAGTCCAACTTGGTGGCCCCTCGACGGCTCAGGCCACTTGGAGGACAAAACCTAGTCTAGTGGTTCAATAATTGAATACTCCCAAATATAAAGTGCCTATTCTTCTGGAAATAAGAAATAATTTATGTCGAATATTGGAAATATGTGAATCCCATTGCGTAAGCTTCTAGAGACATCAGAAGATCCGATGCTTCCACCCAAGAACTAACTTCTCTTGAGAAAATTACGAGAGATATTTTCAGGTTACGAGCTAGGTTGAATAAATTCCCAATCAACTGTTGGCTTTTTTTTTTTTACAAACAGGTTCATATAGATACATCATTAAATTATAATTAATTCCATTCGAATAAGTAGACCTAATTAAAAGTGCAACTCTCTAAACACAAATTATGTAAACTTATAAGAATGAATCCAAAACCTTATTTAAAAAAACAAATATTGAATTATATCAATTAACTCATATTAGTTAATAAATTATTTAATTTGTAGGGATAATAAAAAGTAATGATAAATATATATATCTAAAGTTGAATTGAATGCTTAGAAATACTTCTAAATTAGGTGTATAGTTTATATAAGCTAGTTATGATATAAGATAGGAATTCGTGATAACTGATAAGATTTTTACCTAGTGTTTATAATATCTGGTCAAATCAGTCGAATGATGGATTGAAGGCCACAATTGGTCCACGAGGCGGACATCATCGGAGACTTCTCTCCTAAGCAGAGTAGTCAAGATCCAACAGCCCAAGTGAAGAAAATAGTTGCTGCTTATGGTATTAACGTGATCTGCCTTCTGGAAACAAGGGTTCAGAAGGAGAAAAGTTCTGCAATCCTTCGGTCATGTTCCAGAGATGGGATTGGGCCGACAACTATGTCTTACATAGCCTTGGAAGGATTTGGATTCTCACCGATTAGTTCACCAGAATATCAGTTATTGAAACTACTGCACAACGCATTCACTATCAAGTTGCGGGTCAGACCCAACATTTGATGTTTTGGTTTATAGCGGTTTATGCAGGAAACAATGCTTGCACTAGAGACATAGCCTTTGGCAATCACTCAGAAACTTCCAAATTGTTGTGGGTAGTAATCCTGGGTTTGCTGCATGTGATTTAATGTTGTAAAGGAGACTCAAGAGGTGAGACAATTATATGGATAGTGAATTACCTGGAATGATGAACTTTTAAGGCGGTCTTGGAAGATACTGAGCCTATACATCACCAGTTGCAGGGCCACTACTACACTTGGTCTAACCGACGAACATGTAAATTCATGATCAGAAAACTAAGCTGGTTATTACATAATGACACATGGATGATTGCATTCCGGAGATCTGCAGTGGAATTTCTATCGCCCTTGATATTTGATCACTGCCCCAGCTACACAGCAGTGGTACGATAGCAGCTAATCACTAAACACTTCTAAGTTTTTCAACTGAAATTCATTGTACTACCACGTATATAGCGCACAAAAAACTCAAAGGGCTACAATAAGAGCGTAGGCAACTTAACTGACAATATAACCAGGATATCACAAGAAAGGCTGCTGATACTAAAGTCGTTGGAGAAGGTTAAGGCAATGCTCATGATAGGCATCAACTCAGAGGGTATAGTGTTTCAAGAAAGGCAGCTATACAAGCAGTATGCTGCACTAAGAGCTGTAGAGGAAAGTTTCCTTGAGCAAAAAGCCAGAGTTAAATGGCTCTCTGTTGAGGATAGTAACACTGGATATTTTCATCAAATGGTGAAAGTGTGAAAGGGCTAAGAACACCTTGAAATCCTTATCAGCTATACATGGACGGAAAAAAGTTGTGAACTCACCAGGAAATAGCACAGGAGGCAATAGATTTCTACACTAATCTCTTGGATACAGAGGACAACCGTGTAGGGGGAAGCTTTGTTGTCGAGCTACAAGACATCCTCAGTGATAGGGTTTTGAGTGAACATCGAGAAACTTTACTGAAAGATGTTCCTATAGTTGAGTAAAAGAAGCTTTATGGAGTATGGATGAGAATTTTGCTCTGGGACTGGATTGATATGAAATACTTCAAGACCTCATAGAGCATTGTAGGAGCAGATTTCATTAATGCAGTTCGCAACTTTTTCACTACCTCTCAGATGCTCCCCGCAATGAAATGTAAATGCCTCACACCAGTGCCAAAATGGCCTAATCCTGTGAATATGATGGAATTCAGACCTATTCCTTGTTGCAATGTAGTTTCTACGTGTGTTACAATGGTCTTGGTGAACAAACTTAAAATCATTTTTTTTTGGGTTTATCTTACCTAGTCAGAGTGCTTTTATCCAAGGGTGAAGCGTTGGGGACAACTTTTTAGTGGCCCACCAACTGATTAGGGCTATCATTGGGAAAAAAAATCAGCCGCAGGTGTGTTGTTAAGGTTGATGTAATGAAGCCTTTGATTCCATGAGCTGGAAATCCATTCTTCATGCATAAAAAGTTACTGATGTACCTAATCAGCTTATTCATTGGATTGAAGCATGCATTACTGGTGCCCATCATATGATTAGCATCAATGGAGGACTTAAAGGATTCATATATAATAGGCGGCAAGGGACTGCAAAAGGGTGATGATCCCCTTTCACCATATCTCTTTGTCATGGCGATAGAGGCTCTCTTTGAGTTACTTGATGATGATGTTCCAGCGTAAGGGAAGATTGAGTGTCACCCTGCCTGCAGAATGGTTTGCTTAACCCACTTGCATTCGTAGATGACTTGCTAGTTTTCTTTCGAGGTACAACTCAATCCCTTCAAGTTGTTTTGGAGGTTTTTGAAAGTTTTAAGGCAGGTCCAGGCTCAAATTGTACCCACAAAAAATAGAGATTTATTGTGGGGGATTGTCAAAAGAAGTATTGCGGGAATTAGCATGCATGAGCTCATTCAAGGTAGGGAAAATTCCTGTTCTCTATTTAGGTGTGTTCTAGTGTCTGGGAGGCTCTTTAATAAAGAGTGCAAACCATAAAATGAAAAACTCACAAGAAGAATGGACATTTGGACTGCAAGAAAGCTACCCTATGCAGGTTGCCTTCAACTTAGACAATCTATTGTTCATTCTCTTGTGAACGTTTGGTATACCGCATTTATATTGCCAAAGAAGGTCATCCGAGCTGTTGAAGTGAAGTGTAAAGCTTTTTAACGGAGAGGTGATGCAGGCAGACAAGGAGGTGTTAAGGTGAAATGGAAGCATGTTTGCTTGTTCGAGGTTGAAGGTGGTTTAGAAATAAAGAAGCTATACATAGGCCTGGAACCGAGCATGTAATTTGAGGCAATTTCTAACAGTTTATATGGTTGCCACTCATCGACCAGGCTCCTTGTGGATTGCGTGGTTGAATGCTTTCATTATAAAAGGGAGAAGTTTCCGGGATCTTAAAATCCCCAGTTGTTGTTCATATGCTTAGCTCCTCAAGATCCAGACCACTGCATATCCACTATCTCAATTCTAGATAGGAGATGGCCGTAATACTCTTTTTTGGCTGGATGACAGCCCTCTCAATGCTCGTTTTGAAAACAAATATGGTCTGCCTCTCTATGCAACAATGCCGTAGGTAGTTGGGAAGGAGAGGTGGCAACACATGACAGTTCGTGAGAAGGGTGTAATGGAGCTACAATTAATTTTGCAAGGTATCAGACTACAAGTAGAGCAAGTTGACAACCTGCTCTGGGTTGGCATAGGCAGAAAGAATATTTTCCATTAAAAAGGCATGGCAAGTGCTGTAGAGCAAAGGAACAGAGATTAGTTGGTGGACGCTCATTTGGTTTCAGCACTTTATTCTACGCCATAGCTTTTACATTTGGCCATCAACCCAAAAACAGATTACATATATATGTATATCGGATAGAATTGCCTCTTGGCACCATAAAAATGACTGCCACATGTCGATTTTGCAGAACTGAAGCTGAGAACCCTGACTGCCTCTTTGCATGTCGTTTCACTATAAGCAGGTATGGGGAAAGAGTGTTGAATACATGTGGTCTTGTTCGGTATGTAGTTGTTGCTCGACTCGAAACAAGACTATGTATACAGAGAATATCCTAACCCACGTTAGTTTTTAATCACCGAATTTAACCGAGAAATATATGTATTGATACTTGTGAGCCACATCTGTCTATTGAATGTAGCAGGGGCCGACATAGTTAGAAGTCAGATGAATTATCACGCACGTGGAAAATGGCTGCATTTAACAGTGCTATTGCGGCTCGCTCTAAGTGTGCATATAAACCTAACCTTGCTCCGGCTCTGATCACAGGAGATGGGTGCGGAAAAGTGACTCACTGACATCTTTATTAATTCCCGATTATGCAGTCCATCTGCATGCAACAGTACTTTAGTGCTTGAAGTAGCCTAAGTGACACATATTAATTTTATAACCCAACTAACACCAAGTTAATCCCAATAGTATTGATATTACTGGCTTGTTTTTTGTCCTTATGGTTTGCAAGTTTAAATATGTAGAATTAACACGAAAAAGGNTTATGGTTTGCAAGTTTAAATATGTAGAATTAATACGAAAAAGGTATATATATATATATATTCTACATATCTGAATTTCATTCATCCTGAGCTTGTCATATTCACCAATNTGAATTTCATTCATCCTGAGCTTGTCATATTCATTAACACTCTAGCTTTCTTTTTTGGAAATTTAGACTTTTATTTGAAATAAATTGAAGCCGTACAAAAAAAATCAAGAAAATTGAATCCCTATCTTCCCAGTCACTTGCAACCTCTGCATCCTAAGTTCTATCCTTGGCAATGAAATTATTCTTGGTACAATTGCACCTATTATGAATTGAGAAAATTGTTACTCAGAACGAGGCTGACTATGAAAATTGTAATACGTCCATAGTAATGTTTCCACTGTGACGTCAAGAGATTGCCCTCTTTTATTCGGCACCCAGTCAGCTTCGGAAGACCAAGAGCGACTATTTCGGGGAATTCCAACCCTAGATATGATAGTCCTCCGAATACGCGAAGTGAATGGGCATGTAAAAAATAAATGCTCTCGGGTCTCTTCATGATCAAGACAAAAGTCACAGCCACAGCGATCAGGTGGGGGCCTTGCATCGACCACTGTCTTAGCCTGTCCCGCGTATGGACAACTTGTCAAGCCAAGCCAAGCCAACCAACTAATAGAAGAAGCTCGAGGAATGTGCTTCGTAAACCAGACGCATTTCGTCCAAGGTTGGCGAGTGCCTTTATCACGAACTAGCTCCCAAACTTGGCGACCTGTAAATTTGGAACTCTAGAATGAGCCCAAACCAACATGTCCCGACCCGCCAAATTCAGACAAGAAGCCATACTTTGGATTTCCACGGCCTGGCCATCTTTACGGCGAGGCCAGCACCATGTCCCATCACGTGGTACGGAACTCCCGGAAGTAGAGGCTGATACGCTGGAAAACATGGAAACTCATGTGAACAATAAAAAAATTAGTGGCCCAACCGGCAACCATGAGTCGCACCAGAATGAGACATGAGAACCATCCCCAACGACAAAACGGATTAGAGGACCCATGCGCCACACTTTTCTCTGCTGCATGTCACATAAATATATATAAAGAACTGTGACATTGTGGTGGTGATAAATCATTCATGGCAGACACATATACGAAGTATGAACGTGTATACATAAGTGGGGTTTAAGGCTTGCAGACTCGGAACCCCTAAAGCTTACATATATACATAGGTCTGATAGCCAGCGGAGAAGGCCATGAAGGTTATTTTAGTTCCTTACCCAGCGCAGGGCCACATCACCCCGATGCAGCAGCTCGCTGCAGCCCTACTCCCAAGTGGTTGTGAGCTGGTCCTTGTGATGCCA
Source organism: Sonneratia caseolaris (assembly GCA_900006705.1). Taxonomy (NCBI): domain Eukaryota; kingdom Viridiplantae; phylum Streptophyta; class Magnoliopsida; order Myrtales; family Lythraceae; genus Sonneratia; species Sonneratia caseolaris. The sequence goes on along the minus strand of CXYZ01003466.1, from coordinate 3,261,186 downwards.
GAGCATGTCCATCGTCGGATCGCACCAGAAACTGAGTGGATGGGTGCTGCTGGCAGTGTCACTTGCATCCCGCTGCTGGATGGGCTGGAGCCCAACAGCTCACTGGATTTCTTCTCCACAAAGACGGCCATGGAAGGGGCTTCCATGGCAGCCCAGCTGGAGCAAATCGTGCGTGAGCTCAGAAATGTGGTGTTGATGGTGGTGGATGCGTTGGCCTCATGGGCAATGGAGGTGGGCCACCGATGTGGGGATCCCCATAGCTGGCTTTTGGATTGCCATGCTCTCTACTTGCGGGGTCATCAGTGGTATTACTGACATGATTCGAGACGGCTCTCAAACCCTGGAATGAGTATTTATCGATGATTAATTCATTTGGCTCCTAATCATAAATTTAAATGCTAGCAAGCTGAACGGACTTGGCTCTACATAAACAGTCACGTTCTTATACCACCTTGCACATGAAACATGGCCGGATGGAAAGATTTATTCACACTAACGTATTATTGTTCAGTATGTTGATTTTGTTGCTGGAATTTTGCAGGCTTCCCACTAGCCAACTCTTACCATCGAAGACCTGCCGTGGTTGATCAGATCTACATCTTCTAGGAAAGGAAGGTTCCAGTTCTGGACCGGGACATTGGACTGATGCCAATCCCTCTGGTGGCTCCTAGTGAATTCCTTCCCCAAGGAGCACTGCACTAACAATATGAAACTAAAACAGCTCGTAAAGGATAACTGGATGCAGGTTAATATGCGTAAAAGAAACAACAACAATAACAGTAATAACTATCCATTTATCTTCCCGGTCGGGCCACTGAGCAAGCTGGCAGTTGCACCGAGCGGTAGGCACCCCAGCTTCTGGAAAGAAGACCACTCTTGCCTCGATTGGCTTGACCAGCATGATCCTGGAACTGTGATCTACATCTTGTCCGGGAGCTGAGTTGGACCAATCAGGGCAGACAACGTGCAAAGTCTGGCGCTTTCACTGGAGCCCTCGGGTCAACCATTCATATGGAGCTTGATGCCGACCTGGAGTAACTGCCTAATTGCTGATACGTTGAGAGGATTCCTGATCGGGAGCAAGGTTGTTCACTGGGCATCGCAACTGGAGAACCTTCAAAAGTATGCAGTCGGATGCTACCCGACGCACTGCAGGTGGAACACGAGGATGGAGGCAATCCAGTGCTGGAACACACTGGTCTGCTACTCGGTGGCTATCTGGGGACCAGTTTGTGAACTGCAGATATATAGTGAGGGTGCGGAAGGTCGGAATAAGCATCGGTGGTCTCGAGGAGAAAGAGATGGGAGAAGGCCTGAGGAAAGCCATGGAGGATATGGAGTTGGGGGGAAGGATGAAGGAGCTCTCTGAGAGGACGATGGGAGAGGAGGCCCCTTGTAAGGATTGCAGAAAACCTGAGAAATTTCACTGATAATCTGAAGAGAATAACCAGAAAATTTCTGGGCCTAAGTCCGGCCATAGACAATCTAATACCCGAGTCGAGTCAAAGACACATAGAGAGCCCTCAGATGTCAAAGGGGAGTGACTAAGCTTACTTATCTACAGGGGCATCTTCATCTTATTATATGGAAGATGAAAGAAAGAGAGGTTCAACGTGATCGACAGTTCCAGCAGAACTCCAGAGGTTACCCTGGATCAATAATATCCCACTAAAATTGATTTAAGATAATTTACACCCAATATATGATATCTTTAAAAAATTTAGTATCCAATTATAATTTTTATTTATTATTTATAAATTTATTTTCGGAAAAAAAATAAAGAGGGGTCAGAACTGTGAAGGCACGAGGATCGCAAATTTGCTAAACGCCAGCGGGGGTGTTTTTTTCCTGAAATGGGAGACTCGCGTTGCTTCTGCTGATGATTCAAACCGACTCCCTCCGCGAGAGAGAGAGAGAGAGAGAGAGAGAGAGAGATGGACAACCATCCGACAGCCGCTTCCGGCGGAGACAGAGGCGGCTCCGACCCGGTACCCTCCGACAGGCCTGTCCGCGTCTACGCCGACGGGATCTACGATCTGTTCCACTTCGGCCACGCTCGCGCCCTCGAACAGGCTAAGAAATCGTCCGTTCCTTCTCTCTGTCCTCGTTCCCGGCTTGTTTTTCTTGAAACCATTGATTATGCTCCTAGCTTCAACTTTTTCATTATTTCATGCTGATTCATATTCTGGGCATTCTTCATTTCCAGTTCTCCCGTACAAGTTTCCAGAATTTTATCCATTCCGGCTCTTACATCTCGACCATCCGTGTATAAGCTCACGTTCGAGATCTCAATTTTGCCTTTTTGGGTTCCTTGTAATAAGCTGGTTTTAATCTCAAATCACAGAAAAGCTCCCAATTAATTTTCTTGCCTTGTATTTATTGTTAGAAGATACAGCTATTGGTAGCTTTTATGTTTGCTTGATTTGTTGATGGATTAGATGTCTTCTCACTGTTCCAAGCTTTTAAGGCTGTGAAATAATCAGTCCGGTGGTTTGATTCCAAGTTCTATCTTAATCCTGATTCGGTTCTCATAGCAATGATCTCATCTTTTCAGGATTCATTCCCTTTTCGCTTTATGTTTGTTGTCTTCACTGTTTATGATGATACTTATTCTATACATATTGTTAATGAATTTAGAAACCTTGTGGATTCAGGTTCCCCAATACTTATTTGTTGGTTGGATGTTGCAATGATGAAACCACCCACAAGTATAAAGGCAAAACTGTCATGACAGAGGATGAGCGCTACGAATCACTTCGCCATTGCAAGTATGTTGTCTAATTTCTCAGTATTTGGTTCATTTTTTTCTTTACGCTTTAGTATTTACAGCTCAAAATTTATCTTCTCAGTCTGTTAAATATTACCCTTTCTTGTGCCTATTGCATTGTAAAATTGATGAATTGAATATAGGTTTCACAATTACCATTTTCCATTTCTCTTGCTTAGTTCTTTTGTCCTGCCTTTGGTTGGAAGGTCCAATTCCTGAGATCAATGGATCATTATTGTTGCTTACAAGATCATGCATTTCTTTTCCCATCTATTCTCTCAGGTGGGTGGATGAAGTCATTCCTGATGCTCCATGGGTTATCAATCAGGAATTTCTTGACAAACACAAGATTGATTTTGTGGCCCATGACTCTCTTCCGTAAGGGTTGCTGATTGGATTACCTCTCTTTCCCCTTTTCTCTTAAACTATCTAAAAACCTTTACCCGTACTTTCTCAATATAATGATATCAATTTTGGAGATGATATACTTGGTTGTATGAGTACATATTTGAAAAGAAGCTTATTGTGATCACATGCTGATTGATTTTTGTTCTCATTGGTGGGGTTGCTTGGAGGTTGTAACTTATGTATTTTGTCATGAGCCATTACAGTTATGCTGATGCCAGTGGAGCAGGAAATGACGTCTATGAATTTGTGAGTTTGATTTAAGGCTCTGCTTTTCTCTTATCTGGTTTCCACCTGAACCAGCCAATTTCCAGGTCAAAGCTGTGGGGAAATTTAAGGAGACAAAGCGTACTGAAGGGATTTCCACGTCAGACATTATAATGCGAATTGTCAAGGATTATAACCAGTATGTGATGAGAAACTTGGACCGTGGATATACGAGGAAGGAACTTGGTGTCAGCTATGTGAAGGCATGCTTTTTTTAGTCTCAGGTTCAGTTCTCTTATGTTCTCTTTATTCACTTTATGTCTCTGAGCAACAACATTTTTATCTTGCATCACAATAGGAAAAGCGGTTGAGGGTGAACATGAGGTTGAAGAAACTACAGGAGAAAGTGAAGGAACAGCAAGAACGGGTCGGTGAAAAGATTGTTTGTTTTTCTGTTACTACTGTGGATCAGATCTTCATTTATAACTCTGGCTCCTATTGCTTTTATCTTGGCATGCTACAGTAATGATCATTATGATCATCTTGCTGCATTTTGTTCTTCTATTGATACTGAGTACTTCTTATTTCTTAAGATTCAAACTGTGGCAAAGACTGCTAGCATGACTCGTAATGAGTGGGTCGAGAATGCTGATCGGTGGGTTGCTGGATTTCTTGAGATGTTTGAAGAAGGTTGCCATAAGATGGTAAGCTACTATGCTTTTCCTGTGCCCCCACAAGAAAAGGCCATCTTACTTAGGGACAAATAGCTTCATTGCAGCAGTTTAACTGCTTGGGATTACTTTTACTAGGGCACAGCAATCAGAGATCGTATTCAGGAAAGCCTGAGGGGCCAACAGTCAAGTGACGGTTATCTGCTGCAGAATGGAAAGGATGGGCTCGATTCTGATGATAATGAAGAGTACTATGAAGATTATGAAGAGTATTTCAATGATGATGACGATGATGAGGAATATTATGACGAAGAACATGATGATGGGAAAGGGGAGATCGGGCAGAAAAGATAGGCCTCTCATAGTCTGATTTCATGTAAATACTAAATACCAGCAAGGTCGTGCTTGGTTAAGTACAAAAATTTTGTGCCAATCCGTGGAGCTGAATGCTAATACTGTAGTAGTGCCAGGGGAATGGGAAGTGTCTGCTTTTGTTTATGTACAAGTAAACGCATCTATACTGCTGTGTATAGCACACTGCATATTTATTATTGACATTTTCTTCCGGAATTTCTGGTACCGAGATCGGTGTCTTGTTTCCTGCTTGGCGTAATGGATTTTAATCATGAAATTTAGACTAGTATGCACAATACATATTTTTGAGTGTATATCAAAAGTTGATTTTCTTTGTGCTGGATAGCTTCATTGATGCTATGATTTGAAAGCTGTCTCTCTTTCGTTCGCCAAATAATATTATGGTGAAGCTAAATGGATCTATTTGTAAGAATCAAATGCAAATAATATTGCTCGCAAGGGCTATTACTACTGCACAGCACTCTTTAATGTGCTTTGCCATTAAGACCAAAGCTCCTGGGAGCTCGAGTTTGAGTGTTTCCTAACTCAGTTGACACCAAAGCTGGAATACTTAGTGCAGGTCTTTAATGACAATCGAATACAGACGATGGGAGAAATTACGGGACCGCAAGTTCCAGCTTCATATCTGCCTCTGCGTGCAAAGTAGTTATCGACGGCATATATTGGAATAGGCATCCTTAATAAACCGACCAAGGCTCAAGAAGGCCGACCCTCCTTCCATTGATGCCTTTCTGCTACTCTCACTCAGCTGTTTCACCTTCTCCTTCATCTCTTCTCCTTCAGTTCCCATCAGACGCCTTATTCCGTTTTCGATCTCCACGGCTGGGACCATCACCTCAGTCCCTGTAAAGTAGTCCCTCCTGTACTCCATCGAGATTTGAACAGCCATGCCGAGATCCTCCACCAACGCAAAAGCATTGAAGTGCTGTTCTGCGTACATAGGCCAGGCGGCCATTGGCACCCCGAACCATATGCTCTCCAGGATAGAGTTCCACCCGCAATGAGACACGAATCCTCCGACTGCTGGGTGGGCCAGCACTTGTGCCTGTGGTGCCCATCCTATCACCTTGCCCCTCCCAGCCGTTCGATCAAGGAACCCTCCTGGAAGGACTTCCTCTGGGTTATCGTAATTGCTCGGGGAACCTATCTTACCTGCAGGAGGTGGCCGGCGCAAGGCCCAGAGAAACCGGTGGCCACTATTCTCCAGCGCATGGGCGATCTGCCTCACCTGGTTCTCGCGACAGCTTCCCATGCTCCCAAAGCACAAGAACACCACAGTTGCCAAAGGTTGACCGTCCAGCCATTTGAGTATATTGTTAGACTCTGCGCCCTCTGCCTCATCCTTCAGGTTCAGAATGGGACCCACAGGGTACAGGGTTGGGAGTTTATCATCAGACACGTACTTTATTGCACGAGAGTCGACCTCCTCGAATGTGTTCACCATAATCCCTTTGGTCTCCTTGAACCTCTTCACCAGGCCAAGGAACACGGAGGAGACATCCTTGTACACCATTTCAGACGGCAAGAGCCTGACAGGGAGTGGATTTGCTAAGCCCGGGTAATCTATAGTCGCATTCGACTTCATTAGCTCGCTTATGTCTTGCTGGTGCTGGTGGACATCCTGCAGGGCTTGGAGATGGAACATGGCACCAAGAAAGGTTGCGCTTGATGTGTAGTACACATAGCTAGGGACGCCGAACTCATTTGCCACATCTATCATCGTCGCACACAGCATGTNCGCTTATGTCTTGCTGGTGCTGGTGGACATCCTGCAGGGCTTGGAGATGGAACATGGCACCAAGAAAGGTTGCGCTTGATGTGTAGTACACATAGCTAGGGACGCCGAACTCATTTGCCACATCTATCATCGTCACACAGAACATGTCGATCACAAGCCCCGCAAGCCGTGGTGAGTCAGACACTGGATCGCTCTCAGCTAATCCGAGGACAAAGTCTCTCACGCTGGGTTTGTAGCTTTCGATGGAATTAAGGTAATTCAGAAAGGCATCAGAACCTGTACATATCGGGTAACGTATATATCATGAGATATCATTACACCTACAAAGTACCATGCTTAGCTAAAATTGAAAATCCAGACGAGCTGCTAAGTAGAACCTGAAGCAGTCCTTGACTCTGGCTCGGGCAGCTGAACGAACCGGATGCGTCCGGTGGAGGAAGACGCCGATAAAGAGTCCATGATTCCCTTGAGAGCGGAGTTGTCACTTAGCATCATGACGAGCACGGCCACCGAGACCCCTTCATCCCTGTTGACGAGGCGCTTGGCGACCTCCACCGTCGACATGAGATGGCCTACTCCCGGGCCTGGAACGAACACCAGCTCTGCTCTACAAGCCATGTCGAGCTGAACAAAGCCTGGAAGTAACTGTGGGGGAGGAGGTTTTGCCCGGCTTTACGTGTGAAGTTAGAAAATGGAGTTTGAGGAAGAGGATGCAGGGCCTGTGATGCTACATAGTACATATGCCTTTATTAGTTACATATTTATTTTTCTTCTTATTAGTAGGGTTAAATATAAAAAGTTAAGAAGTTCGACTCTTCCTAATTTCTTGATGAGTAGGGTTGGGACTACGGAGTAATTTGGCTCAAATATTAAGGGAGATGAATATGTTTCTTTAAATATTTATACTGAGTATGTAGTTATTGCATGATTTATCAGAGATTACTGGGTTAGTATTCGTAATCCGGACTTGTATCATTGAATTTTAGTATAAGATTTGATACTTATTAAAAATTGATAGCAGACATATTAAAAAAAATAATTAGATAAATATTCACCCCCACAACTCAAAATAATAAATAATTATTATCGGACATACATGTATGCAAAGACTTTTTATGCCTGGATTAACCAGAGAGAGGACTCCNTTATTATCGGACATACATGTATGCAAAGACTTTATGCCTGGATTAACCAGAGAGAGGACTCTTGCGGGATGGAGCAAGCAGACAAGGCGTTTGGGACAGCATGAAAAGACACATGTCCGCGTTGAACCTTTCTTACTTGGGCGAAGCCGCCGAGAAAGTGTGGCCTTACCCTAATTCCACGAAAGACAGAGGGCGAAACGGACGAACAAATTGACTGTGGCCAGGCATTTATTATACGGACGAGAGCTAAGGAGTAATGGCCCCACGGACACATAATTAGATACTAAAGCTTATACCGAATCTAAGGTTTGAGTTCTTTTTTTTTTTTAAGTGAACTCCTCGTGAGTGGACTGGATCAAACATGGAATCTGGCTCATTCAAATCTCTCATGGTAGAAAGTGCAGATCGAAGGCGTGTGTTGGGATAATCATGTGCGGCTGAGATCAAAAGCAAGGTGTCGTCTTTTCATCATGAGATCATTCCTGGTCCTTCCTAGTCTCCGAGAAAAATCTGGGGCAATCTCGGCATGCTGTTGCGAAATAAATGGCTGCCCCAGCTACTGCATTGATGGTTGCAGACCTACACATAGGTTATTCGGTCGCCTTCATTATTACTCTTCTTCGAGTAGTTGGAGGGAATGCAAAAATACCAGCCAGTGTCAGCCCCTTTCCCCGCCAGCTCACGCCATCTATTGTGATTGGACCGGCTCGTTACAATTTCGGACCAATGTCTAAACGGCAACCGATCTCGACTTGCAACGAAGAATAGAATGAGAGAGAGTAGAGAAGAGAGAATCACACGCCCAACATACGTGATTTTGGTGGTCTCACTATTTTGTGGGGGCGTGCAAGAGAGAATCAATGTCTAACAACATTACCTTTCAGTGACGTTAGATGACTTTTTCCCAGAAAAATACAAATGTGTATCATATATAATTGAATAGCATATAAATAAAATATATATATATTATTATAGGGAATTCCCATCAATAAAAATAAAATAAAATATCTCAAAATATTTGAAATCTTCATTATTTTTTATATGTTTATTAGTGTCTTGCCTCCAATGACAAGGTGGTGGATGCAAATGTCGTCACACTCTGGAATATTAATTGGATTATGTCTTCTGATACCAGGACATCTCACGGGGAGTCTCACAACACTACATACAAACTTGTTCCTTTCAACTATTCCCCCCCTCATCCATGGAGTCAATAACTCGACAAACATGGACCACTCCTCCAACTAATCTCCACCTTAGCTTATATTTGGAAACACGTGCCACAAACAACTTGAGTTCGAACTTGATAGAAGTACTCCACTTGAACCCATGATTCTCCTTAAGCCAAAGACGGCCCCAGTGGTCCTAGCTCGAAAATAGGTAAGCAATTCGTTAACATCTTCTAGCCCTTTTAGGTATCTCATAACAACTTCAAAGGAGAAATCATAATATATATATATACCCATGACAACTCCCCATGCGGCTTACTAGTAGGAGCAAAAGTAGTCTCCATTTGGGACAATATGATATGAACAACTCAAATCTAAAATCCATTTATCCTTTCCACTTGACTTACCACCATCGGTTGTGAGCAAGATATCTGCCTCTTTCTCCTCGGTCTTCTTGCTACTTACCCTTATCACTTCCTTGATTGGAGTTGTTCCAATTCTTTTGCTTGTGGTATTCTGAATCACATGTCCATTCTTCTTGCAACAACAGCAAACCTTCTTCTTATTCCAGAATTTTAACCTGTATCAGGCCTCGCATGGACCCTTGCTCTAAGATCTAGCCCTCACGATCAGGTACGATGCTTGATCATCGGATCGATTATTGGATCCAAAATCATTGTCAAGCTTTCCCTTGCTCAAAAGGATGTCTTTGACATCATCAAACATTAGGGATCTCCTCATATAAATCGTGTTCTCCCAGAACGTCTTATAGGAGGATGGCAACGAACAGAGGATTACAATGGCCTAATCCTAATCATCCACCTTTGCATCAACGATCTCTAAATCATTTATGAGGCTGATGAACTCATAGATGTGAATCTTGATCAAAGTCCCTTCATCCATTCAGACAGTATACATCCGCTGCTCTAACATGAGCTGGCAATTAGCTTTGACAGATATAAAGCTTCTAACTTTCTCCACAAATCAATAGCGGTTTTATCCGTGTGAATCTCTTGCATCACATCATTACCGAGGCACAGACGAATGATCAACAAAGCCTTCCTATCTAGCCTTTTCCAATCGACGTCTGACATGGAGGGATCACACTTCTCACTCGTCGCTTCGAGACCACTTTGAACGAGAATATTAGTCATGTGCAGCAGGTAGAGACTAAAATTCATTGGCCCATCAAACTTCTCAATGTTAAACTTCATCGCAGTCGTCATCCTCAAGAGTCTATTGAACTGCAACCAATGAAAGCAAGCTCCAATATATATATATCCTATTAGATATACTATATATAATTTTGGGCGATGTCCAAATGGGATTCAAACTCAACGAGCAACACATAGTAGATTGAGAGAGTGGAAGAGAGAATATCACAGATTCAATATACGTGGTTTCACATGACAATGGTCTGTACTCCATAGGCTCAAGAGGCGTAGCCAATGATCTCACTATTTTGAATGGAGTGCAAGAGAAAATTGACCTCTTATAATGGCACCCTTCAACGAACTCACATCACTCTTCTTTGAAAAGACTCAAATACGTATAGTATATATTTGCATATTATATAAATTGAAAAAAATATTGATTACAACGAATCTCACTCAATAAGTAAATAATAAAATATCTTAAAATATTTTAAAAATTATTTTTTAATAAAATATCATTACACTGAAAAAAAAAGTCATAACATTTTGTATGCTCATTAACCTCTAGCTCTCGATGCCATGACATTGGATACAGACATCACAACATTCTATAATATCAATTGCATTATACCCTCTAATGCCATAACATTCCAAAGAGTATGTCACGACACACACACAAACTTGTTTCCTTCAACTTGAACTTCAGACATGTGCAAATGGTGGTTGTCCTCCTCATCCCTCAAGTCAATAACTCGACAAATGTGAGCCATGTCCCAACACTATCCCATCCTTCTGGATCATTCATTATAGTTTGGTGGCCCAGTTGATTTCAGAGAGGGAACACTCAAGTGCAGATCTTTAACGCGAATCGAGTAACTTTGATGGAAAAAATTATGGGATTGCAAGTTTGATTGTTGGAAAAAGGAAACATGGACTTAACCAAATGATGTTTGGGTTCGCATCTACGTCTACTTGCAATTAGTTATCAGGCGGCACATATTAGAATAGATATCGTCAATGAACCGTCCAAGGTTCAGGAAAGATAGACATCCTTCCATCAATGCCGCCCTGCCCCTGTCACTCATCTGCTTCACCTCTCATTCATCTCCAGTCTCAGTTCCCTCCAGAAGCCTTACTTCCCTCTCGATCTCTTCGGCTGGAACGACCACCTCGTATCCTATCATTTAGTCTTTCCTGTAGCCCATTGCGATCTTGACAGCCAAGCCCAGATCCTTTACCAGTGGAAAAGCATTGTAGTGTTGTTCTGCGTACATGGGCCAGGCGGCCATTGGCATGCTGAACCATACGCTCTCCGGGGTCGAGTTCCATCCACAGTGCGATATGAATCCTCCGACTGCCGGGTGGGCCAGCACTTGCACCTGCAGTGCCCATCCGATCACCTTGCCCATGTCATCTGTCCGATGTAGGAACCCTTCCAGCATCGCCTCCACCGGGTTCTCATAACCGCTCGGGAATCCGAACTTACCCACCAGAGGGGGCCGGCGCAAGGACCAGAGAAACCGGTGGCCGTCTTCTCCAGGGCGCGGGTGATCTGCCTCCTCTGATCCTCCCGGCAGCTTCCGGCGCTACTGAAGCACAAGAACACCACCAACTCGGTTGTTGATCGTCCAGCCATTTGAGTATATCGTCCGACCCTGCATTGTCCACCTCGCCCTTCAGGTTCTGTATAGATCCCAACAGCGTACAATTTCGGGAGTTCATCATGGAACATGTGCTCTACCACGCGAGAGTCGAGCTCCTCGAATGTATTTACCATAATCCCTCTGGTCTCCTTGAACCTCTTCGCCAGGCTGAGGAACATGGAGCAGACATCCTTGGTCAGCATTTCACACGGCAAGAGCTTTTTGGGGAGTGGATTCGCAAAGTCCAGGTTCGTGTTCGACTTGATTAGCATGCAGATGTCCTGCTGGTGGACATCCTTCTGGGCTTGGAGATGGAACATGGCACCGAGAAAGGTGGCGCTCGACGTGTAGAACACATAGCTAGGGATGCCGTACTCATTTGCCGCATCTATTATCGATACACAGAACATGTCAACCACGAACCCAGCAAGCCAAGGTGATTCAGAAACAGGGTTGCCCTCAGCAAGTCCATGGACGGAGTCTCGTACTCCAGATTTGTATCTTTCAATGGAATTAAGGAAATTCGCAAAGCCGCTGGTACCTGTACAGATTGGGTACGTAGCTAGATCCATACACAGAAGCGTGTAGAATATCAATCTTCTATCTTATTAATTACCGTTCTGCATAGCAAACGCAAGACATCTCATATATACGTTGCTAGCAACTCATAGTATTGAGAAACTCACTTTGTTGATACTGATGGCAAATATATCTTCAGTGATAACACAGCGATTTGCATGTCGTGAAGGTCTTCACTAAATTGAAAGTCCAGATAAATTGCTAAGTAGAACCTGCAGGGCTCCTTAGCTCCGGCTCGGGCAGCTGGATGAAGAGGATGTGCACTGTGGAGGAAGAAGCTGATACAGAGTCTATGATAGCCTTCAGAGTGGGGTTCCAGGTCAGCATCATGACAAGCACTGCCACCGAGAGCCCATCATCCATTTCAACGAGGAGCTTCGCAACCTCTACCGTTGACACAAGAAGGCCTACTCCCAGGGCCGGGATGAGCACTAGCACTGCTCTACAGCCCATATCAATCTGAAGCCTAAAAGAAATCAAGGAACTGTTTTGCGGGCTTTACCTATGAAGTCAGGCTTGGGAGTTTGAGAAAGAGAGAAGGATTTGGACTGGGAAGCTACCTACGCTTATATGAAATTATCAATTATGCTTTCACATTCTATTTTATACTTTTTCCCGGAGTCCAGTTTTCCGTTTCTCGGATTGACTAAATTTTGGACTACAAAACTTTTTCTTATTAAGAACACCTTCAGTGAAGTGAACCTTTTTTTTTTTCAAAAGAATAAGGTTTAATTTAGCTCAGAGGATATTAAGAAAGAAGAATTTGTTTTACTGTTAGTTACAGCAAGAGGAATCCTGCAAGATGGAGCAAGCAGACATGGCGTTTGGGATAGCATGAAAAGAAGACAGACACATATGTATGTATGTATGCTGTGGATTCCGTCTTTGGGCACAAGTGTTGAATGTGGCCTGGCATTTTCTTATGGAAGGAGGTCAGGACGTTCCCCCCACATACGCATAGTTACATGCTAAACCTTGCATTAAATCTCGATTTAAGTTTTTTAAATAGAAAATTCTATAATTCAAAGAATTTTACTTTTTTTTTAACGTATTAGACTCAGACATAGATGTTACCACCCATTCAATTTCATGATGCGAACAAGTGCACATTGTGAACGTGCTTGTGCTAGATCTTATAGTCAAAAGCAACTGTACTTGAAACAATCAGTTAGCCTTGATGTAGTCTGTTCATGCGACAACTGGTTCTCTTTCATTACTTGAGAACATGCCTATAACTATCCATGTGCATCGTCCCGAGTCTCCAAGAAATATATCAGGCAGTTTCTGCAGCGTCATTGCGGAACAAATTCAGCTACTGCAATCATGGGAGTCAAACATTAATGTCAGCTTTGAAATAGTTAGAGAGCTTCTTCTGAGCCATTTCGGTCCCTTCTCTTCTTCTTCNAATTCCATCGAAGGCTACAAACCTAGCGTGAGAGACTTTGTCCTCGGATTAGCTGAGAGCGATCCAGTGTCTGACTCACCACGGCTTATAGGGCTTGTGATCGACATGCTGTGTGCGACGATGATAGATGTGGCAAATGAGTTCGGCGTCCCTAGCTATGTGTACTACACATCAAGCGCAACCTTTCTTGGTGCCATGTTCCATCTCCAAGCCCTGCAGGATGTCCACCAGCACCAGCAAGACATAAGCGAGCTAATGAAGTCGAATGCGACTATAGATTACCCGGGCTTAGCAAATCCACTCCCTGTCAGGCTCTTGCCGTCTGAAATGGTGTACAAGGATGTCTCCTCCGTGTTCCTTGGCCTGGTGAAGAGGTTCAAGGAGACCAAGGGGATTATGGTGAACACATTCGAGGAGGTCGACTCTCGTGCAATAAAGTACGTGTCTGATGATAAACTCCCAACCCTGTACCCTGTGGGTCCCATTCTGAACCTGAAGGATGAGGCAGAGGACGCAGAGTCTAACAATATACTCAAATGGCTGGACGGTCAACCTTTGGCAACTGTGGTGTTCTTGTGCTTTGGGAGCATGGGAAGCTGTCGCGAGAACCAGGTGAGGCAGATCGCCCATGCGCTGGAGAATAGTGGCCACCGGTTTCTCTGG
>CXYZ01003466.1:3233805-3246156 GCA_900006705.1 Sonneratia caseolaris | reverse complement strand
TAATTTTAAGTCCGCCAATTTTCTCACCGGTTCAATTAGATTCACCTGTCGGACCGGAAACCGATTGGTTCAATCAGAGTTTTTCTTTTTGAATGTGCAATTTGATTTTTTGTAGGACCGGACTGAGTGAGGAGCCAGTTCTCAGTTGAACCAATCGAACCGGCTGGCCTGATTCGATTTTTAAAATTATGATTCAAAGGACATTATTATGCTTGGATTAACCAGAGAGAGGACTCTTGCGGGATGGAGCAAGCAGACAAGGCGTTGGGACAGCATGAAAAGACACATGTCCGCGTTGAACCTTTCTTTCTTGGGCGAAGCCGTTGAGAAAGTGTGGCCTTACCCTAATTCCACGAAAGAAAAAGAGAGAGGGACGAACAAATTGACTGTGGCCAGGCATTTTTTATACGGGAGAGAGCTAAGGAGTGATGGCCCCACGGACACACAATTACATACTAAAGCCTGTACCGAATCTCAGGTTTGAGTTCTTAAATTAAAAAAAAAAAATTGAACTCCTCGTGAGTGGACTGGATCAAACATGGAGTCTGGCTCATTCAAATCCCTCATAGTAGAAAGTGCAGATCGAAGACTCGTGTTGGGATAATCATGTGCGGCTGAGATCGAAAGCAAGAGAGGAAGCAGACCTTGGTTGGTGTCGTCTTTTCATCATGAGATCATTGCTGTAATGTTTGGTGATCCACATGGGGTCTTTTCTAGTTTCCGAGAAAAATCTGGGGCAATCTCGGCATGTCAGTTGCGAACTGAATGGCCGCCCCAGCTACTGCGTTGACCGGGGATCAAATGCTGTCAGCTTTCCAAATGGTTGGAGAGCTTCACATGGGTTATTGGGTCCCCCTCATCAACATTCTTGTTCGAGTGCTTGGAGGCAATAAACTCAGTGCTGCATGCCCCAAAAATACCAGCCAATGTCGGCCCCTTCCCCTGCCAGCTCACACCATCTATTGTGATTGGATTGGCTAGTTACAATGTCGGACCTATGTTCAAATAGGAATCGAACTCCACTTGCAACAAACAATGGATCCGTAGAGTAGAGGGGAGAGAATCACACACCGAATGTATGTGATTTCGAATGACGGAGGTATTTCACCTGGTAAAGAGGCTTAGCTGGCGGTTTCATTATTTTGTGCAGAGTACAAGAGAGAATCCATCCCTTACAAACAATGGCACCCTTTAACAACCTCGCATCACTCTTCCCTAGAAAGATCCTAATGTGTATCATATATATCGGGGTAGCATATAAATCATCAATATATTGATTATAAAGAATCACACCTAAGAAAATAATAAAATTTTCCAAAATTTTTAGTTAGAGTGCCATGGTATGCTCACTGCTAGTTTCTAGCCTCCAATGACATGGCACTAAATGCTAATGTTGTGATGCTCTACAATATCAATTGCATTCTACTCTTCAATACCACAACATTTCAAAGGGAGTGTCACAAAACTATACACAAACTTGTTCCCTTCAACTTGTACTTCATAAATAAGCAAACGGTGGTTCTCCTCCTCATCCATCGGAGGAGCACTAGCTCTGCTCTGTGGCCTATATCAATCTGAAGCCGGAAAGAAATCAGGGAACTGTTTTGCGGGCTTTGCCTATGAAGTCAGCCATGGGAGTTTGAGAAAGAGAGAGAAGGATTTGGGCTGGGAAGCTACCTATGCTTATATTAAATCATCAACGATGCTTCACTTTCTATTTCATACTTTTTCCTGGAGTTCAGTTTTCCATTTCTCGAGTTTACGAAAATTTGAACTAAGAACGTCTTCAGTGAAGTGAACCTTATGTTTTTTTGTCTTAAAAGAAAGATGAATTTGTTTTACTGTAAATTGCAGCAAGAGGGATCCTGCAAGATGGAGAAAAGCAGACATGGCGTTTGGGATAGCATGAAAGGAAGACACATATGTATGCTGTGGCTTCCGTCTTTGGGCACAACCGTTGAGACGTGGGGCCAAAAACTAATTCCACGAAAGAAAGAGAGAGAAAGAGACGCAACGAGTTGAATGTGCCTGCATTTTCATATGGAAATAGCTCGGGACATTCCCCCACATGCACATAGTTACATGCTAACCCTTGCACTAAATCTCGATTTGAGTTTTTTAAATGGAAAATCCTATAATTCAAAGAGTTTTACTTCTCTGTCGACTTATCAGACTCAGACATGGATGTCACTACCCATTCAACTTCATGATGCGAGGAAGTGCACAATGTGAACGTGCTCGTGTTAGATCTTATAGTCAAGAGCAACTGTACTTAAAACAATCAGCTAGCCTTGATGTAGTCTGTTCAAGCAGCAATTGGTTGTCTTTCATTACTTGACAACATGCCCATAATGATCCATGCGCATCGTCCCGAGTCTCCAACAAATATATTGGGCAGTCTCTGCCGCTTCATTGCGGAACAAATCCAGCTACTGCAATCATGGGAGATCAGACACTGTCAGCGTCGAAATGGTTGGAGAGCTTCTTACGAGCCATTTGGGTTCCTTCTCTTCTTCTTCTTCTTCTTCTTCTTCTTCTTCTTCTTGAGGTGCCCGCTTGGAAAAACCAGACATACCACCCGTTAGTTTATTTACAATGGGAACTAGATTAAGTGATTAATGATGCTGTAACCTACTACATCACGGCTTTCGTCTCGTGGGCAGTTGGACCACCTGAAGACAAACCCCGTCTCCTGAAACTCGAGTATTGACGAGCTCATTCCCATGGTTTCACAGTCACAAACAATAGTAATAATCAAGACTCCCAAACATCGCAAGAAGAAAACGGTCGAGTAAAAGCAAATCGATAGTTCGCCATCTACTCTTGTCAATATAACCATCGCGACATAAAATGGAGAAAAGGGTTCGTCAGTGGAACGAAGAAAAGATTAATGGACTTGTAGGCTTAGTGGTTTTAATGGGCTTGCTTTGCCTGATGAGCATCAAGCCCAAGCAACTCGACAAGAATATTGGGCTTGTTGGCTTTGAACCTAATAATGCTGGATGTAATGGACTACGCTTGTGGAGTAGGGGCCAACTGCAAGCCCATCAAGCCTTGGAGCCTTACTTTCAGTTTGCTGGTAACTATAAAATCTAGATATTCTTTCACTCTTTTCCCATGCGAGTCAGAAGACATGTTTTGACAGTTTATTAGCTCAGTTGATGCACGGCTGGGACACTCGCTTGCCGATCTTTAATGAGAATGGAGTACAGTTATGACAGAAATTACGCTACCGCATAATCGGCTGCTGGAAAAAAAGATCGAATAGACCGAGGCCGGCTCACTTATAGTTAATTATGAGCGGCATATATTGGAATAGACATCCTCGATGAACCGCCCAAGGTTCATATGAGATGAACCTCCTTCCATTACTGCCTTCCTGCTCCTCTCACTCAGCTGCTTTACCTTCTGCTTCCTCCCTTCGCTTTCATTTCCCATCAGACGCATTATTCCCCTCTCGATCTCCTCGGCTGGGATGACTCCCTCGTTCCCCGTCTTGAAGTCCCTCCTCCCGTAGTCCATAGAAAGCTCGACTGCGATGCCGAGCTCCTCCCCCAGTGCAAACGCGTTGAAGTGCTGCTCCGCGTACATGGGCCAGGCGGCCAACGGCACCCCGAACCACAGGCTCTCCAGGATGGAGTTCCACCCGCAATGCGACACGAATCCTCCGATCGCTGGGTGGGCCAGCACTTGCGCTTGCGGTGCCAATCCAATCACCTTGCCCTTCCCAGCCGTGCGATCGAGGAAGCCTTCCGGGAGGACTTCCTCTGGGTTCTCGTAACTGCTCGGGAACTCGTACTTACGTGCCGGAGGCCGGCGTAGAGACCACAGGAACCGGTGACCAGTCTTCTCCAAAGCGTCGGCGATATGCCCCACCTGGTCCTTGCCGAAGCTTCCCATGCTCCCGAAGCACAAGAACACCACTGACGCCGGTGGCTGACCGTCCAGCCATTTAAGTATATCCTCTGACCCCGCTTTGTCTGCCCCGCCCCTCAGGTTCAGCAAGGGCCCCACGGGGTACAACGGTGGGAGCTTATCATCGAACAGGTGCTCTATCGCGCGAGTGTCAAGCTCCTCGAACGTATTTACGATAATCCCTTTGGTCTCCTTGTACCTCTTTGCCAGGCTGCAGGACAAGTAGCGGCCATCCTTTTCCAGAATAAAGTCCGGCAAGAGCTTGACAGGGAATGGATTCGCAAAGCCCGGGTAGTCAATCGTCCCATCCGACTCGGTCAGCGTACTTATCTTGTCCCACTGGGCGTCCGGCTGGGCTTGTAGATAGAACATGGCACCGAGCATGGTCGCACTCGAGGTATAGAACAGGTAGCTTGGGACGCCAAACTCATTGGCGACATCAATCATCGATGTGCAGAATATGTCGATGACGAACCCCACAAGCCGTGGTGAGTCATCAGACGCTGGATAGCTCGCGGCATGCATGAATACTGCATCTCGTACAGAGGGTTTGTAGGCTTCAATAGAACTCAGGAAATTCTCAAAGGAACTGAAGCCTGTACAGATCGGATCACATAATATTGTGAGATTGAACCTATTAGACTCGATCATCAATCTCCCAATTTGTATAAATACTGTTCTGCATAATCTTCTTTCTTTGGAGAAACGATGTTTTAGAAAAATTACTGTTGTTTTACATAATACTGGATATTTAATCCAAAGGAGAATCAAAACGGGCCAAAAGAGAGAGACTATCCCCATGTGTACGAGAACCTCACTTATGGTTGATTGATTGGCAACCTGTCACATCTACGGCAGACCCGGTTAAGTGAAATGAAAGTCGAGATAAGTTGCAGAGCAGAACCTGAAGCATTCGGTACGTCCGGCTGGCGCAGCTTGATAAACCGGAGGCGTGCAGCGGAGGAAGACGCCAAGGCGGAGTCCATGATGGCATTCAGGGCGGAGTTATCTGTCAGCTTCATGATGAGCACCACCACGGAGAGCCGCTCGTCCCTGTCGACAAGGAGCCTGGCAACCTCCAACGTTGACATGAGATGGCCCATAGACGGGCACGGGACGAACACCAGCTCTGCCCTGCCGGCCATTGTCGAGCGAAGAGGCCTAAGAGAAGTTGGGGAGGAGTATTCCTGGCTCTGCCTTTTGGACAGGGTTAGGGAGCTTAAGGTAAAAATTGCGCGCACATATTGTTTTATGTGGGTGGGTTTTATTAATATAGCAATTGTCAACTGTATATGCCATATACAATTGTATATGGTTAACAAATTAAATTTGTGGAGCCATCGACAGCACAAATTGTATATGGTAACAAATTAAATGTGTAGAGCCACCACAGCATATTTTACTTAATTTTTAGTTCTTGATTTTAATGGATCAGTACAATTATATGTTACGATTTAAGCATATACGAATTAATTCGGAATCATTTACAATCAAGTTAGACTCAGTTATGATACAAGCTAATTTGAATAATGGTTGATCTTATTTTTAAAATTATTATAAATAAATATTCTTTTATTTTTAAAAAATTTTAAATTGATATGACGTTAGTTTGTATGATTTTAGAGGTTTGAAATTGGTTTTACAACAACTTCATACTAATTACAATTTCAGGCATATTCAGTAGGTAATAATCTGTATAGATTACAATTTAATCATCTCATATTTTTAACCCAACTCATAAATCCTCTCAACCTAATAAGAATAATTAAGAGTATTCGTGTTTGAACAGTCTAAATTGGAACAAGTCAACCCATTTAATATCTACCGTGGGCCCATTCCAGGTACTATAGAGGTCAAGAAATATGGTACCGGTAGGGAGATTTTTCCCCTTTTATAAATTGCCCCAACTTTTTCTGCCCATTATCCGCTACTGGTTAAGTTTTTTAGATAATTTTATGTGGTTTTAAATGTAAAAAATACTTAGAGTATTATTATTTAAAATTAGTTGAGGAGTAGAATTGATTTCGAGTAATTATGGAATAATTAAACAGGGAATTATTCTAAATTTTACAATTAGAAATCAAGAATGTGAAATAATAAGTTTACAATTAAATGAAAAGGTTAATAATAAATGTATGATTATAATTAATAAATAAATAAATAAATAAATTATAAAATTCGAGACTACTGGCTTCTTCTTCTTTTTTTGGGTCAGGACAGGATTTTCTAATAATAAAAAATCACCCTGATTTTCCCGAAAATCCGGTTTTGTGGGGCTTCATCTTGGCTCAGTTTTCGATTTTTACAGTTTTTTTCCCTTCAGCACTAGGTACGGAAGCGGTAAGACTTGGCCTGGTCAATTGAAGGGTATCACTTATCAGTCTTCACTGACTTGATGATGGCCGCACATCTTTTTTCGCAAAAGACAACTTGGACAAGGCATACAAGAGCTTGCAACATTCCACAGGCTGACACGTTAAATTTCAAGCAATCGTAACAGAAGAATTTGGCAAGCCTCGATGGAGAATAGTTTATTCGGTCAGTGACTCTCCGTCATTACATGAATGTTTCTTGATGATCTCTTTCAAGAAATTGATATATGTGAAAGCAAAACCTGCAGCACCATCGATCCGTACGATTGGCTTCTGCTCACGTGTCCCTCCGAGAAATATATTTGGGCAATCTCTGCCTCGTCGTTCGTCAAGCTATTGCGATCATTGTCGGAGTAACACGGAAAATCAAATGCTGTCAGCTTCCAGAGACTTGGAGAGCTTCACATGGGCCATTGGGTCTCTCCTCTTCTTCCTCCCCTTCTTGAAGTGCTTGGTGGCAGCTCTTAGGACCTTATGCCAGCCCTGGAAAACCAGATACATATGCACACAATCACTACACCAGATGGATCCGGATTTAAGTTGACATCTCACCGGTATGTTTAACCAGTAAAACAGCAGGTCGGTTCATCTGCAGTGAAAACTGGATTAAGGATTGAGTGATTAATCCTGTAAGCAACAGTTCGAGGGCAAGCAACAGTTTCCGATCGTTTACCTCTGCAGCGAATGGGAAACAAGCGCAGGCCTCCACTGGAGTCGGAGAGAGACCCTGCGCTCTCGAATTCGATGTCCTGTTCCTCTTCATCTTCATCATCTTCCCCCTACTTTTGTGCATAACCCGTAGACTGATTTTGACTGCAGAGGTGGCAGTCTTCTTCCTGTTGCTGCGGAGCTTGCCCTCGGCCCCGGATCCATAGGAGAGCTTCTTGGGAGTGACGATGCTGGCCGAGTCCACGGGGACGTGGGCCCGCGGAATCAGCGGGGACCAGATGGAACTCTGGGAGTAGTTGAAGCCGAAGGCTGTGCTGTCGGGGAACTTGCAGAGGAGGTCCCTCGAAATCACCGGCTCCAGGTACTCCACGACTTTCGCTGTGGTGACGAGCCTCTCCACTTCTCCGTTCGCAGCCTCCATTTCCAGACTTGCTGTGGGTGGAATTGAGATCCGGTTGCCTGTGCGCATAAAGGAAAGGGATTTTAAACGGTCGAAGGAGAAGGAATCGGATGGGAAAAGTTACCGTTGGAGTCGAGTGAGCCTTTCTGGATCGGCTAGTGGGTACGATTTCCAGTGTTCGGACAAAGTCGGTCCGAAATGTTTTTTCTTTTTTTTAAGAATTCGAGGAAAAGCAATTTGGAGTGTCATTCCTGGCTTGATTTCCGGTCATGCCCCGCAATTAATTGCACTTGTCTTGTCTCTGGGTGTGATTAAATACTCGGTTTGTGTAGTGCCCAAGCCCAGTGTCAACAAAAGCCTCATCCATAACAATAGCCCCTAGAAGAGTTGGATCGTACCGGCCCGAACATAAGAGAAGATCGCCTGCAACAAGAGCAAGAAATGGCACGCTTGGAAGCCGACAACAGCCCTATGCTCTCGAGCAAGTGGATAGCGATAGCGGATACTGCACCACACAATGACACGACATTTGGCACAGCATTGCTGCAGAGCACATCTGGCAGAAAGCTCCATAATCATCTCTGTATAACTGCCTTGGAGTCAAGGTGTATCATAATGGATAGGTCGCCAACAGATGACCCACTTCTTCTCTATGTTCATCCCTTCCTTTCCATTATATATACACACACATATATAAATAACAGCAACGGGATTCTCTTCCGCTCATCTTCTTCCCTTTATCTTGAAATTATTCTTACTTTAATGTCAGAGAGCAAGATTGAATTCCTTCCCAACCTCCCCTTTTTTATAAGTCTCGGAGCGGCAAGCCATGACAAGGGACTCAAGGAGCAAGTACAAAGGGGCACTCTGCGGGAAAGACCAAAGATCAAATTTGAGACCTAACGGTTAGTATCAAACAACTGATTCGTTGTGTCGGAAATGATGAAGTAAGGACACCAACACCTCTTACGCCCATTTTCTTATTTTTTAGGTTTTTAAATTTAAAAAATGAACATACATTTTCATTTTATTAATTATTATACAACGAGTTTATTATGTAATACACATTAAATATGAATTTATGTAGTGTGGCATTCAAAGTTTAGATCTAAAGTGCTGTTTATCATCTTTTTTTTAATAATTGGGGAATTTTTTTCATTATTTTAAGAACAATTACATAAGAAAATGTTGATGAGAGTAAAATTACAGTATAAAATTGGGGTGACCATGAGAAGAAAGCATATGTGCATGGACGCATAANTCAGAAAATTGGGGTGACCCTGAGAAGAAAGCATATGTGCATGGACGCATAAAATGACCCCTGATTGCTTGCAAACAACTCGTTACTACCAAATAATTTCTTGTTCTAACCCCTTGACTGTAATGGAAGTCGGAAGAGGGTTATAATCCATGTAGTTCTCAATTATCTTGTGCGGATGTCTGGAAATCTTCTCATACATAAGAGCAAAATATAATGATATCTTAGGCTCTTAGTCATCTCGGGCGCATGCATGTCTCCATAGCCACCGAGAAACGCCGGGGCAGCAGCACAACCTCGCATAAGCTCTGATCTAGCCTGGTTTGGCAAAGTTTTTACTAGATCTCATGGGATTCAACGTAGATTAGCCTGATTTACTTATATCAAACTAGGATCCGATCATATCAAGGAACATCCGGCGAGATCTCGTCAAAATCCAACCATTTCTTGTACCGAGAGGATTTGTAGAGAGAGTGAAAAGTGATGTCTTGTGATAAATGTGTCCGTCTATGCATCTGGAGCGTTTGTTTGGTTACCTTTGGATCTGTTTTATATTCGGAATCTGGCCTGCGTGGAAAATAAGTGCCTATTATCACAAACAACAATTTGGTTGTGCTTGTAAGTGTGCAGAACTGCTGTTGGGTTTCAGCCGATGAGTGCGAAATACCTTCCCGAAGAGAAAATTCAGAATGAAAATTGTAGTTCTTCGACATGGCACTGATGCATAGTTTTAAAAACCGGACCGGGCCGGCCAGTTTGATTGGTTCAACCGGGAACTGGCCACTCATCCGGTCCGGTTNATGAGCCATTTCGGTCCCTTCTCTTCTTCTTCTTGAGGTGCCAGATTGGAAAAACCAGACATGCCACCCATTAGTTTATTTACAATGGGTACTAGATTAAGTGATTAATGCTGTAACCTACTACATCACGGCATTCGTCTCGTGGGCAGTTGGACCACCGGAAGACAAAACCCCCTCTCCTGAAGATTATGTAGAGTGTTTCAATGATGATGACGATGAGGAGGAATACTGTGACGAACATGATGATGGGAAAGAGGAGATCGGGCAGAAAATATAGGCCTCTCATAGTCTGATTTCAGGTAAATACTAAATACCAGCAAGGTCGTGCCTGGTTAAGTACAAAACTTTCGTGCCAATCCGTGGAGTAGAATGCAAATACAGTAGTAGTGCCAGGGGAATGGGAAGTACCTGCTTTTGTTTATGTACAAGTGAACGCATCTATACAGCTGTATATAGCGCACTGCATATTTAGACTGGCATGCAGAATACTTACTTTTTAGTGTATATCAAAAATTGATTTTCTTTGTATTGGAGAGCGTCATTTGATGATATGATTTGAAAGCTCTCTCGTTCACCAAATAATAAGGTGAGGCCAAATACATCTATTTGTAAGAATCGTATGCAAATAATATTGCTCGCAAGGGCTAGTACCACTGCACTACAGCACTCTCTGATGTGCTTTGTCATTATTATGGAGACCAAAGCTCCTGGGAGCTCGAGTTTGGGTGTTTCCTAACTCAGTTGACACCAAAGCAGGCATACGTAGTGCAGGTCTTTATCGACAATCGAATACAGATGATGGGAGAAATTACGGGACTGCAAGTCCCAGCTTCATATCTACCTCTGCGTGCAAAGTAGTTATCGACGGCATATATTGGAATAGACATCCTCAATGAACCGTCCAAGGTTCAAGTGGGCCGACCCTCCTTCCATTGACGCCTTTCTGCAACCCACACTCATCTGTTTCACCGTCTCCCTCATCTCTTCTCCTTCAGTTCCCATAAGGCGTCTTATTCCGTTTTCGATCTCCACGGCTGGGACCATCACCTCAGTCCCTTTTAAGTAGTCCCTCCTGTAATGCATCGAGATTTGAACAGCCATGCCGAGATCCTCCACCAACGCAAAAGCATTGAAGTGCTGTTCTGCGTACATGGGCCAGGCGGCCATTGGCACCCCGAACCATATGCTCTCCAGGATAGAGTTCCACCCGCAATGAGACACGAATCCTCCGACTGCTGGGTGGGCCAGCACTTGTGCCTGTGGTGCCCATCCTATCACCTTGCCCCTCCCAGCCGTTCGATCAAGGAACCCTCCTGGAAGGACTTCCTCTGGGTTATCGTAATTGCTCGGGGAACCTATCTTACCTGCTGGAGGTGGCCGGCGCAAGGACCAGAGAAACCGGTGGCCACTATTCTCCAGCGCATGGGCGATCTGCCTCACCTGGTTCTCGCGACAGCTTCCCATGCTCCCAAAGCACAAGAACACCACAGTTGCCAAAGGTTGACCGTCCAGCCATTTGAGTATATTGTTAGACTCTGCGCCCTCTGCCTCATCCTTCAGGTTCAGAATGGGACCCACAGGGTACAGGGTTGGGAGTTTATCATCAAACACGTACTTTATTGCACGAGAGTCGACCTCCTCGAATGTGTTCACCATAATCCCTTTGGTCTCCTTGAACCTCTTCGCCAGGCCAAGGAACACGGAGGAGACATCCTTGTACACCATTTCAGACGGCAAGAGCCTGACAGGGAGTGGATTTGCTAAGCCCGGGTAATCTATAGTCGCATTCGACTTGATTAGCTCGCTTATGTCTTGCTGGTGCTGGTGGACATCCTGCAGGGCTTGGAGATGGAACATGGCACCAAGAAAGGTTGCGCTTGATGTGTAGTACACATAGCTAGGGACGCCGAACTCATTTGCCACATCTATCATCGACGCACACAGCATGTCGATCACAAGCCCTATAAGCCGTGGTGAGTCAGACACTGGATCGCTCTCAGCTAATCCGAGGACAAAGTCTCTCACGCTAGGTTTGTAGCCTTCGATGGAATTAAGGTAATTCAGAAAGACACTAGAACCTGTACATATCGGGTAACGTATATATTATGAGATCGAATCACACCTATTCAGTGCCATGCTTAACTAAAATTGAAAATCCATATTAGTTGCTAAGCAGAACCTGAAGCAGTCCTTGACTCTGGCTCGGGCAGCTGAATGAACCGGATGCGTCCTTTGGAGGAAGAAGCCGATAAAGAGTCCATGATGCCCTTCAGAGCGGAGTCATAACTCAGCATCATGACAAGCACGGCCACCGAGAGCCCTTCATCCCTGTTGACGAGCATCTTGGCGACCTCCACCGTCGACATGAGATGGCCTACTCCCGGGCCTGGGATGAACACCAGCTCCGCTCTGCAAGCCATGTCGAGCTGAACAAAGCCTGGAAGTAACTGTGGCGGAGGAGGTTTTGCCCGGCTTTGCCTGTGAAGTTAGGAAATGGAGTTTGAGGAAGGAGATGGAGACAGGGACTGGGATGCTACATATGCTTTTATTAGTTATATATCTATTATTGTTGTTATCAGTAGGGTTAAATAAACCGTACAGTGTAATGATAACTAAAGGAGAAAAAAAGGACAAGTTCTTCTGGCATTGACAACATGTTCAATGAAGGCAACCTCCCCAATTTCTTAAAGAATAGGGTTGGGACATTGGGAGTAATTTGGCTCAAATACTAAGGGGATGAAATATTTATCCTCTGTACGTAGCTATTGCACGATTTATCGGAGATTGCTGGGTTAGCGCGTCATGGTCCAGACTTATATCACTGACTTTTAGTATGATGTGGAGTTAGAGATTTGGTACCGTATTAGAAATTTTTAGTAGAAGTATTAAAAAATTGGATAGATATAGACCCAACAACTTAAAATAATAAATAATTCT
>CXYZ01003466.1:3208507-3223712 GCA_900006705.1 Sonneratia caseolaris | reverse complement strand
AGTCGGACTTGCTCTCACCAGGTGGGCTGTTTCTTCTCCTCTTTTTCTTTGCAAATGCCAAGCGTCGGCCTACACAGGCAAATAAACGTCGGTTGGTGTGAGCGTGTTGAATTAGATGAAATCCAGCCTCTCGCGTGATGCAATCGGCGAAGACACAGCTAACGCACCAATCAGGTTTACTTTTAGCTGGGCAACCCCCAAACTCAAGTGATAATGCGAAAGACTTTTTACTTACATATGCGGCCCAACAGCGTCAGTGGCGCCTATTTGCATACACGACACCAGTCAGAGTCCCGTATTACTCACCGGTTGTGAAACTCGATGAAGCAGATCAGAAGAACTACGTCACACATGCATGGGAAAGAACATGAAATATGTATTCGAGGAAAAAGGGTTTTCCAAGGATAGGAATTTGGTAACTACCTGCTGGTAGTGACTCCTGATTTAACCAAAAAAGGAATAATTATAAATATATATATATAAATTTGAAAGCGAGTGTAAGATGTATAAATGTTCACTGGATTATAGCTAATCCACGATAAAGTTCTTCTCATATAAATTCTCTCCATTTATAAAAGTTAAATTGATATCCATATAAAGAGTAATGTGTCAAATTATCAACTTGAAGTTGGATTAATAGTTCCCTCATTAAACTCCCAAATTTGTAATTTAAAAATTGAATTTCAGGTTGAAAGGGTCAACGAGAATTTTTTTATGGATTCTGGTCCGACCTTAGAGTAGTTTCGAGATACGTTTTAATAGTTTGAGAATATTAAATAGTGTAAATAAAAAAATATATGTTAAATTATTATAATTATTTTAAATTGATAGCAATTGAGGGATCCATTAGTATTAGTATGAGAAATCACGGGTTTCGACGAGGCATCCAAAATCTCCAATCATCATAAGTAATTTGTAATTTATGATGAGAGTGCGCAGAAGCCGGCGTTAATTAAAAATGATAAAATTAACTGAAAGAGGAAGAAAAGTAGGCAGTTAGGTCGGTACGTGGGTGATGAAGACGGGGTGGGACCACAGGGAGCCGTGGCGGGTCCGACATAGCACCGTGCACTGCAGGCCGACCTTTATGCTGTTAAGGAAAAATATAAAGACATACAGAAAACAGAGAGAGAGAGAGAGAGAGAGAGAGGGCTCAGAGGAGGCGGACGTGGAAGCGGGAAAGGGGCAATTCCGTCAACAGACATTGGAAAAAGCGATGCGCTTTTTGGGATCCCCTTTGCGGCCTTCGTGTCGTGCGTGAATCTCACGTGTCTCTCCTGTCTAAGTTAGACTGCCTATTTTTTTTTGGCCCCCGGCGTGTGGGTGTTGTGGGGCCCAGTTGGACTGCTGCATTTGAATCCTCAATCCTCCTCTCTTTTTTTATTATTTTTAATTTACTTAGTTATTAACTCATGATTATCCGGACAAAGTACAGTCTCTGTCCTCCCCCTGTCGCTCTCTCCCTCTCCCCTTGGAAAGCTGCCACCGTCTCTAATTTTTTACTATTTTTTATTCCGCTTCGAATTTTCATAAACAAGTAAATTAATTAATAGAATATATATTTCATGAGATTATTAACTTTCAAGAGTTAGATTTTACATTACTAAGTTATTATTCTAATTTTATACCCTATTTTTTTCTTTTTTTTTGTTATTTGACTATTACTCATAATTTTGTTATGTACTGCTTAGTAGGATAATTATAAATAAAATTATTTTGAATTCTTTTTAGAATGTTATATTTTTACCTATTGAAAATATGAGGCGGCATCCCTCTCAGAGTTTTTATCCCTTTCTGCTTCCACTTGCCTTGGCAGTTCAGTTGAAGATAGCGCAGCCTCAGAACCTAATATCCTGTCAAATAAATAAATAAATAAATATAAATGCTCCTTTTGTTTTTCCTCCCATCTTTTTTTTATTTTTTTTATTTTTTTTCTGGTTGAATATTCGAGTCGTAAAAGCAAACCGGTCTAGACCGTATTCAACGCGCTGACGAGGACATGTCACCACATCCGTACCAGCCAATGCCTATTTATTCATATAGAATACAGATTGCTATTTAAATCGGATTACGTCCGGTTTGATGATCTAATCCCAGTCTAAAATTGATGCAAAAGTCACGGTCTCACACTTCATTTTCCTTTGAAAATCCTTATAAACAGGAAAAAAAATCTTTATGATCTTAATTTAATGAACTATTTAACAATATAATTAAATAACAGATAATCAACTATATGTTTACACAATAAAAGTGATCTAACCATAATTAATATATATATATATATATACACAATCACCGTTAGAGATTACTTCAGATGAGTAGAATGCACATATGTTCTTGTCAGGACAACATGTACTTGTGCTTGTACATGAATCTACATAATCTCTTGGATTGGTTAAGTGCCATCAATTCATAATAATAAACTACTTGTAATATATATATATATATATATATATATATACACACATCACACATCTCGACAGCCCAAAGGCTTGTGCGACTCACGGTTTTCCGTAGAAGTGAGACTCATTTGGTAAGCATATCATCATCATCATCTCAAGATCAACCACGAGAAGATGGAGAAGGTATCCGATATGCAATACATGATGTGGTGTAACTATATAATAAATTTTGAAATGAATTAGTAAACCAAAAAAAAAAAAGAACATTATGTTGGCGTGATACGACGGTTATATAATATATCTTCTCATCTCCTTATAATAACTAATAAATTCAACGGATAATGCTCATTAATAATTTTGAATACTAGTTCCCAAAAAGATAGTTTTAACATTTTCCCCTCTTACATGACAACAAAATAGTATCAACACATGACAATAGTTATATCGTAGCGTGGCTCTAAAGAATTTTGCTGATAATTATGGAATGTCCTCTCATCCAATTTTAACCTTGTCTATTCTGCTCTATTACTAATTTTACGATTTATTCAATTTCTTAATATTTATTTAAAATTTTCTTTTATATTTAACAACTAAAAAATGATATATAACTTTCATTTATTAATGTCACCATATAAGTATGGTATATGATTCCCAAAGGGTGTCCAAAGACATATATGACAGAAAACTATTGTTGTTGTAATCATCTTATATTTTAAATTTGAATATTAATTATCATAGATTAGTTGAAATAGTTCGACATCCCTTCCCCTTAAACAAGATTTTGGATTCAAGTTTTTATAAATTAAAAGAATTCAAGTTTGAAAACTTTATCATTTCAATTGGCTGACTTACCTTGAGCTGAATTAATCATAATTAATTGATTTTAGAACACCAGTTGATTTCTAAAAAAAATGAAATATTATAATGTGCTATAGTTCTATTTTATATGTCAATCTTAGTCCTATTTGTTAATTGTGATGCGTACACTGGGCCTCTCGAAAGACAAGAACAAAGGACAAGTCCAAATTGCAACATGAAATCCCAGTCGACAGGAGAAAGCAACCAAGAAAAGTACACATAACAAAGAAAGGATACGCGTGCTGGGGGCTTCTGCTCGAATTCCTTTCTCTTAAGGGAAAAGAAATGTCCTCTTACTTCATGAATCAGTTTTATGCATTAGTCAATCCCTAGCACCAATCATCTTGTCCAGCCCGATAGGCATGTGGTTTGGTGCATCGATGTTATACTCGATGTAATATTATAAGATGTTGAATTATACACTTATTATCGGTAAAATTTTGTTAACAAAACCGTTGATAAGCTAAAATATAATGGAACTTGGACCCAAGAAGAGCCCAGAGAGATCGATCGCAACTAGGATTGCATAAAATTTAACACAAATAATTCAACATGAATAAATTTAAATTCTAAGAAAAAAATGGTTTTACAAAGTACTGTTAGATAAAGGGGTAGCCTCGGAGTAAAGGTACCCAAAGCTATTTATTGAACTGCGAATATGAAATTCATGCCTTTTTCTTTTCTTTCTTCCCGCTAAGAGATGACTAGCCAATTGTTCTTGCTACCCACAATAAATACATAGAGTACAAATCTTTAAATAAGAGTAAGAATTCCCAATCCATAGAATTAAATAACATGTGATTTGTAACTGAGAAATAATCCAAAATGATAATCACATGGATATATTTTAGTAAAATATTATGAGACTGTAAAGAGATCGAGAGTTCGTAGAGATGAGAAAATCGAAACGAATGTGGAGCAATAGAATACAAATATATTAGAAGTAAATATTTGAAGCAATTCTTCGTGTGCAAATAAAAATTATTGGATATAAAAAATATAGATAATGATTAAAAAAGAGAGGAGACCCTTTGTATAATAAATTAAATTGATTTAAAACACAATTTTTTATAAAAAAAACAAAGGAATAAGATTAAAGCCGGCTGTATGGAGATAAATGCGCTCCTTAAAAATACTAAAAATAAATTAAAAAAGGACCGGCAAATGGAGCTCTCTCTCCCCCTCTTTTGTTTGTTTATATTAGGGACCAAGAAACGGGGAAAAGCCTAACCTCTGCTTATATCTACGAGGAGGACGGGGGCCCACTGTTGTTGTTCTTTTTTTTCCAAACTAAAACAATTTAAATAGAAAACAAAATAATTAAAAAATATTATTATTATTTGATAATTCTATTTATAATAAAGCATCTAAAGTTACAATAAATAAGTGGAGATGTAATAGTATCTCAAATAAGTGTTGTTATTTAAAATGATTTTATTAGCAATTATGATAATAGCTTGAATTAGCACGAATTGATTGACATCATTCTTCCTCCACAGTTTAAATCTAAATTTATTTATAAATATTTTAATAAGATAATTTGAGTCGAATCTAAATTTAGATTAGTTAGAAGAAAAAAAGGGAAAAGAAGTAAGTTTGCTGGCTGGAGATAACTACCACGTGATTCATGATGGTTAAGTGATGCACTTTTTTTTAATCTGCATAATGTCACATGCCAGTTCATTGCGCTCACACATGGCACATGCCCACCCCCACACCCAACTCTCCCCATATCTCTCTCCCTCCCCTTCCACCATCTGTGTCCATCTCCACAGTTCTCTCCTTTCTTCTTCTTATTCCCTTCCGCCCTTCCCTGCTCCTAACGATTACCACCAGCTTAGATTTGGGGAATTCTCGAAAACTCGCACGTGGTTTGTCTGCGAATTCTTCTTGCTCAGCTCAGCATCAGGCTCGATATAATTTCCGCAGGTCTTGTGGGATACCCTAATCATCTTCTTCTGAGCTGACCCTTTAGTGGGTTTTCGGTTTCTGAGCTTCTCGCTTGTTGATCAAGGTGGGTCTTCAAGTTCTCGATTAATCGGGAATCAAATTCTTCCCAGGACCCCTCTCTGTCCGATTTTTTTTTTTCCTTCTTGGATCTTTTTCTGTGAGTTTGTCCTTCCTTGATTCGTACCCGCTTTTCTTGATTTGATTTTTCTCTTGTTATGAATTTGGAAATGTCCTCCTTTTTTTGTTTTGTTTTGATTTCATGTAGCTGCTCAGATGTTACTGTTTTGTGTCATACTTGCAATTCAGTTGCTGCAGATGCTTAGATAAGAGAATAAAGCCGAAATCTAGCCTTTTTTTCTGTCCTCTACCGTTAATCTTCAGATTCTCTTGTGAAAAAGTTTTCTAACTTTTTTGGTAAAAGGTGCACCTGGGTTGCGTTAAGTTGTTCAATAACTGTTCAGCTGGAAGCGCTCTCTCCGCCCAACACCACCCCCACCTCTTATTGGGCATTCATTTCTTATTAGGCAACTGTTTAATTTTCGGTTATCTTCAGCACGATTTCCAATTTTCAGAGTGCTGAAATCGTCAAATCCCTTTCCTCTGGCTTTGACAAGCACGGGACACTGGTTGTTTGCGCGTCTGCTTGTGGACCAAGCCATTAACGATTACGCTGTTCTGATGAATTGGTATACTTGGATTTGATATGCATCTATGGAAAGTGAAACTAGTTAATAAAAATGTCATCCATATGCCCACTGATTTACCCTTTTGTTGGCAGCCAGATAGAGCCAGGGCTCTGAAGAGGATTGACGAGTTCATTGCTTGGAACTGATATCTGTTCATTATTTCAGGTTATCACGCTAAGGAAATAAAGTGAGGTTTAGCAAATCTAAAATGGGTTATTCGTGTGATTTCTGTGGAGAGCGAAGGTCTATGGTATATTGTCGGTCCGATGCAGCATGCCTGTGCTTATCATGCGATCGGAGTGTTCACTGTGCTAATGCCCTGTCAAAGCGTCACTCAAGAACACTCTTATGTGAAAGATGCAACTTACAGCCTGCAATAGTTCGGTGTGTGGAAGAGAGAGTCTCTCTTTGTCATAACTGTGATTGGATTGGCCATGGAACCTCAACATTAGGCTCAGCTCACAAGAGACAGACCATCAACTGTTACTCTGGTTGCCCATCAGCTGCGGAACTTTCTTCAATCTGGTCGTCCATGTTAGAATTCCCTTGTGCTGGTGATACCACTTGTGAGAAGGAGCTGGGCTTAATGTGCATTACTGAGAACAGCTTGAAGACAACAAGTTGGGTCGGCTCAGAGAGTAACATGTCTCTTAGCAGTCAGGTGGTTGAGGTTGAGAAGACAAGCGTTCTTGTCGGGTCATCCTCTTCATTGCCTGAGCACAAGCCAACATCCCAGAGCCTGGGCCTGCAAACTACTACGCCCATGAATGCTCCTTCATCTAAGGCAAGTTATAGGACCCATGCAATTAGGATAGTTTTGTAAGAATATATAGTGAAGAAAACTTATGGTTTATGCTAATTGTCCTGGATTTCTCATTGTAATTTCAACTCATGTGTTAATATCAAGAACCATCAGCTTCTTAGCTGGCACAAATTTTGCAGAAGCTTCTGTAGAGATGCAACTTTTCATCCTTCAAGTAGAAGTTTTGTGTGAAGTGTATGTTGGATGGTTATCCTTAACTTCTTCATGCATGCATCAAAATTTATTATTAGAAATGTCTTCCATATGCTTCAGAGATTTGTCTGTGAACCATGATTGCTGCATATACTAGAAGTTTGATGGTTTACGTATGTCATGAATTGTAAGCCGAATTCGAACTTATATGACCTATAAGTACATTTCTGTATGCATTATGTTCATTTTGCATTTGGCTAGATATGGGATAGTCGCTTGTAGATGGAGATATTGTCATCTGGAATTATCTCCTCATGGTTACATGATCCTAACGTTATGATTCAAACAGAAAGCAATACTTGAAAGTTGGTTCCCAGTTCCCAAACTCTGTTACCTTGCATCTTAGTATGTAGTCAAAGAACAGTTTTTCTATCTTCCTCTTCAAATCTTGTCTTAATCTTGTTACACTGACTGTTAGTTTTCTGAGCATCCTTCCCTCAATTCATGCATAGGTGTGCTATCACCCTGCAAAAGGATCTCCATTGTTCGACAGTCTGTATGAAGACTTCAACATAGATGAAGTCGATATGAATCTTGAAAATTATGAAGAACTATTTGGTGTAACCTTAAATAGTTCAGAGAACCTGCTTGAGAATGGTGGAATTGACAGTCTATTTGCGATGAAGGAAACATCAGCAGCGGATTCCAACTGTCAAAGTGCAGCCCCTGTTGAGGTATGTTATCGGTTTATGGACTAAACTTTATACTATCTACATAAACCTTCTATAAGTTAAAATTTCCCTGGGGAATAATTACTTTTAGTACTTGATATTTGGTGAAATTGCATTTTGGCGTCTTGCCTTTCAAGAGATCCATGTGCACTCTATCAGATATCATTGCTTAAGTGGAGAGTATGAATGATAGTGTTAATTTTAAAGTCTTCCAAAAAGTGATGTTTGAAAATTGCTTTCAAGCTTTATTGGAGATCTCTTCATTGTTGCTTCAGCTGAAGTATTAAATTTAATGATAAGCATTTTAGTTGATGAAGTTAAAGTTGTACCTGATCAATGTTCTGCAGGGATCAGCTGCTCAACTAGTGAATCCACAGCCGGCTTGCAGTGCAGCTTCAGCAGACTCAATGATGAGTTCCAAAACTGAGCCGATTCTCTATTTCACACCAGGGCAAGCCCATTCCAATCTCTCCTTCTCAGGCCTTACTGGGGAAAGCAATGCTGGTGATCATCAAGATTGCAGGGTCTCCTCCACACTCCTCATGGGAGAGCCACCTTGGTGCCCCCCGGGCACAGAGAACTCACTGTCATCGGCAAGCAGGAGTAATGCTGTTATGCGTTATAAGGAGAAGAAGAAGACTCGCAAGTAAGCTTCGTTTTTTCAGTGAGAGAAATTCATGGATCATTTGAACAACTTTGTAGATTTTCATCCTTCTGCCCACAAATGCGGAGCCCATTGCTTATGGAGTCAGCTTGGTCCTCTTCATGAAGCCCTTGTAGGGTGTTGCACCATACTAAACAGTTGACATTGGAAGTTGAACCTCAGGCATTTTGCCATGCTTCAGCCCGTTTCTTTAAACACTTGCTATTTGCCCCAAGACAGATATCTCTGGATAGGAAGGATGGAGAAATAGAAATCAAATTCTGGAAAATGGGATTTTGTCTTGGATATGAGTCGAAATTTTTTCTTCTGTTTTTCTTTAACTAGATGAGGGATGGTGCATTGAATGCAATCATTACCCAAATTGGACAGTAGAAGAAATTCATCTTCTCTGTCGGAGTAGCTCATTTGATTCAGATTTCTGTTGCTAAAACTGATGCTTTTGTTGAACTTTTCTCTGTGTAGGTTTGAGAAGAGAGTAAGGTATGCCTCTCGCAAAGCAAGAGCTGATGTTAGGAGACGAGAGAAGGGGCGATTTGTGAAGGCCGGTGACACTTATGATTATGACCCCTTGAGCCGGACCCGGAGCTACTGAGAGTACAAATCCTCTTTCACTGCATCTACTAGAAAGGAAAAGAAACAACTCAGATTTTAGTAGAAAATTACTGGTTAAATTTTCCTCGGCAGTGGAACCAATTTGACACCCATTCTTTCTGATACAAATGACAAAGCTGCATCATTCAATTACAGGAGGGCTCAGTCATCATTCGAGCTCAAGAGTCATTGGGAAATTAAAAGCGTTTCTGGTGGTGCCACACCCATGAAAAAAGGTCAGAGGAGCTGAGTTATGCTTCTTCATCCCACGAAGAATCCAACAAATCAATCGCGATTTTTGCCTCTTTTCCCTATTGTGGTGGGTTCATACCTTGGCCCATTTCCTGTGGGGGAAGAGTCATTGCTCAATTTCGTGATCGTATGATTATTTTGGTTGACTCACACCACAAGTGACAGCCATACCTCATATCCGCTTGTATAGCGGAAGATTTATAAATATGTGTATTCAGAGGCCGGGAAGTGTCTCCCAGAAGACCAGACAGGTCTCATATGAGTAAAACTTATTGATGTAGTACTGGTACTAGCAGTCAAATTTGTCTTCATTCTATACGCTTGTAGCTGTACAAGAAGTTGGGATATTATTTGGGGCCTGTGGTTTGTAGCTATATAACATATGGGTTCCCTGAATGCAGCATATGATATGTACAGCATTTTCTCTCTCTACTTCCCGTAGCTCAGTGGATTCCAGTGATCCAGAAATTTTAGCTGTGAAACCTTTCTGCTCTCAGTGGAGCCCAACCTCTGTGAGCTTGTCGAAGCTTGCTGTGAGCTCTTTTCTTCTGCATGCTTCAGAACGGCCATTCCGCCCTCAGGCCGGAGATCAAACTTAATGTATGTGGACCGTAGAAGATTATCAATGTCCAGTGGTCCGAATGGAATGCAAATATGAGGTATAAGGGGTAGATTTACGCGTGTTCCTGCGAAAAACGAATGAAGGGTGTAAATTGCCAGAAATATCGGGCAATTGTCTATCTTTCGTTCATCTAAGAACTAATACATGAATAGAGTACAAGGAATATTATACGGATGCGCTAGTGTTGGATACCTTGCCTGAGATATATACAGTGGATATAGAAACTATATATATAGAAAATTTCGAATATATATTTGTACTATATTTCCAATACTATCCTTCAAATTGCAGCGTGAATACCCAACTTGTGGAGAAGGAAGCGAAAACGATCTCGACCGAGAGTCTGGGTAAAAACACCAGCAAGTTGTAATTCACTAGAAACGTTACCTGTAACAATATGACCATGCTTGAGCTGATCATGGACAAAATGGCAATCTATCTTGCTGTACTTTGTCTGCTCATGGAAAATCGAGTTGGCAGCAATACGATGGGCGATCTAGCTATCGCTTGGAACCTTCGTCAGTTGAGGATGAGGAACGTCTAGGGAACAAAGCAAACTCTGAAACCAAAACAACTCAACCGTAGTGACTGCCATAAAACGGCATTCCACTTCAACGGAAGTTCGACTCACCGTGGTTTGCTTCTTTGTCTTCCATGACATAGGGCATACCCCTAGCGCAATCAAATAGCTTGTAACAGATCGATGTGTCCTGCCCAATCAGAATCATAAAAGGTTGATAGAGTCAAATATCGGCCTTTCTCCTAGGCCATATACTGCCTTCTCTGCTGGGCCCAATCCGTTGCTATGACCTGCAGGTGCTTTTCCCACCGAAGCTTCACCTACTGGGAAGGCTGCGGCCTCGATATTCTGGTCCTTTCTCGACTAAATAACCTTGGAGAAGGAAGAGGCTCCATGTTAAGAATTTGAGAACTTACCGAACTTCTTCTATACATCTCAGAATCAGGCCCCATGAGGAATTGATGTAATTTCTCCAGTTCCTTTGTCTCGGGCTTGTTTTGCCGCAGTTGAGCATGTGCACTCGCAAACATCCGTGTACTCTTCAGGTTCGTCCCATAGACCCTTCAATTTGGCGTGATAGTGACCACGGTATCACCCCCCCTTGCTCGAGGCGACTTATTTCTTTCTTCAATTGGTGGATCCCTTGCGTGTGTATCTAGGAATATCAATCCTTTAATTCGATCCACATGTCACGCGCATCTTCCGCATAGGCAAGACTTCCCTGGGAGCTTTCATCAAGCTCATTAAAAATCCAAGAGACGATGATGTTGTTGCATCCCATAAAATTAAAATCGGGTGATGACGAATCCGTCTTCTTCAACGATCCGTCAATGATACTCACTTGTTCTTCGCTCTTACCACTCACCTTGTTGCCTTTGGCCAGGTCACATAATTATCTCTTATCATAATCGACGTAATGAGGGTTGCCCCGTGCTGTCTGAAGTGGCGAGGTACAAAGAGAGAGGTTGAATCAATCCGCTTCCTTGTCGGACATTGTTGATCAACGGTAGGGATAATGAGTAAAGAAACTACTGATGTGCAAGGGTTGTTTGGATGAATTCACTGTCCTATTTTCTTATCACTATCTTCACATACATCTATGTATACAAGAATTTCCTATGGAATATAAAACTTTCTAACACTAATTGACTTAAAAAGGGAAATAACCTAATTACAAACAAAATCACATAATTAAGATAAATAATGATCATCATGAATTTGGGAGAGTGATGATATCTTCCTTATTATCCTTATTCTCGGAAGAGCTTGATAGGGTAAGTGAGCTGGATCGATTTCTTTCTTCAACACTCCCCGCAAACTAGGCTTAGGAAGCTTCCAAAGCCCAAATGGTCCTTATAGTTGTAAAGGAGCCTCAAGAAAGAGGCTTTGTGAAGATACAGACTAATTGCAATGAAGAAGGAATGTAATGGGTGCAGATCAAACCTTGAGAAACCTTTTCTCTAATGAAATGATAGTCAATTTTGACATGCTTTGTATGTGTATGAAAGACTGGGTTTGCTGTTAGATGAAGAGTGGAGATATTATCTTAGAAGAGAAGTGAGGGTCGACACAAAGAGATACCAATGTCTCATAGGATGAAAGAGACCCACGAGCTCCGCTGCTGTTGAGGCAAGAACATGATATTTAGCTTTAGCCATTAAATGAGCAACAGTAGGTCACTTTTTAGTTGACCATGATGTACAATTGAGCCTAGAAATATGCAGTAGCCCATTGTAGAGTGTCTGGTAAACTGACACCCGGCCTAGTCAGCATTAACATAACCAAACAAGCCGAAAGAACTCCGGCCCAAAATACGAAGGGCCAAATCCATTGTACCACGAATGTGCTATATCTCCAACGAAGGGACATTGAATTCAAAGGCGTTTGGGTTGGCAAAGAAACAGAGCTGCGGCTTGTTGTCTGAAACCGTGCAGGCGACATTTCTTAGGCCGGCCCGAAGAGATGGAAAGGTGAATTATCAAAGCTCTAGGACGCCAGGGCCGGCTCGGTTTGCTGTGCTTTATAGATTGTAAGACCTCGGTGTCTTCGGACCGAGCACAACCTTAACTGCAATGGAGAAGTCACGACCAAGAGGACGACCAGAAAGTGCAGGATACCCAGAAAAATCTAACTGAATGAGCCACTTCCATGCGGCCTCAGCATCAGGAATTGGGTAAGATCGGAACAGGATGACAACTTCATCCGAGAAATTAATGTGCCAATCCCGGTGTGAACAGATTGTGACTTGCAAGGTAGGTCGAGCACATGGTTCTGAGATTTTTCTGTGTGAACCCGATGATCTTTTTGTTGATAGTCCAGTGTTGCATTTGATCCAAGAGGATCCCCTGTAAAGCACAAACATACGGATTATCTCAATTTAAGAGAGAATAATAATAATGGAGGCCCTTGTGCTGCTACGCTGGTCCACCATTTCTTTTGTCATTATTTCATGTGCTTCTTCGTGATATACATATATATATATATATATATATGCACGCATGACAGGACAGCCACTAGGCAGGCCGGAGGATTAGGGATACGGAAAAGATTCCTTGTCGAAGGTTCCAACTTCTGGAGCCTTTGCATTGCACCTGAATGTCCGCTCCAGCATTACAATAATGACACACAGAGAGATCAAATTATGATATAACGTAGTTCACGACCTCAGATGGGTTGGTGATCGCGTCCAGGTTCGGAGGCCGGAAGGTTGTCGGTTCCAACCGACAGCCGCCACGTTCGCGGCGGGAGATGCGCCATCACATGAGTTGCCATCATTCAGCACCCTCCATGGATGGATGGATGGATGGATGGGAAACCACCCCCACTTGGGCTTCTCCATCTCATCTCCGTTCAACGAACCTGACTGTATCTCAGTGTCTCTTGTCTCTGTCTGTCGTTTTCCATTTGTCTTCTCTGTGGGAACCCCAACCGTCCTCTTCTTTTAAGTTAATAGGACCCTCCAGAATGGTTACTTGAATTACCATCACACCACGTTATCCTGTATTAGATATTCAAAAGACAAAATAAAAAAAAAATCGATGGAGATACATTATTTATCTTTGGGTATCTCGAGTATCATAAGATGCTCGGGAACCGGCAGCTAGAGCTGCGACTCCCACGGCCATCACAAGCATCGATTGTTGGTGCTTCCTCTTGTTCCTTCCACTCTGTTGCATATTGTCCATGTTGTTGTTATTTGTACTCCGATAGTGTTATTTCATGACAGTGTTCACTTACTTTGGTGTGAATTACAACATTGAATTCTTTTATATTCATGTGTAATAATTGATAAGACCACTTATCACATATGTTTATGAGGACGGAAGGATGAGCTTTGTTTTGTAATAAAAAAATGGAATCGCATTGTACGGCTGTGGTCCTATCGGGATGTGAATAGCCATGGGGGATTGATCTACGCATAAATGTTGCTGCCTTAAGATAAGCCTAAAATTAGGGTTTTCTGTCTGATAATGACAATAAAATAATGCAGCAAATGTCAGACGTAGGATTGGATGAGCTTCATGCACATCACCAGAGCTCTAGAATTAATCTAGCAGAGTTCCAATGCAAAGCATCCAAGCAAATTCCAAGGAATATAGCGGGTGAAAAGAACAAAAGTGACAATTTGATGTCTTCTCCATTTCTTTTCACTTCCACTCATACCAAGAAGTTTCAAGAAACTAATCATATCATAATCACCTGTTCAAATCGGTTTCAATTAGATATTACTACATACAAGGAACCAATAGTTACCAGACAATTTGGCTGACAAGAGTGTGTCTTTTCACACTACCCTTTTCCCTTTCTTTCCCTTCTTAATTGCGCTTTTCCTTATCCTTTTTCTGCTATTTGCACGCAGACATGACCGCTAGTTTTGTCGACTCTGTTGCTTTATAGCCATCTCAAAGGAGCAAGTCAGTTCATGCGTACAGGCGGGGGTGATGGCGTGGTGCTGTAGATCAAAGTTTAACCTCACGTGATTTACTGAATGTTAGCTCAAGTATTTGTTAATCTTAGTATACTTTTCATACCGAATCTTGAAAGATACATGTCAGCTTCTTTTGTTATACTATGCAATCGGTCTTCTTATGCCGAATGGATCAGCACGCGTTGTTTGTTCAACTCATTCGATATATTCATAGTTGGATGTGAAAATCCCAAGATTGCCGGGCAGTGTTGCCACTACCACTTATCCTCCCTTTCTGACTAAAAAGAAAAGGGTCGTTCATGCTTATGCTGAATGGATGAACACGAACTTTCAAATCTGAGTTGTTGAAGAAAATTAGATAATTTCTTAGGAGAATTCTTCCTTTTCACTTTCACACACCCTCGCCATGGACTTTCACGACAGCTTCGGATGTCCTTTCTTTTTTTGTTTTTCCTTCCTCCTTTGACACGTTATTTCGAAGAAATCTATCCGATGAGCAGATGGATAGATTTGGTTTTCGACTGAAAATGCAGCGTAAATCTTTAGAAATATTTATAATTATTCATGAGGATTAGGGAAATTGAATGAATTGGTTTAGATTTCACGATAGATAGATTTCTACAGCATTATCTTGTTTGGATTGTATATCAGGATAATGGGGGTCTCACGTCGTCTACGACTTACTCTNGGTAGATAGATTTCTACAGCATTATCTTGTTGGGATTGTATATCAGGATAATGGATGGGGGTCTCACGTCGTCTACGACTTACTCTTACAACTTGACGTGC
The DNA here is from genome assembly GCA_900006705.1 of Sonneratia caseolaris. Classification (NCBI taxonomy): domain Eukaryota; kingdom Viridiplantae; phylum Streptophyta; class Magnoliopsida; order Myrtales; family Lythraceae; genus Sonneratia; species Sonneratia caseolaris. The sequence continues at coordinate 3,208,764 of CXYZ01003466.1, read as the reverse complement.
AGGTCTAATGCAAAAGATTAGATGCTATTTTCTTATCAGTGATGTGCGATGGCCGAGCCCTTCATATCATGGTTCTTAATATCGGATCGAACTGGTATAAGCATGAATTTATGGGTCGGACTAGAGTTCAATGATTTAAACCACATATTTAATAAATAATATTATTAATAAGTTTATATAATATCATAATTTGGGTGTAATTTATAACACAAATGATTAATATAACTATTATATTAAATAAAAGTTTAATATAAAAT
>CXYZ01003466.1:3132415-3206065 GCA_900006705.1 Sonneratia caseolaris | reverse complement strand
TATATTTTGGGCAAGATTTAAAAAATGAGATTATAAATAGTCAAAAAAATTTACAACAAATTTTTACCTCTGAAATATTTATTGAAACTCTCTTAATGGGATGGATTTAAGGGGAGTACAATAGAGCCATGGTCGCCACTTATTAAATTCGAGAAATTTAATAAATTTATATATAAAACTTATTAATTTTATCTATATTCTTATTAAGTGACTTCATCCTCTCTTAATCAACTATTTTATATTTTATTACCGTGTCTATGAATTTCACACTCACAGTTAAAATGTTTATCGTAAGATTATAATTNTATATTTTGGGCAAGATTTAAAAAATGAGATTATAAATAGTCAAAAAAATTTACAACAAATTTTTACCTCTGAAATATTTATTGAAACTCTCTTAATGGGATGGATTTAAGGGGAGTACAATAGAGCCATGGTCGCCACTTATTAAATTCGAGAAATTTAATAAATTTATATATAAAACTTATTAATTTTATCTATATTCTTATTAAGTGACTTCATCCTCTCTTAATCAACTATTTTATATTTTATTACCGTGTCTATGAATTTCACCCTCACAATTAAAATGTTTATCGTAAGATTATAATTAAACATGTCCACATTTTCATTATTACATGTCAACTTGAACAAGTTGATATATATTTTTGGAACATAATATAACTCGACCCAACATCTCCATTAAAAAAAACATCTCCATTAAAAAAGAGAGAGAGTATTTCTTTGGCTAGCTAATTAAAAAAAATGGGGGGATTGCCCATTCTGCTCCGTCTCAGGGTCTACGAAAATTTTGGCACTCAACTTTTCGGACTTTCATATCCTTTTCAACGAACATCGTCCACTAGTTGATGTTCATGAATCCAATTGATCAGTGCCACTCCCTCTCGTGCCTCCCCTAATTCCAAGTTCACCGCATCAAGACATGCCCCCCCGCCCTAAAGTTCATCACAGCACAGAATGAACCCACAAATGGAAAAGGAAAAGGGAACATTATCATCATTTCTGGTTGTTTTTCTCATTTTACATGCATTGCATTAATCCGTGTCTCTGAATATAAATCACATGCCATCTCTATACTTTTTATAAGTTTAAATTAATTTAGATTTGATTCAATTTAATTTATTAAAAAGAATAAGGTATGTCTATATTATTTTATTTATTTACAACAATGAGCCGCCTTGGGACATGCACACTCGGGAAAAATAAAAAGGGGGTCCCGACCAATCCAAGGGAGAGGAGTAAGTCCAAAGCGAACTGCAACTAGGGTTTCAGAAGGGTGACACGACACGACATGACGTGCATGGATGGATGTACGTGCTCTGCCAACTTGAGAGAGACACACATCATCGATCGCCCAATCAGATGTTTGAACTTTTGGTGAATAACCAGCGGCACTTTGCAAATTGGTCTTGCCAGTTGGACAAGCGTACGGTTTTCTGCGTTTTCTTGGATTTTGATGAGGCGGCTAGTGGGAGAAGATGAAAGTATACTGTGCCAGCAAGTTGATGCGTTGTCCGATCTCCGACGCGGACCAGGTCCCCGACGATGTTAGATGTGATCTTTGATCGATCGGCCAACACACCTCCGAAGTCCCTCCCTCATTTGCTTTCTAGAGAGTCTCTTCGTCCGGCATACTCCATCACCAACTAGACGCTCATTGCCCAGTATGACGACATGGGCACCCTCTACGCTGATCCTTTCATAGAATTCAGGAGAGCAAACCCCGCCGGCGGAGCCACTTCTCGATCCGACGATGCAGGGCATGAGAGAGTGGAGGTCGAGCTAATTAAGGACTAGTTCTGAATCTGACAGCATGAAATGTACCTGGACGCGGACATGGTGAGCGATCCAAGTATCCCGAGAGAGATACTTATTGAGGCAACAATTTGACAAGTGGCAGTCGGTCCCCTGACTTTTTTGACAGTCGGTACACCCAAAGCTTCATTTGACAGTGTCCATCTGGGTTGGGAGGCAACTCAGACTCTCCTGCCGGGACGACACCCGTAGAATACAGCGATCTTGTGACACAATCCCCTCCAAATTTATGCAAGTGTAGCTAGCTTGAACTAGTTAAATTCACACTGCTCACATATGGTCGAAATCGCTGTATTCCATTTTTAAAAAAAATAATAATATTTTGAAGTGAAGTATTCTGTGGGAGGTAACTCTCGCCAGTGCACCGGTCTCGCACACTGGCGTAATTCCCAAGTAATAAGCGTACTGCCCCTTGTCACGTAATATGGTCGCACAACGGTAATGTATGAATCCAACATGGCAGCATATCCTCGCCCCAATTCTACTTCGTGTTGGATCTTTATCTATTCACATTAGGGAAAAGATAATTAAAAAAATATAAAATTTTACTTCACTTAAAATTATAATATCTTTTTATTAAATATTTATTAATTGAATGTAAATCGAATTCACCTCCTAAGTAATAATATAATTTTAATATAAATTTTCTTACTAACAAAATTTAAATCAAAATCTTATTAAAAATATATATCAAATTATTTATTTTCGTATAAAATTATAACAACATCATAATATTTGTAAAAAAAAGAGTCTGAATTTAGAATAAAGAAATGGTTTATAATTAATAAGACTTTATTCGACTGTTAAATGTAAGATATCGGAAATAGGAAAAAAAATGTTTAATTATGAATTTATTATTTTCAGAAAGGCCTTTCCCTCGGTCCGGATATATAAATGGCCGGGGATCGTTCCNTAATTATGAATTTATTATTTTCAGAAAGGCCTTCCCCTCGTTCCGGATATATAAATGGCCGGGGATCGTTCTACTTCCTCTTGCTCCTATCATCAGAAACCTCCATAGCTCAACAGCTCTCATCTCTGCTCCTGGATAGCCCTTCTCCCTCTTACCCTTACACCTTTATCCTACAGAAGACTCCAAGCTGGGTTCTTTTCTCTGGGTAAGTTCTGTCCCATTACCGTTACGCGTGCTTCCTTTTTCGCCCTTTGGATCACATGCTTCGTCTGGTCACTGGCCCCCCCCTTGGGGTGTCTTGAACGGATGAACCGAAGGTGGAGCAAAGGGACTTCCTCCGGCGGTGCTGATGACGTTGGGAAGTTTTCAGATCTCTTGTATTCTAGGGATCGCTGTCTGGGCGATTTGGGATTTTCTCTTGCTTGGGAAAAAGAAATCGTTTTTCGGTTCTCAAGGGTTGGGGAAGAACTAGACCTCATTTTTTGTCCGAAAAGATTGCTACCGGGCTTATATTTCTGTACAATTTCTTCATGTATTGGTGATATCATGGTCATCCAGCCGGTTTTTCGCGGATTTTTGCTCTTCTTTCACCGAAATGATCTCTTCTTATCTGTTTGAATTCGTGCCCCCTTTCTTTCTTTCCTTTTTTAGATTTGAAAGCCTGAGAACTTTCTGATGTTTTGATTGTGTTCTTTGATGGTCATAGATGCTAGGAAAATCGTATAAACTTTGTTGTCTTCGTTGTGGAACAGATATGGATATGGATAAAGTAGGCTCCTGTGTCCAATTCAATCCATTTCTGCTCCCCTTCTTCTCCGTCAGTCTATTTTTCATCCATGATCTACAAATTTTCAGGCGTATTGCTCAGCTTTCTGTATTTATCATTCTCTTCTTTGTTTTTTTGATTTTTCCTGACACCCTCTTTGATTCATTTCAGATCTTGGATGCAGAAATAAAGTCAGGAGTAACTTGGTTGCATCACGATTTGCTCAGTGTAGCTGATTAAAGCCTCTGCTTCTTTGATTCGGTGACGTGGTCCTCGATCTGGAATCTGTCTCTGAGGAGGATACCTGAAGCTTCAACCTTTTTCTCATTGAAATGGGTCTCTCGAGTCTCCCTGCCCCATCTGAAGGAATGCTATGCATTATCTTGGTAAACACAGCTCTCACCATCTCCATCTTCAAGAACTTCATCCGTACAGTGCTCCACGTTTTTGGTGTCCGGCTCTCCACCTCCTCCTCATCGTCACCACTACCGTCATCGGCAACTGAATCTACCGTCACCCATCCGCTGGACATCTCGGACTTCTACGCGAGCCCCACGGACTCATACATCGAGCAATTCCGGAGCCAGACCCGAGCGGTTCCATTCGACTCGGTCTGCGGCCTCAACGAGGGCGAGCACGATTGCTCCGTCTGCCTGACCCGGTTCGAGCCCCACTCAAACATCAACCTCCTTTCCTGCGGGCACGTCTTCCACAACGTGTGCTTGGAGCAGTGGCTCGATTACTGCAACATCACCTGCCCGCTGTGCCGGAAACCGTTGATGCCGGAGGAAGAGCTGCCCTGCTTCTGGTGAAAGCTGCGGGCTAACAAGTTCATGCGCGGAGCTCCTCCTGTAGATTTTTGCGTTACAGCGTAGTGTTTCGCGTGCATCTACACGTTACTGCGTGAATTGGGCGCAGAGGATTTTAGCTCCTTGTCGGCCAGAGGGTTGCCATTCGTTTCTCCAACCGTGTACATAAAATATGGTAGATAAGCTTAGTTTGATGTTTGTCTCTCTCTCTCTCTCTCTCTCTCTCTTTTTTAATCTTATGTATCTGAACATGGGGCTATCATCCCTGCCCTTTCTTATATCGAGAGGGCGGACTTATCTTGTGAATTTATCATGAGCTTCTTACGAGTGAGTGATGGAACGATGTAGAATCTCTTTGGATTAGTGTAAATATAAATATGTTTCTGTCATGAAATTTTTTTATTTGTAAAATCTAAATGTGGGATCTTTATTTAAAAGAATGATCGATCCATGGAGGAGGAGGCTGCCGATTTGGAGAACTTGTCATTTTTGTTTGGGCCGGGGCCCGTATTGATGGGCCCATCGTCCAAAGACAGCGTGGCTTCCTCACTCCGAGGACTAAATATTCAACGTGCAGTTTGTCTGTGTAGAAGATTGTACCCACAGAATGACATGTAATTTCTTTTGGGCTGTTTCTGATATTTCCACCCCCCACCCCGACTGTTCTTAGACTCTCAAAGTCCGTACTATGTGCCGATTGAATTTTACGCCATGAAATGGGGAATCTAATATTTTTCAACGGAAAAAAAATTGAGGGCATCAACGGACATGACCCTGAGATCCACCGCCCAAGGGGAGGTCGATGATAGCCTTTGATATCACCCGACAGTCTGCTTAGTTTTAATTCATCGTCACGATAAAAGATACTTTATAGGAACATCCGAAATTTGTGCGTAAGAATGATGTTATTTTCCCTATTATTTTTCAAGAATTGGATTGAAGAGATTTTGGGAGAGCGCCGCCGCCATTATTGCAAGCTGAGCGGGAAAGCTGAAAGTTTGCATTACGGCGCCCCAACCCACCACTTCACTTTCGAAAACGGAAACCAAATTCTGTAGCCCGCGCGCCCCCCTTTCGTCTTCCCCGCCAAGAATGTCCCTCCACGTGTCCCTCTCTGCACGCCATCAGCGGACAAGACTCGTCGCCCTGTTAAGAGACAGGGAGAGGGGAAGGGGATGGGGAAGCGAACCAGTTAGTTCCCCCTGACCAGAGAGCTGCTGCTGCTGCTCGGTTGTCAGTGTGAGCTTCTATTCTGCGGAGTCTCTAACGATGGAGGGTTCATCGGGAGCTTTAACACAGTGCCAGCGCAACGCTGCACTGAACCCTTGGGTTCTCCATTTCCAGAAGCTGGGTCTCGAGCTCAAGTGCCCCCTCTGGTACTGCTGCTGTCTCTTGAGCTCCTACTTTTTGCTTCTCTGTGAAATCCTAGATTCTGCCCTCTGGCCGCACTGCTTCTTTCCGATCTCCAATCTTTGTTTTCACTTAAAAATGTCATTTTGAATGAGTTCAATCGGCGGGAAATGTTCTACGTGCTAGCCCTTCGAGGCTCGCACATCGATATTCATTCTACTTAGGTTGTTCCGGGAAAAAAAAGTGAGGAAACAGAGCATGTGCCTTTATGTTCGCTTTTGATATTGCGAACGTTGCCCGACTTCTTTCGTTTGTTCTCCATGCAGCCTCATGTTCTTTGATCGACCCATGTTGCTTCCTTGCGAGCATATAGTTTGCAAGTGAGTTCTTCTTTTACTGTAAGCCTAATGATAGATTCTCCCTCTCTTCCTCATTATCTCCACCCCCTCTATCTTCTGGAGTTCCTTATGTTTGATTCGTGTCAATCTGTGCAGGAGCTGCTTGCCAAATTCGGCTCAGTTCCCAGTTCCATGTCCTCAGTGTCAAGCACCCTGTTCTTTATGTGGTATAGACCATTTTTTTGTTGTACTGTTCTTCGTTGGAAGCCATTTACTTGACCACTTTTTCTTTTCTAGCAAATGGACGTATGATATTGCTATCTGGTAGTAATTCTTATATATTGTCTTGTAAAAAATCGTTAATTTTGGAGTGTTGGATTGCAGATCTTAGGCCGTCTCCTTTCGTAGAAAACATGGTCACAATATATAAAAGGATGGATGCAGCTTTCCAGTCTAGTCTCTCGTGGAATGCTTCCATTGGTAAACTTACTCGAAACTTTCATCTAAAGGCTTTTTGCCTGGAACATCCATGTTCTTGTGGGGCTTGTATAAGTTATTACTTAACCTTTTTGCATTTTTTGTGTGATAAGGTGTTGCGAGCGTTCCTGATAACTGTGTGACTGCAGCTAATGAAGGGATTGCTAAAGCACCAGTCAAAACCGTCCGAAATGGTAATTGAGTCAACCACTCTATAGCTTTGGTGGATTCTTATAATTGTTCTTTCTCAAAACAGGTTTTTTTTTGAAGTGACACCTGTGTTCTTTTCCTGTGTTAGGTCATGGAGAAGGCAAAGAGTCAATCTTTGCCGGTGAAGTAACAGTTTCTGGTGGTTTCAGAAATTCAAATCCTTTAAGGGGTCATTTGAGAGCTGAAGAGATAGCAGATAGGAGAAATGTTGAGATAGACATGAATCAGCTTGAGAATTCATCTCTTGGAAGCCCTCCTAGTGGCAGCCGGAGTTTGGATGAAGATAGCAGTGACCAAGGCAGTGATCGAGTGAGAATTTTTAATACTCAAATCTTGGATTTCTGTAATAAAACATCTTCCATGACAATTTTTATTTGCAGGGGTTTTCTTTGAAACTGATGCTTGATGATCTGCAATTTAGTCATGCTCCATTTCTATGTTAATTTTTCTGTCAAATAGAGATATGGATAGTTATTGTGTTTTAGTATTTAGATATTCGTTACTGTTCATGATCCTTGCTGCGAATGTTCATATGGCTGTTCTGCTCTTTACTTGAAAACTAATATTCTCCATTGCTGTTCTAGTCATTAAGATATCAACAATATTTAGCCTTGTGTCAAACTTTATTGATTTTCTGCATGCTTGCTATTTCCATACGTCAAAGGGTATCATCTTTACCATCAATTTAGTATGATATCTTGAGATTTTTTTTTCACATGATTTCATCAAGTTTGCTACTTGCATGTAGACACCAGTCAAAGATTCTGAAAATAGATCATCTGGGTCAGCTTTCAAGAACAGACCAAGAAGTGAGAGGGATGATAGCTCTGGAGTAATCACTGACGGGCATTTAAGGGACAGCAAGAGGCAAAAGAAGCTGAACAGCTGTAACTATGAGTTGAAAATAGATGCAGGAGCTAGCAAAACTGGGCCGGAGCTAGAATCTCAGTCACCTCCTTTGCAGTCAGCAGTTGATGCAAAGAAATCCTCAAATACTAGCCTTCTCTGTGCATTTTGTTCATCCTCAGCAACATCTGAGGTAGTTCAAATTGTGCCTGCTTTAAGCTAATTGAAGGACATAATTCAATGTGGTCTCCCCCACTACCACTGTTACTTTAAGAACATTTTCAATGAATGTGAGATGGACCTTGTGTTTTAGGCTTCTGGTGAAATGCTGCATTATGTTGATGGGAACCCAGTGGAAGGTGATGAAGCGGCTAATCGAAATGTTATACACGTTCACAGGAGATGCATTGAGTGGTACCTATATATGGATAGTTTTGTTTAGTGTTCCCAGTGCAAATGAACTTCAGCTGAGAGTTAAATCCTAAAAAACCTTAAATCTTAACCCTTTTTATTTTGATGTTTAATAGGGCTCCACAAGCATATTTTGTAGGTGATACAGTAAAGAATCTAGAGAAGGAATTGGCAAGGGGAGCGAAACTTAAGTGTGGGAGATGTGGGCTTAAGGGAGCTGCTTTGGGCTGCTATGTCAAATCCTGTCACATGACCTACCATGCTCCTTGTGCAGCTGAAGTTTCAACTTGTCGATGGGACTGTGTAAGTTCATGATTTTGTACTTGTGCAATTGTGTTTTCTCTGACTAGTTCAAAAACATCTCTGAATCTTTTACTGGTGTTGGCTCACAGGACAACTTTCTCATGCTATGCCCGTCTCATGCATCGATGAAATTTCCAAATGAGAAGTTGAAGCTACGCAGTTTGAAACCTGCATCCTCTGCCCCATTGCAAAGGTGTGACTATGTTCTGTGCCTATCTTAATCCAAGTTCGGGAGGTGCTCTCTTCTGCATTCATGGGTTTAACTGTCTGTTTCTTCCTCAGGCCCTCTGATTCTCGGTGCTCTGAATTTTGGCAAGACTCTCATAACCAGGCAAAAACATGGTTTTTATGTGGATCTTCTCTTTCTTCACAAGACAAGGTTAGTTGTACAAGAATTTTATGATTGTTTTGCTTACTGGATTTCAATATGCTGAGTGGCAGTTATTTTGTTCTCTCATTATGTATGAGTTTCACTGTGAAATAAATTGAGATTTCTCCAGATTTAAGGAGTTTTTTCTCCTGGTAGTTATATATTTTCAAACTTCTCCATGCAGTCCCTTCTGGAGAAGTTTGCAGCAATGACTGGTGCTGGTGTGTCCAAGTTTTGGTCTCCTGAAGTAACACATGTGGTTGCAGCCGCAGATGAGGAGGGTGCATGCACTCGAACACTCAAAGTTCTCATGGCTATTCTGCACGGAAGATGGGTCCTCAATGTTAACTGTGAGAATCCATTTTTTTCCCCTTACTATTGTTGTCTACCTTTAATCATCTTAATATAGGAAAAAAAAGGGTGATATTTAATAGTTCTGCTAGCTGCTAGGCTCTTGCTGATAGGAACTGGCATAGAACACTTCATTCACATTACTATGCAAGTGATTTTACATTTGATAACCTAATGCATTCAATCTGTTATTCTTTTGCTTTTAAAACATGGGAATCCACTCTGCAGGGATAAAAGCTTGCATAGAAGCCATGTCTCCAGTGGATGAGGAGCCTTATGAAATTCTCCTTGATAATCATGGTTCCTCCAATGGACCAAAACTCGGAAGACTGAGGACTCTGAATAATGTATAATGCCTTTCCATTATTATAACTCGTCTCTGTTTTGGATTCCAAAGTTCCTCCAGAAATTGAACTTTGTATCTTCTCTTCAATTGCTTTTTGCATGACAGGACCCAAAGCTCTTCAGCGGGCTGAAGTTCTATTTAGCCCGTGATTTTGGTCCAGCCTTCATGAGGGACCTCAGGACTTTGATCACTGCTGGTGGCGGAGAGGTTTTGAAGAGTATGGAGAGTCTAACAGGGGGCTCTGATGATGAGGAAGCTTTGGCTAAACTGATTGTTTTTAATCCCGAACCACCAGAAGGGGTCCACTTGGGGGAAGAAGTCTCAATTTATTGGCAGAAAATTAATGAAGCTGAGGAATTGGCTGCATCTTCAGGTTCCAAGGTCATCAGCTATACATGGGTCTTGGAATCTATTGCGGCTTGCAAGTTGCAGCCTTTCGTTGATCTGACTAGCCATTTTGGTTAGCATAGAGAGAAAGAAAGAAAGCAAGCTAGGCCAGTGGCCGTACCTTAACAAATATGACATTATTTATTGTAGGGTCTAAATTTATGCTAGAGAAACTTCCTCATGTAAGTATGTGTAATTGTTCATGTCTTTTTTCCCTCTTATTTCTCCTCCGATATGCACCAAGCTGGCATGCGAGACCGATCTGGGAGAGCTACGAATCGAATAGCACATGTTTTTAGTTGTCTTAGGTTGGAAATATTGACTATTCTTTTTTGTTTTTTCCTAAGTAGATTATGATTCATTAATAATCAGAGGACATGCAATCAAGTCCAGTCAATGTACGTAAGTCATCCTGGGAATTGTTTAAACCAATTGTGGCAAGCCTCTGGGCAACCTGTTCTTGGCACTCCTGGCATGTTTAATTAATTGCATCCACCCAAGTGAGACAATCAGTAAGTAGCACTTCGCCGGTTGGATTGATAGCGAGTTGGCCTTGGCTTCACCCCGAGTGGCTGAACCAGCTCGCTCCTTCTCATGCCAGGCAAGCAGCTGCCCAGTTTCATTTGTTGCAACTTCAGCCAAGCACAAGCAGGACCCGCAATCAAAGGAAGCAACATCTGTGTACAACGGTTCCTCTATTTTCCAGCTATTTTTCCGGCTGGTTCGTCCATGTCTTCGTCTGCAGTTTCCCACTCCTTCCTCGACTCCTCTAATGGCTGCACCATGTTCCTGGTTTAACCTGTCAAGCTGATTCAATGACTATGCAATGTGCATTTTTTCCCTGGCATGTTTGGCCTTATTACGAGCTTTCCTTCCCCTATTTGATATGCAGCATTAGCAGTATTGTTCCATAGAGCTGAAATTTAAGCTAAATCTTCAATTTCCTGGACAAAATCAGTAGGTGGTGAACTAACAAAGGATGGAATTTCGCATGCATTTTCTGCCCATGAAACTCCGCGTTCCATAAGTTCCAACGCCATTGTCTCCGCGTAACACTGAGGAAATACTGGCTGTTCACTAGTGATCTATGGATGATGGCATCATCTTGCTAAGCTGGAGAGACTTTGCATCAGTTGGATCATTCACGAACTTGGGAAGGTTCATATTTCGATGAAACTCCAAGATATCCACCCACGGGTCGGTGGTGAGGTGCGTTGTGTCGTGTTTCGTTTGCTTTGAGAGCCTCGAGAACAAATTACCACTNAACTTGGGAAGGTTCATATTTCGATGAAACTCCGAGATATCCACCCACGGATCGGTGGTGAGGTACGTTGTGTCGTGTTTCGTTTGCTTCGAGAGCCTCGAGAACAAATTACCACGTGATGGTAACTTACGAGTTGGAGCTCCGATTGGAAAGTAACTTGAGGAATTAATTCAGTTACCATGTGATTGAATTCCCGATTAGATGGGAAGGCCTCCAAAATTTTTACGTAGTCTGGTCCATTCGTAGGTGAGAAAGGGGCACAGACAGTTAAGTTAGGTGTCTCGGGCCGAATTTGATTCTTGATTTTTGGCCAGGCCGTAACCAGGCACGACCTGCGGTGCCTCGTATGCTGTCCATGCAGCCTAGACATATACCAAAATATTCTCTAGTTCACATAGATGTCGGATACTTGAGGATCACTATAGATTTTGCAAGCAGGACCCAAAAAAACAAGGCATAGAAACACTTATGCGAGTCGCCTAGTAATTATTGACTGCCTCAAAACAAATTAGCATCGGGTCAGTTGACTATAACAAGCGTACATGACTTCTATAGGGTTCAGCGAATGCTACAAAATTCACAGAGGAGACGCCTCAAATACCTTAGTCGCTCTATCTATCCATAAGCCGGGCACTGCAGAGTAGCATTGCCTCAGTCAGATCATGTATATACCAATACTGCCGTTCATATTGCTTCATTAAGAATCCATCTTCTGGCGCTCTGATGCCTCGGACTCGCAAAAGTCTTGCTCTGGCCTTCCGGAATCATCCTCCAGCCTTTTCGTACGTTCTACAGGAACGGAATGTGAAATATCCAGAGGGTCAATCTTGGGCTGGTTCTCTTTTTTGGAGTCTTCGAGCTCGCTTCTGTTGAGTGAATCTTGCTGTTTTTGCACTTCCCCTGGAGGACCATATGGATCCTCCAAGCTAGAAGATGATGCATTCAGCTTCTCACTTCCTGGCATGCTTTGCTTCTCGAACATCATCTGAAGGTACCTCCCCTGTTCCTCTATCCTCAGCTGAAGTTTTCTCTGAATCTGATTAGAACAAAAATCCAGACAATCCTCAGTTGATGAATGCTGAATAAACAAGTTATCTGCAGATTCTCTCAACTGTTTCTGTTGGTCGAAACTAATACTATCTCAGGGCAAGATCTCCTCAGTTCCTTAAAATGATGAGATTTGTCTAACAAGGTCAAGTCTCCAACAAGATTGTGACAGAAATCTAACAGAAAGTAAAATGAAAAACAGTACCTCAAGTTGTTCATGTAGTCTCTTTTGAACTTCCATCTGCAGCTGTAGAGCTTCAGTGATTTCAATACCCCTGTCATGAAAGCTAATAATGATGTGTTGTTTGGAAGATGTAAAAGCATTAATAACTACGGAATAGACTGATGATGTAATACTTGATATAATTGGGAATAGTTGCCACAAAAAGCATTTGCTTTTGCCTTTTCCTTTTCCATATTTAGCATAAAGTAAATAAATGAATATTTTTTGTCTGGCTTTACAAGCATGTGTCTTTCCACAAATCATAGTAAGGATGCTTCTACATCTCCTTTGAGGTGCCATATATACGTCAGATAAATGCATCAGCCGACTCTTTTTTTTTATTTTTTATTTCCTGCTAAATTATCAGATGACCCTTCAAAAGAAACAAAATCTACGCATGACTATGCCTTACGTTTTGAGATCAAGAGACGTAATTTCCTCTAATGGACTTGATTTTTTCTCTGACAATCCTGAAAACAGAAGCAATACCAGGCATATTGAGAAATATGAATCAAAACAGAGATCAATAGCGAGCATACGAGGGGTAAGGGCAATACAGAAAAGGTAGCCAAGACACACGTATAGAGCAATCAGAAGCAGCAGCTCCTCGAGCAATGCACAAAATAGAGTCAATATGATGGTTGATAGTACATGACAGAATACTTTGAGAATGCATGATTTTTCTATTTCCTTTCAGCAAAGAGAGATGGATGGATCTACTAAGCAAAGCAGGCTCCCTGTGGTTTGCATGGACTGAAGCCTGTCTCATAAAGGGGTGAAGTTCCTGGTAGATTAAGGTGCCTACTAGGTGCTCATATGCTTGGCAAAAAATCTTAAAACTGAGAAAGCTAGCCTATCTGCTTTTCAATTGGCAAATTGGGGATGGAATGAGTGCTCCATTTTGGCATGATAATTTGCGATCAAGCTGCCCTTTCAAAGCTCTCTTCAATCCAAATTTTGCTATTCCATACTACGCTACTGTTGCCAAGGCTGTAACGTGATGGCAGCAGAGGCTACATAGAGATAGCCATGGAAGAGACCTGCAGCATATCATGCAGGGAATTCATCTCTCAATGGAGGTAAGTGATACGAGTGACAGACTGAAGTGTGCTGCTGTTTGTCAGGGCAAGTTCTCCATGACAAGGGCCTGGAATCTGTTGTGGCAGCAAGGAGCTAAGCTTAATTGGTCTAAGTTGAATTGGTTCCAGCATTCTGTGCCAAGATATAGCTTCATCAGCTGGCTTGCATTGCAAAACAGGTTGACAACGCTTGATAAAGTAATGTCATGGGGCTCTCGGCAGGATCATACTTGCTGCTTTTGCAAGGTTGCTGATGAAATTCGTGACCATTTGCTTTTTATTTGCTGCCACACTGATTCAGTTTGAACTTGGGTGCTGCACACTTGTGATATAACCAGATCTGTTGATTACTGGTCTGCTGAACTCTCCTGGGCGTTATGCCATCTCAAAGAAAAGTCTGTTTCTGTGTTGTTGCTCAACCTCACTCGGAGTGCTTACATTTTATCATGTTTGAAGAGCAAGGAATGAGCTATAGGACGGGCAAAACTTGGCTCCAGAAGAAAAACTCTGGAACACTATTAGGAGTGCTGTGCAATATCATTTATTAGGGATTAAGAATTTGGGAAGAAGAGTGATCACTGATAGTCAGAAAAGCGTCCTGTCTAAGTGGGGAATGGTTCTTGATTGATCTGCACTCTAGGTAGATGGGTTGGCCTTGGGTTCAAAAGGCCTGTAATGTCTCCTTGATCTTTGTATTTTGATGTTAAATTACTAATGCAGAACATGCCAATTTTGTATGTGTGTCTGAGAGAGAGAGAGAGAGAGAGAGAGAGAGAGAGAGAGAGAGAGAGAGAAATGGATGTATACCTTCAGATAATTCTGGTCTGTCTCTGGCTGTCCTATATTTCTGAAAACCATGGATCAAGAACTCTTTAGTTGGAATAAAAAATCGTGCTATATTGATAGATCAAGAGGAAGCTCTTTACTAGGAAGTGCAAATTTGACCGAAGTCCACAAACCTGCAGGTGGCTCTTTACATGGTAAATTGTCAAGCCTTCAACTCTCATAAGCTTCAGAACACCCTTAGGAGTAGCCCCTGCAACAAGTTAACTCAGTTGATCCACAACCCAATTATTAGAACAGTGGTGCAAACTTTCAAGCATTCTACAGACTTTCACTGCCACCAAGTTTGTTCACAGCCTCCACAAAAGCCTCGTGAAGCTCTGGAGTCCAACGCATTCTTGGCTTAGAGGAGGCACTATTTGCTGGTGACGGTGGGAGCGGCTGCTGCAGTTGGGTTTGGCCAACTGGAATATTTGATGATGATGTTTTCTTGATCTGATATGCCATCTGAGGTAACATAGTCAGGAAGAATAAAAAATGAAAATCATAGCTGACAACAACCCTCAGCCTAATCACCATAAATTATGTGCAGTCTGGACCTTTGGTTGCTCAGAAGTGGAAACATTATTGTCCACAAGAAGCTCATTCCAGGTATTTGCCAAAGAGTTGTCCTCATTGATGAGCTGATCCGCCCATTCCTGCCAATTGCTTGGTTTCGAGTGCTCAGACACAGGAATACTAGGACCACTATTATTGCTTTCGATTTGAGTATTCTGCAGTGGGGAATCCACAGCAAAATCAAGTATCTCAGGTAAAGGATCCATGCACCAGGAATTTTTTTCTGTGTAGTGAGTTGAAGCTGCAGGTTGAAGGGGTGAAGGTGACGCCCTGCTGTTCAGTGACTGAGAAAATAAAGTAGTATCTCTAGAATGCTTCCCCCAAGGTGAAGTGGGTGAAAAATGAAGATCTGCTGTCAATCCTGAGTTCGATGAAAAAATGTGACCAACAGTCCCACTACTTGATGATGGAGTGGTAAGCGTTAGAGGGCCTCTTCTAAGTTCCTTCTCCACTGTAACCTGTTGAGAATCTGGCAGCTTGGGATAGCTCTCTTCCAAAGGAGTGGGTAGAACTGGTAAGGACGAAGATAATGCCCCAGGAACCCCCATATTACTGAGCTGCTGTTGGCCTGATCTTTGGACAGATAAAGCAGGGCGTGCCTCCATCTCACAATTAAGTCAAGGAACGCAGGTCCCTATAGGAAAAAATCAGTTGGTTAAACCCCCGGTTTAGTATTACAGCAAAATAAGACAACAGTTAATGATCCAAACTTAAGCTTGATTTACCAGTAAAATAAATTTTAATTAGTTAGTACTGATGTGAGTCATCAAGAAAAAATAAAAACAAAGAAGGTAGCTTTCTCAAGCATCCTTTACAGGAATAAAAACCAACCTTCTCCCTCCAAAATATAGGATTCGCTGCCTGGAACNCCCCCCGCCAATATATATGACTAAAAGTTTGAAGCAAAGAGTGCCATCTAAGATTCCACAATCTTAGATAAATAAGAAGCCAATAAGATCTATGACTCTTTTCCAACTGACTGCAAAATTCTTGAGAATTTCAAACTCATCAGCCCATAAATCCCTTTTGCTAGTGCTTAGCTACA
Source organism: Sonneratia caseolaris (assembly GCA_900006705.1). Lineage (NCBI taxonomy): Eukaryota > Viridiplantae > Streptophyta > Magnoliopsida > Myrtales > Lythraceae > Sonneratia > Sonneratia caseolaris. Next base: position 3,190,296 of record CXYZ01003466.1, on the reverse strand, counting down.
CTATATAACACAGGTCAATCAGGACGTCCAGTTGTTCCTTGTAGCTCAGTTGTCGGTTGGCAAATTTTAAGAACATAATGCTTTCCAGATCCCTCTAGCCATCATACTAAGGCAATGAAGATATCATTATTGCCAAACCCAAGCACATACAAGTTCCCGAGCATATGGGGAAGTTAAAATATCTTATGGGACGGGGCAAATGCTTCAAATGTCAGCTTAAGATTCTCAACAGAGTCTGCTCCATAAAGGGATTCAAAAAATGAAACCTTAATATGTCCTGAACGACAAGACACTCCATACTAGTAGCACCATTATTCTGCATAGACTCCAAATAATAATGCGAGCAAATACGCTTGCGTCATAAAAAGTTCACAAACTCACCAGTCGCGACATGATAATACCATTTTACGCACAAATGTTCACGAGGCATCACAAAAACTAATCGAAATCCGAGGAATTACGGAAACTTGCCAGCCAGAAAAAACAGCTCAACCACAGTCTAATTCGACAAGCTGCAGAAAATATGTCCTCAGCAGATAAGTGAGTCCTCCGTGGTACGCTCAGAAGGGTACTCACAAAAAGGCTGGTGCAAAAAGAACCGAAGCTCCAGAAAGAAAGTGGAGCTCGCAAGGAGGCCCGCTCGTGCAGCGGCGGTGGCTGGGCTGCCGACTTGACCTCCTTCCCCAGCACCTGCTCGACGGTGGGGCGACAGCTTGTCCGAGCCCCCTCTGAGTTTCCCCCTCGGTTGGGTGAATGATCGGACGAAGGGCAAAATATGAGGGAGCGTGAGTGGAGATGGAGGGAGGGCTGCTGCTCATCGGGCAAGTGCCCGGCCGACGCGTGGAGGAAAGAGCCGCGGCGAGGGCTGGTGCGCCTCGTGTGGTGGTTCCCGCTGATTCCTACACGTGGACAGATGCTATTGGCTTTAAGGGAAATATCCGGTGGTGGAGCTCATGTGAAGTCGGAGTTCATTTGGCGCCTTTTTTCTCTCTTTAGCCCCATTTTTCTTTTGCGATTTCGTTTGCCTGAAAAGCCACTAAATGCTTCAAAATTTCTAATTATTAAATTTATTTTACAATTATTTTAATTATATTCACCAAATTTTCTAATATTGTACCTTTTTTTTTAAAATTCAATATATTTTATCAAACATATTACAAATCAGACAACAGAGTACTGATGTGTTACAAGAATATCACCTAAAGAAGATTCTATGCGGAAAGTTCTATTCTGTCAATGAAAATCTGAAGATTATATCCGCAAGAAGGCGTACGCAATGGATTCTCAGATTTCCCACCTAAATATATTCCCAGATTTCCTTTCCCCCTTAGCCTGCCCCTTCCCTGACAGAACCCAAGATTTGAGTAAAGATTCAGGTAAGTGTTCTCAAGGAGGGAGAGAGAGAGAGAGAGAGAGAGAATCTGACCATAAGGAACAGGAGGAGAAGGAATGGAAGAGCATGTGCCATAACAGAGTGGGAGAATCAGAGAGAATGTTCCCAGACAACATTGCTCTCCAGGTCCACCACCAAAAGCCAAAAGTATACCAATATGCAATGTTCCCTGGCAGACCCTTTTTCGTATTATTCGATCCTTGCATGATCTCGACTAGTGCTGGACGGGAAATTCTTCCTTTTGACACACTCAGCTTTCTGCTTCTCCTTCCATTACCTTCAATTATTCTTTTTCCTTGAACTACCTGCTGTCATTTACATCTTTACAGCAGCCACTTGAACAAACACTGCAGGCAGCAGAAAGTTGAAGGGGAGGTTGTCCGAGACGGTTATGCCGAATGCTGGGTTCTTATTCTCATTTTCAGGAGCCTGAAAGAGTGCTTCCATTTACCAAGGTATCCCAGCCACGAGGATGAAGACGAGACAACCAGCTATTGTCTGTAACATAGGCAAAAAGGGGAAGCGAAGATGTGGGTCAAAATTTCTAATCCTCCGGTGAAGATCTAACCAGATGAACAATTTCAACGAAGTATTTCAACTTCGTACCTTGCTATGTTCACCTTTTGTATTACAGGGTACATTGGACATACAAAAATGGCTACGGTAGCGTGTTTTGATTATGTTGAAAACCGGTGTGAATATCAAACGCATATTTTCCTCATTTCCAGCTTTCTTTTACCTTTATTCGATCATCTGGAACTCATTTCTACCGTATCTTTTAACATGAGAAAGTGGATAGTTGAGACAGCTTTTCATGAGTAATTGGACTGTTGGAGATTTTGAGCTCGCAAGTGATCCATCCATCACTGTGCATGATCCATACATTTATTTGCAGAAGACAAATGATATTTCAAAATAGCAATGAAAGGTTAAAGATGCTGACCTCCGTTTCTGACTGCCTTGAGCTGGAGGATTCCATTACCCTATGGACCCGACACGAGAGGCGTGCAAGACATAGTGCGCCTCTCGTGACCGACTGCAAGAGTAGCACTGTACCACGGACCTCCATTGTTTTTGCTGAACAGTCTCCAAAAATTCCTACAACTAAAATAATCTCTGAGGTAATAGCCCAGAAAAAAAACTACTGAATACAAGACGACAGCCGTTGATTGATCATTGACACCCTGATTTACTCTCCTAATTATCAGTATAATCAGGAATTTGAAGTTTTGATCGCTTGGAAAGAAGCGAGAAGATGACCCAAGCAGGGTTTCTAAACAAATATGGAAGAAATGATGGGATTGCCAAAATAAGCCAATAGTTTAATAGATATTTGTTTTAGCTCCGAATCTAGCATCGCACCTCTTTCTCAGGTCATGCCATAAATTAAAATTACACACGTAATGGAGTGATAGAGGTATTGGGTCAGTATTCAGGAAATGCAACGAAGGATACTGAAATGACATAACCCAATGAAGTTTAGATTTCTAAGCAGCACACATGCGTAGAAACTCGAAGTAGGCCGATTAACTTTGCCAATGAAGTTATCGAGATACTGATAAAGAACGACTCATAATACAGCTTTGTGATCAGCATCGAAGGTTATCAGTTCATCTGATTCACTATCTATGGATAATGAAATGTAATTTTCATGGAACTAAAGATTTTATTTCTAGGTCCTTAGAGAATCAGATTAGAGAATCATCTGAAACTCATTGACTACGACCCCAATCCTCACTAGATATGTCTGTGATTTTTGTTCTTCTCTTTTTTCATACTTCATCCGGACTAGCGGATAGCTAATCAGGTGTCATCAACTATGGTTCCAAGTCACTGAAATGGGACTTCTCACACTGTACTTAGAGTTGATCCAGGTCAAGTGCCCTTCAGATGACTTCACTCCCATCTTCCTGGAAATAAACCAGACTCTATACCTCAGTGTCTGGTTAAGGCGATCGAAGACTAGCCGCCTCGGCCTGACCCGGACCCTCACTCCCTCTGGCTCCGTCACTTTCACTGTGTACACCGACTTCGGGTCCCCAACATTGGTAACCTGCCTCCGTATCATCTTCTTCGTGCGGCCACCCTTGAATGTGACCGATATTGAGGGATAGTTGAGGCTGAACCCCCTGTTTCGCCTTAGGATCTCATGGCAGCTTACGTTCCGGTGAGCGATCGTGAAGATGTCAGAGTTTCCATATCCTAAAGTGCACAAGTGTGTGATGTAGTCGCTTGGGGAAATATCGTAAATGAGCCCCGGATTGATGGCCCTTGGAGGGTTCACATGGCCTGCGCCGATTGCAAAGATCCCAGCCGGCTTGTCGCCATCCATGATCAACTTCCCAGTGTGGTCGCTTGAGTCTGCGGTTGTCATTATGGCAGATTTGACTGCCGCCGGACTCCACCTGGGATGAGCCGCCCAGACGAGGGCAGCGATGCCGCTAACGTGAGGACAAGCCATGGAAGTCCCCGACAAGACGGTGAAGTTCACCCTTCTGGAATCCTCCGCAAGGCTGCTGGGGCCCAAGTTCTGTGGCCAAGCCGCGATGATGTTGACACCAGGAGCAATGACATCGGGCTTCAGGATCCCCGGGTCAGTGAGGCTTGGCCCTCGAGATGAGAACCGAGCCACCGACGGTGCGCGACTCCTGCCGATCACTGTCCCACCAAAAACGATCCTAGCCGTGGCCCTTCCTGTAGATTTAATGTAAGCTTTCAGAAGAATGGCCTCCGTGGCGCCTATCTGCGTTGCCGGCAAGACATGGACATCGACAGAGTCCTCCTCACCATTTATCTCCGTATTTGCTAGAATCATCGCTGCTCCACCGGCTTCCTTGACTACTTGGCCCTTCTCAGCCCGCCCATTCACTCCTCGATCACACACCACCATTTTCCCGCGGACAATATCCCTAGGAAGGGAGCCTCTAAAGCAGAACTCGCTTCCCTTGTCCCCGTCGGTTATGTAAACTAGCTCGAGTTCCTTACTGGAATCAGCTAGCCGGTTCCCTGGGTACATGGATTCCCCATATAGGAACTTTCCATTCCCCATACGGACGATAGCCGGAAATCTCCGGTCAAGAGTGCTTGCACCAACAGTTGCAATCCAGGGTGCCTCATTGGCGACCGAGTTCGCTATTGGGCCATTGTTTCCTGCCGAACACACCACTGAGATCCCATGCTCCATTGCCCGGAAGCTTCCGATCGCGATGCTGTCATCATAGAGAGGTATGGGGAATCCACCGAGCGACAGGGAGAGGACATTGACCCGATCCCGGATTGCAACGTCCATTGCAGCCAGGATATCCGAGCTATAGCATCCAGTCACCCAGCAAACCTTGTACACAGCAATGTGGGCTCCTGGTGCCATCCCTCGGGCCACACCGGCGCCATTACTGAGCACGCTTGCAGTGGGCACCGGGGCTCCCCCGGCAGTTGATGAGGTGTGAGTGCCGTGACCCTGGGAGTCCCTCGGGGACACATACTCGAGCACTGCATCAGGGGAATCGGACGACTGGGCCGAAGCCGCAAGATGTCCCCTAGTGAAGAACCTTGCGCCAATGAGTTTCCGGTTGCAGTTTGAGGAGTTGAAGTCTTGTCCTTCCTGGCATATTCCCCTCCACTTCTTGGGAACCGGTGGCATCCCCTGGTCATCGAAGCTCGGGCTCTCTGGCCAGACCCCGGTATCCAGCACCCCAATAATCGCTCCCCTCCCAAACCTGGACTGGACCCATGGCCCCGAGGCCAAGTTGCTGAGACCCAGGAACTTATATGAATAAGTCGTATGAAGCTCGAGTTTCCGGTCAGGTCTCACGGCAATGACACCGGGCAGCTTCCTCATGCTGGCAACCTCCGTCTCAGACAGATGGGCGGCAAAGCCTTCCATAGCAGAGCGGTACGAGTAGAGGATCCGGGAGGAAGGGTCGTCGTGGAATTCTGAACAAATGGAGTTCCGAACAAATGAGAGGTGCCACTGGCGGAGGAGCTCCGAGATGGGGAGAGAGCTTGTGGGTCTATCTGGGTGGAGCTGGACTATGTAAGTCCGGAGAGTGTCCGTCTCTGCTTCCGCAAGTGGAGCAAGACACAGCGAGAAAGCTACCACAGCAAGGATACAAATTTTTTTTGCTTCCATCCTTGTTCGGTAACTCGATGCATTGCTCAGCAATCGTCGGGGGTATTTGAAGGGGTTTCACCGGAGATGGAGGAGCCCCTGCAAAGGTGAGGGCAGCACAAGCAGCAGCAAGCAGCTCTCTGTCACGGGGATCATTCGCGTCTGTAGGCTTCATTCTCAGGAGCTTCTCCGTTGCTAAATCACGGGATGTTTTGGTAAGTTTTAATAGATTATGTAGCCGTTGAATTCAAATTCTGGGGGAGAAAAGGAGAACAAGAGCAAGATCCCATGAATCTCTGTCAGCCGTATGATGATTCTCTCCCTGGCGTTTGTATTATCATGCGAATCGTTGATTTCGCTGGGTTCGAGGTGCGATAAGACGAGCCAACTTGGTAATTGTTTGACTAAGCCATGGCCTAGACTGGTGCAGTATCAGTACTGAGAACATCTGGCTAACGTCTGGGGTAGATAACAATAACCTTCTGATTGTGCACACGGACGTTAGATCTCTGATTACGGCCTAGATCATCTGAACAACCAGACTCGATGATCGGACGGCTCAGGCAAGAAGCTAGAGAGAGGCCCGGCTTTCAAAGAATTCCACATTCTGTAGAGCCCGGCTGACGACGTATCAAATGCTGGGTCTAAGCCGGTACAGAAAGATTACTGCCTGACCCGAAAGTATGGCCCCAAAAAAAAGGTGTCTGGCCCAAAATATTGTGTCCGCCGGGAAGTGGAAAAAAGATTTATAATAAAGAATTATTAAATTTTAATTATAATAATTTTTAACTTCTTTTTTAAATAATATAATATTTAAATTAATTAATTAATTATATCATATAAAAAATATTTTAAAATATTAAATTATATTTTCAAAATATTTTTATTTGATTGAAGTTAGGTTTGATAATTTGAAACATGAAATATTCATTCTTGTACCGAGATTTTTAGATAACTAACGAGTCATGTCATCATGACTTAAAAATCACCTAGCCATCCCAGATTGACAGGTCTAAGTGTATTGGGTGTAGCTAATGCTTGTTTGAGGTTCGGCCAATGAGTGAGGAGATGTCAATTATCTGTCTATATTATTTAAGCAAATATGAGAGAATTAGTATCATTTTTATATTACCCTTAATAAATATAAATTTAACTAAGGGAAAATAATGATCAAATAGCAAAGCTACTCATACAATTGTAACTAATACCTAAAAATCATAACTAATTAAATGTTTTATTATTTTTCTATTTTTCTATGCTCAAATTTTATATTTTTAATAAAAAACTAATCAATTCATACATTTAAATTAAATATTTCAATTCAATCCAGTTTATAATTAATAATATTTAATTACTTTAATAGCACATAAATTAGTATCTTTAATTAATTTTATTGAGATGATATATATTATATATAATACGGGTTAGTTAGTGTCTAATTTTTTTTTATATATATAAATGAACCGTAAAATATAAAGTTTGGCAGGTCAACTCTCTTCTGCCCGTCCACACTTGACTCGATGCGTGGAAGCTAAGATCTGACATTATTGTATTATCATAGTTACTCATCATGTTATCTAATCATTGTCACTTGAGTATTATTATGTCACATGGAATGGAACCTGTAGATTATTAAGGGAAAATAAAAAGGAAGCACCGCTATTCACAATGACGAAATTAACCCCGATGGCACCTGCCGTTCCTCGTCAAGTCCACGAGGCAACTTAGTCCAAGACCTGGCTTAGAGTTGCCAGAGCCGCCGCATGGTAGCTGGTCCCATTCCCTTTCACTGCCAGGACTGAGAGGGAGGAGGGTTCACCTGAGGCGGCTATTGCTTTTCTGCGATCGGGGGGTTGACAACCAGGATGTTCTTGGAATTTTGATGTCCGCTGTGGGCATTCCTGTAATTGGATCGTGGCACCCTTCCCTAATTCGACTCGCTCCAGGTTATTTCCAGCTTATTCCGTCAATTTCGACGAAAAATGGGAAAGAAAACCGCCTGAACCGACACGGACCATGTTTTTTTTTAGCCCATTTTTTCTTAGTAAATTCTCATATTTAAATAGGGAAATTTTATTTTTCCCCTCGATTTGGCTGAACATAAATTATTATTTTATATTCTGCACATCAAGAAGAAGGAAATAAAATCGCAGCAAGAGAGAAGGATGCTACATGCCGACACGACAAAGTTGTATTTGTAGGCTTCCATACTATTGATTCAACACGGAGGGGAAGGCGATCTTTTCTATCAGCATCTGATACCGCTGAGTGCTGTAAAACTAAAACCGAAGTGCTTAACCAATGAGCATATGACCGTAGGCTGATTTACGTGGTTTCTTGAGCATAGATCAAGACCTCTCGATATCAGTCGCATTCAAAATAAACTCTGCATCTGTGAGAGAATGTGAAGCCTGCTGACCTTCCTGGTTCCGGGATTTGAGAACGCTCTCGACTGCAGAATACAACAATCTGCTTTCATTGTGCAATATCACAATGGGCTTGGCAAATATTAATTTGGAAATCACAATTGTGAGGCTAAGAAAAGCTCTGATTGAACGCTCCAACTATAGTTTGATCATTAAGTACATGAAAGTGAGAGGCAATGCAATCATACTCCATGTAATTTCACACACTGAAAGAATCGGAAACAAGAAAGTTGCAGCGAAGAAAATTTGCATATTCATTCATAATCACTGTATAAAAGGAAGTGCCCACCTCTATATGTGCCTGTGCTTCACTTTTTTGTAACATTTGCAGCCCTACCAAACTCAAATATGAGCACCATCACAGGTTTCTCCACAAGTGGGTCATGATTGATCAAGTAAACAAAATCGAAAACTGCCATCTAACACAGTCGAGAGAGAGTTTCTGTTAAGCTTCCTCCAGGTCATGACTGAGCTCTTTGTTCATTCTTCCATGAGTTCTTTGCAGCTTCTGCGGAAGACCCTCCTTTATCTCCTTCACCCTCTTTTGGTTTTGAGAAGAAGGGGTCCCACTCGTGGGCTCCCACCTCCCGCTGGCCTTCACCCAACAGAGCATACTTCCAGCTGTTCTCTTCAATGAAGTTATCATACTCAGTTCGTCCTTCCACTATGTTCCTCCTCAGCCTAGTGACCTTGTCTATAACTGCCTGAACGGCCACATCAAAGGCATCCGTGAGGGTCTCCAGCTTTGACCGGGGATCAGCATATATTAGCCTCGGGATAAGACTGATAACCTCCTCCCTCATTATCTTCACCTGCTTGGGGGAGATTTGCTTGAGCCTCTCTTCGATGCTAACATTCCGCTTCCTTATATCATCTTCGGGGATAAAAATAGAATATTTAATATAATCCTTTGGAAGGTGCCAAGTGTACTGTGTGTAGGCTGACCCTGGGTGGAAGAACACGGGAATACAGCCTGCAAGCATAGAGTCGAAAGCAGATCGTCGAGTGTATGAATCGCCCTGAGGTTGAAGACAGAAGAGTGAACTCTGAAACATCTGCATGATGCTGCTCGGAGAATGACACTTGCTCTCCCCAAAATCGCATTCCAACAACTTGCAGCCCTTGGACCTCCTGCACTGGTTGATGATCTGTCCACGAATTGACTTTGGATTACCGGGACGTGGAGCCCCGGCAAAGGAAAACAGCCACTTTCTCTCCAACCTCCTCATTCTATCTTGCCAAAGGAACACATCAGAGTCGTTTGCAGGATGAAAGTAAGTCGGGTAAGGGATCCCAAAATCATTTGCATTCCATGGGCTTGACTCGACCACAAGCATGGACATGTTTCTAGCGGCCGGGAGAAATAGTAGCTTGTTGCCCCAATCATCTTCATTCTCTGACAGTCGCCTGAAGTCCCACGTGATCCTACCCGCAACAAGGAAATGGTCCTTCCCTCCCATGATGTTCCACTCAGGCCTCCTCATGAGCCAGTTGACCAAATCGAGTGATGCAGCATCTCGTACTGAGATGTCGTAGCCCCAAAGATACCTTGCAATATCGAAACCTGCATAAAATGGGACAAAGATAGCAGCGGCAAGGGATGAATCCTGTGTAATGCAGTCATACTGTTTCATCCGGTTGTTGAAGATCACATCCACAGCAAACTGGTTTGTTGCATACCACCCTGTGTTGGAGAAGACACCCTCCGCATTCTCAAGGGGTGGGCCCATGCCCGCATTGCTCATGAACTTACACATGTTAGTCCAGAGACTCAGTTTCTTACAGTCCTTGAGCATGTCCTTGTTGAATCTTGGTGGGAGGTTGTGGACGTATATATACCTCCCACCGCAAGGATCGCTCTTGTTCTCATTTGTCTGAAGAGCCCTCATGAAAGGGAAGCTCAGCTTCTCATTTTCATGAGATTTGGATGAACTGGAGGGATCATTAGCTTCACTTGTATGAGAATTGGCTGGGATCGGACGATCTTTGAAAGAGGTATCCACTTCAACATCGGTTTTATGGGTTATCGCTGAACTAGTCGCTGGAGGATCTTGCAATTGGGCATCATTGGCCAATCTGGAGTTCCCCAAGAACGGCCGGGAGTTGGTTAGATGTGAAGGGGCAGATTCTGAACTAAAGGAGACGGGGCCAAATTTGACGGATTCATCCACAGCGGTGCCCCCAAGAACAATGAAATGGAAGTACAGTAACAAGGCCCAAAAGAATGCGGACAAGCAAGCTAAGAAACAGAGCCGGGTTTGCTGGTTCTTGGTCGACCCCTTCTCCATCTGCTCGGGAGGAGTATTTACCGGCGATCGGCGTCTCATCAGGGACCCAGAATCGCCCGCCCCCAAAATCAGGAAACTAACCAACAGGTAATAATCCCATCAAACTGAAACCCTATAAACCTAACCAACAAATAGCCAAGAGATTCAGCACCAAATTCAGAGATCCTAGTCTCCTCGGACCAACTCCAAATAGAGAGAAGCAAGCTGGTTGAGCAGCAAGTACTGAACTTGCGAGCCGCTACCACACTAGTCAACAGAACAGGAGAGACCCAAATCAAGAAATCAGAACAGTAGCTATAAGTGAAACGATTCGACCTGGAAAAAATGCATGAACTGATCAAAGAACAAGAATTTACTAGGACGCACTGGGTCCGTCTTGCCTCTAGCTCTCGAGCAGAAGATCTGATCACAGTAGAAAGGGCAATGGCGGCAGTAAAAGGGTAAGAAGACCTCCAAGGGATCTAATGATGTTCTACAGAGAGAGATAGGGCTATGATTGCTTGCTTTGTCGAGTGCGTGTCTGCGCGCTGGCGAGGGAGAGAGAGAGAGAGAGAGAGAGAGAGAGAGAGACAGAGAGACAGAGAGGTGGCGAGGAAATCTTATAACACGGGAAGTCGCATTTTAGCGAGGGAAGCTCCGGTGGTTAGTCTCATGTCGGTGGCCGCTGGATTTGCGCCACCTAGCCGTCGACCGTCGGAGCTATGGTAGTAAAGTGGAAGTACGTAGATACCTTCAAATCTCTTAAGCCAGCGCCCGTCGAAAATGGAAGTGAATTAGAGTACATTTAGTAATTCTACAAAGCGACGAATGTTTAGGTGGTCCAACATGTTGCCTTATTAGAGTATCATCAATACTGATTAAAAAAAATAAAGTATCGCCAAATTTAAATGTCATATAATATATATTTTGAATAATTTTCATTTTTAATGAATTTATCATAGTCGAATATAAATTGATTAAAATTATTAAATTCACAAGAATCATATACTGAAAGATGCTATGTATATTGAAAAATCACATGGTTTAAATGTAAGATTTATATTAGAGATTTTATTCTTTAATATATTAATAAATTCACCTATTATGAAGATTAATGAATTAATATTTATTAGGTTTTTGGATATAGTTCATGCATAAGAAATATTTTCCAAATACATAAAGAGATCTCTCTACCATTAGTAATTTCTAAATTAAGTTAGATATTGCAAATTAGGGTAAAGATAAAAAAATAATAAATGGGGGAAAAGGTCAAGTAGTTTTTCCTCTTAATGAGCATATTGAAAAAGTTTGGCCCAGATTGAAATTATAAGCCCAGGAAGAAGTCAAAATTCAAAGTCAAGATGGATTTGGTTCACTGTAACCCTTGCACATCTCCTGCGTCGATCTTCCTCTGTCCTCTCCTGCTTCCTGTGTTGCTGTCTCGTTTTCCCTTCTCGATTCCTCTGTCTCTCTCTCCCAGGTAAAAAGAAGGGGAAAGAATCTTCATTTTTGTTTTTAAAGAATATGGTCCATGGGCTTCGGTTCTCGTTATACCTCGTTGCCCAGATTTTTTGTTCTTACCATCTCAGTTCTATCTTTGATTCATTTTACGGGTGATTTTGTGCTGGGAGACCGGTCAGTTAACTTCTTGATTGTTCTGATGATGTCGGAAGTGTGTCCTATTGGCTGCGGGTTTGCTTGGCGAGACACTTCGTGACCAAGGGTTTGCGGGTCGATGCTTGATTCGCTTCATTATTTGGGCACATAGATCACATTTTCCTAGAAAATTGTTTGATGGGCACTGACGCACTGTAGCGATATCTCAGATTGTAGCATGGCATGTGTTTGTGCTGGTAACTATGACGAATTACTGGCGTTGAAGAATGTTGTTTTGAGGAATTGGTGTTTTCGGTGATGGGATTTCATGTTGTCAATATTAACAACTCGTGCGTGGATCTTAACTACTATGTTTTTTTTTCGGTGGGAAATGAAGACTGTACATGACCCTTTCATGTTGAATTAATTCTTTGAGACTGTTGAATGTTGATAGTTGACATGTGTTCATTTTCTGCTGGATGGAGTGTGGTTTGAAAGCGTGAGGTTTTTCCCGTAAAATTGGCTTTCCCACTTTGCTTGTTGGAATGAAGCTTATTCGTCATACCCTCTTAATCGGGTGTCCCGTGATACCAGAATCATGCACATATACGTATATATATATATTATATGATGCTTGAAATGATTGTAATTTATTTGTGGAAGTATGCCATATTGAGCTAATTAATGTGCTCTTGGCACCCTGGCCAATGTCTGGTTAAACACAATACGTATAATTAGGCTTGAGCTAGATTTTAACATGCTATTAGCATGTTGGTCTTTTTCTTCTCACATCATGTGTGTCTTCAATTCATGTTCTCATATGATGGTTCTACAACCTTGATGTTTTGTAGTGCTAATACTGTTACATCCTTTCCTCATGGCTTGCATCTGACACCTGACCTGTGGACACTTCAGAGACTCCTATATCGAGATTCAAAGTCAAACAAACTCATCAGGAATTTTAGGGTCCTTGAAGAGGAGCCATGAAAGCTTCGGAGATACCATTAAAGTGCAGTAGCCACAGCATGCAGGGGCAGAGCGAACCTAAGAGAGAGAATCTTCAGAAGCCTCCTTTTCGACGAGTTAAGGATGACACAAAGCCTATCCTCCATGATCCAGTACGTGCTCACACTTTCTCTAACTCTCTTCAGCTCATTTTCGAGTCAACAATGGTTTAATAGTGGTAATTTTTCGTGTTTGGATAAAGGTTGAAACTTTATACTGATAACCAATCAAGAAAAGAAGTTAACTTTTCTTTCTGTTTCTTTGTCCTTTGTAGATACTAAGATCAGATCCGATTGAGACTGAGGAAGCCGTTCTGCGTTTGCCTCCACTTGATGTGGTCCGATCAAGTTCACAATCGAATATGAGATTGAACTGAATCTTGCTCTTTTTGGTCTATAGATCTTAGACCTGTTGGTGTTAGTAAAAAAAATTTCTGATAATTACAAATGGTTCAACTGAAGCATAATATGATTATTTGTTCACTTTGATATGAAGACACTGCTTATATTCCAAGATACATTTGTGAGCCCAACGAAGCTCAAAGAAGCAATGCAGTCTCCTGTAAAATGATCAAGAGTTGCTCCAAGAAAAGAAGCTTGGTGACATGAATGGGGATCTGGTTGGCATCGACAGTGTCTGCAAACAGGTTGGATCCTTATAATTCACCACAGTTCTATCATAAAAGGAGCCTCTCGTTTGAGCTTGACTGCATTGTGAGTTTGCTATTCGTTAGCCCTTAGCCTTGCTGGTTGTTAGGCAAGAATTTTAGTCGCTCCCTGCAACATCATAAGAGGTGAAGAAACACTTGGTTGCAGAGGTGCAGTACAGCATGAATTTTCATGTTCTGTTATAATATTAGGTCCTGCCTCCAGAACGTACGCAAATGCTACATGTACCTGGGAAAGTTATACCTCATTCCTGTTTTGGCTGTTCTCATGATCTCAGCAATAGGCATTTTCTCCTGTTAGGATGAAAAGTCGAATCAGTTTCTCACAGGAAAGAGTTTGCCAGACAAGGAGGTGTTCTTGAATTCAAAGTGTGTACTTCTATCTGTGGTGATCCAATCTCCTTCTCTTTGCCTTGATACACCAGACACTGCTAGGGAAAAAGAATTTCAGTAAGATGAGGGATAAGCATATTTAGAATGCTCATTGTTCTGCTGGCCAAAACTTGATCCTCACGCAAAATTAGCTCATCTTGGACTGAATTTCGCAGGAGTAGCTAAAGTAAGGGAACAAAAAATGGAGCAGCATTGTCATATGTGAGCAACGAGACAGGTTTATTGCTGATCGAATTCAGCATTTGGATTCAAGTTAGATTCCTTGCGATTGGGAGTGCTAATGATGCACCGAGTGACCAACTACCCAACAAAAATGAGAGAGCTCAGGGGAAAACTACAATTCTGGCACTGATAATGGACATGCAAGCAATGAAAGGGTATCGATAAGCAACTTGACACACGAAATTTCACAAGGACAAACGACAAAAACAGACACATGCTAAAGAAATATCCCAGAAAATTCATGGTTAGGGAGATTCACTCTATTTTGTGGTTGATGAAGTCACTCTACTTATGAGAAAAGATTGTATGATACACTTTGAGGTTACGAGGCCCTCTTCTGTTCTAGTCATCAGAGAGAAAATTGCATTGAAGGAGTCATAACGTAGCAAATTGAGTATGAAATTGATAGATTCACCTAATTGATTATGCGATCATCCCCGTTCTTTCTTACAATAGTGTACACCACAGCAAAGCTCGCTGAGGAAATCAACTAAGGGGGTTTCGAACAGTATCCGAGGAACACGTCAATATGCAATGTAGCAGGAAGACAGCCAACTTACGTAATTGGATTCACCAGGACACCCAGAAGAGGTGCAATTAACACGGAAGGAAAAGTGAAGGGCCAAATTGGAAAAGGAACGTACCATGGCCGTAGAAAATGCTTACCTCTAGTGGCCCGATTCATCTCCCTTCTGCCTTCTCGAAGAGCCTCTGCAACAAAGAAACTGAACACGCAATCGGATCAGCCATTCAGCAGGACCAGCTGAAGAAGAAAACATTCGGCACCCATAAGCAGATACTCCCCCAACTCTGTTCATAAAGCGTGCATAACAATGACAGCAGATGGGGTTCTGATGGATCAGCAGATGCGCCAGAAGACTGAAGCCAATGGCAGATGCATGAGAGAAACAGACCTTCGGGGTTGGGTGTCTTGCTGAATATATCATAGAAGGATTGAAAAGGAAACAGTAATTTCACATCTTGAACAATTACACGCATCCCACTCTTATCAATCCCTGTACTTTTCCCTTTTGTCAATTAAGTTCTATATATTTTTCCATTTTCAAATCTAGTCCCATGCGAGTTCTTCCTTACAAGAAAGGAACCGTCTTTCTTCTTCATCTTCGCTGAGCTGAAAAATTATTGAATGCATAAGATTAAAAACTTCTCCATTTTCAGACTCTCTCCCCCCTCCCCTCTCTGTTTCTTCCGTCGCAGCTCTTGCCCTGGCTCAGAGCTCTCTTTCTCTGCCCTTATCTTGTAGAAATCTTGTTCACATTTACATGCTCTAAGCTGTAGGAATACTTCCATTCATATATTCGGAATGCCCGAGCTGTCAATCGCGGTTTGATTGCTCGCTCAGTTCTTGAAAAGGTTAGACGTTGCTGTCTCATCAGACATCAGTATCAATGACTGAAATCCGGAAAATCGATGCTGAGAATGTCTTCTTTGATGCTTTTAGTGGTGGTTTCAATCAGTGCAGCTCTGGATGTTGGGTTGCAAAATGATCATGAAGAAATCTGGCGGATCGGAGCTGGAAGAATTCTACCCAGTGAAACCTGAATGCAGAAACGACGTCCCCAAGCCCCGCTTTAGGCCCAGGGTGAGCTCCCCATCTTTGGTTCCTCTGCTTTTGCTTGAGCTCTCGTGTGGCAAGCTGATGAGAGTTTTACATTCAAAATCAGTCTTTTGTATACTTATTGCCAGTTGGAGGATGATTTTTCCTCAGAGAGCTTAAATGCAAAATTATTTTAAGTAGAATAGCTGTTTTCTGACTGTGTTTGATGTGAATGGACGTTTCTCAAAATCTTGACAGACAGGAAAAACTCTGAGTGTGAGGAAATGGGAGTCTGGTTTTTCTGGAGATGGCCATCTTGATATTGCAAGAGTTCTCAGACGTATCCAGCGTGGGGTAACAAGCATTTCCTACTTAAGAAATGATAGTTGATACCTCACGAATGTTTGCATTCGACTGATTCATTTTCTTTGCTAAATATTTGAGTTGATTTTGGTTTTTTTCTTGGCATTCTTACGTGCTTTACCAACTTACATGTTTTTCTTGACTTATTTAGTAATGTGATGATATTGGAGACAGTTTCTGCCTGAGATTCTGGGTGTTTCTGTGTTTGGTCTGTCCAATGGACTTGCTTTTCTTCTTGTATGAAAGTTGAACCTTCTGAAATGTTTGGTTTTTTCTCCCTCACTCTTGGTAAATTTTCCAGGGTGTTCATCCAGCTATTAAAGGGGCTGTTTGGGAATTCTTATTAGGATGCTTCGATCCTAACAGCACTTATGATGAGAGGAATAAAATCAGGCAGCTGAGGAGGTAACATGTTCACTCAAATCTTGGCTCAGCCGTGGGGACTTGATTTATGCTGTCGAAAGTTCCTCTTGACCCCATTTCCTAAATTAGTTCAAACAACATATGTTGGATTCAATTAAATCCCTCGAACTACTAGTAAAGGCTTAGGATTGATGAGAAATTAGCTTTTTGTGTTGTCAAATTGTCAATACGTATCTTCTCTATAATGTTTTGTGAGGAAAGATATGATCAGGATGCATGCACTCTTTGAGATCAAACCTTTAGGATCTTTGAGACTTGATCATATGCATCTGCGGTTGATTTTCCTGAGAGATTCTCCTTTCCTGTTACTTAATTGATTTACTTGAAATTTTAATCTTGCCTTCTTTATCTTGGGCTGTAATCAAGTGAGTTAATTTCTCTTGGAATCATGAAGAGGCTTTATTGACTATATATTGAGCATTCTTCCTCTTAGTCATTTTTTCCTTCTGCCTTTTGGTTATACATTCTCAACTGAAAATAAATGATACATTCCCAGGGAGCAGTATAGTAGATGGAAAGCTGAATGTCAGAAGATGGCTTCAATTATCGGCAGTGGAAAAATAACAACAAGACCCATCATCAATGAAGATGGCACACCATTAGATGATGATAAAGCTTCTCTGCATTGTGATGGAACTGTACCTGTAGATGATGAAGATGTCTATGATAAGAGAGCCCTTAAATGGAAACTCACAGTGCATCAAATTGGTAATTATGTTTGTACACAAATATTCTTGAAGTAGTACTTAAGAATCGGTTCTATTCCCTGTTACCCTTGTTTGGCTTTTTTGTAAATTGTCTTCCTCCATGTCATACTAGACCTTCTTTCTTAAGGTTCACTTTATCCATCGTAATATCACACAGTCATCATATACTTAGCCCCCACTGGATTCACATGCTGATCCTGATTTCTGCTTCAAAGTCGACCTTTTTGTAACTCACATGAAGCTACAGTCCTTGAGATCATGTGATGGTTCTACCTTTAAGGGATTGTACACTTTTAGGGAGCCAGGTTATATCTCAGTGATGAAGTGATGAAATTAGTGATGACTTGCTAGAAGTGATTGACCTTCTGTTTAGCCAATTTTGCTCATCTATTTTTGGAATATGGTGACAGGTTTGGATGTCATCCGCACTGATCGAGCCCTTGAGTTTTATGAAAGTGAAGCCAATCAGGCAAAACTTTTTGATGTTCTTGCAATATATGCTTGGATGGATAAAGACATCGGATATGTCCAAGGTGGGTTAGCATGTTTTTCTTTGAACAACGAGAACTTTGGAAAAATGGAGGAAGAATAAACTAACCTGTGGGTGTTTCTTGCCAGGAATGAATGATATATGTTCTCCAATGGTGATCCTATTAGACAATGAAGTGGATGCATTTTGGTGCTTTGAGCGAGCAATGCGAAGATTGGTACTATTTAATTTCCTTGAGTGGTTTCCCTTATTAATATCTAGTTTCTTCTTTAAATTTTATTGTTGATATTTGAATCAGTTGTCCTTAATTCATGTACATATGGAGCTGCAATAACTTGGGACTAGGATGTCATGGAAGCAATGAATTTATTTGACACATGAACTTGTCCTCATGCATGAAGCATGACTAAAGATTTTATAGGAGGGAAAGAAACTTATCTGAAAGAATTTAATGCAACTATAACTAACTATTATGTTCCATTTCCCCTTCTCTCTTGTTCCTTGGGAAGAGAGAAAACTTTAGGTGCACTACAAGCTCAATTGGAGTGCAATCTCAGCTTTCAACTCTCTCGCAAATCATCAGGACTATTGACCCAAAACTTCATCAGCACCTTGGTAATGAATTGCTTTGCTCTAATATTCTGAGTTTCTTCCATCATCTACATATCTCACTTATCGATTTTAGGATGACAAATGATGTTCTAACTGATTCTTCTTGTTTCTCTTCATTTTATTAATGAGGCAGAGGATCTTGATGGAGGGGAGTATTTGTTTGCATTTCGAATGCTGATGGTTCTATTCAGGCGAGAATTTTCCTTTGCTGATGCATTGTACCTTTGGGAGGTAATGAGGAAGTACATTAATCTCAAACACTGTAGTACCAAACCTCCAGTAGAAACCAATTCAAGGATTTAGTGTGTTATATGCTCTTCATTTTCATCCTCTGATATGCTGAGGGAAACAAGTCAAGATATGATTTACAGCTCATCTGGGCAATGGAGTACAACCCTAACATCTTCTCAACATATGAGGAGTCAAGACCTGTGTTAAACACAAATGTTGCACCTGCTGCAGTGAATGAGAAGCTCCTTGAGCAGTATGGTAAGTTTGAGAGGAAGAATGTGCAGACTAGATGCATGGACAAGCAGAGCACTCTTGCTGTATTTCTCGTTGCAAGCATTCTTGAGGCCAAGAACAAGAAACTCCTAAAGGAAGCTAAGGGACTTGATGATGTCATCAAGGTACCCTTCTCTCTTGCTCTTAAACCAATGAAAGATGCGCTTCATTTCTTATGTATTCTCTCTCACTTGTTCTGATTTTCCTTTAGATTTTGGGTGACATGACTGGGAAGTTGGACGCAAAGAAAGCATGTAATGAGGCCTTGAAGATCCATAAGAAGTACTTGTATAAGGTCAGTTTACTCTCTCTCCCCCTGCACTCCACACATACTGAAAGGGCTCATCTGTATAATTTGCTTTTGATGCAGACCAAGCAATATTAGGAACTGGGATATCAAGCTTCCCAAAAATATATCTGAAATCAAAGGCAATTGCTGATTTTTTGACGTACTAAATTTATTGGGTTCAATTTAAAGAAGTCGGTTTGACTCTAAGGCTGCTTCAGGATGGTGTGTTCTAGGCCTGCCCATGCATGGATCATGGCAAGACAGCCCTGTTTAACTTTGCTCATCTGGAACTGCCAGTGGAGATTTGCCAAAATAGAATTGAGTTTTGCCATTTGGCATCTGAATACTATTCCCCGTTTTATCCTTTGAAGATTTGAAAGCATTACACCTATCTAGGGGTGCTTGTGTGAATGACATACATGAGGATTGAGGGGGAGAAGGGAGACATGTTTTCCTTTTTCTTTTCTTTTCTTTTTTTTGAATAAGTGGACAAGGGCCCAGGGAGACTCATTTGAGAGTTCTATGGCTTGCTATTCTGTTTTGGCTAACGATTACTCTTCTTCTTTATTGCTCCTCTCGTCTCATCAATTCAAAAGACTGAAATCTGGTATCTTTCTCCCATGTTTTCTTATCTGTATTTTTCCTATCAATAGTTTTGCATGCTCTCTAGTACCTACTGGACATAATCATAAGCTCAGTCTTCCCCTCCTCTATCTTGCTGGACCTCCCAGTGGACGCAGCAAAGAGCCGTACAAGGTTCGTCGGTTGCTAAGGTGGTGAGCCAGGATCCTGTATTCAAGTGGCGGCATACTTATAATGGATTATTTGCAACCCTACACTCAGTCTTAGACCAAAACTGCCTCCGGAGAGACAATCTAATTAGGTGGTCAACGACAGGAGGAATAGCTCAGATCGGAAGTCAAGAACGCCGTCAACGAGGCATGCTAATGACAAGTATCCCAAGTGGACCAGTGACATGATGTGTCAGTTAAGCGCGATCCCAGGTGATCGCAACTTTTGATCACAGCTGAAATTTCTCAACAAATAGCCTTGACTGGATGCGGACACAGAGCACCCATGATCAGTCTTAGGTTGGATCGAGTTAATGCGACTGAATTGTAGAAAAAGGACCAGGCTGTTCTTCCATACCTGAAATGTTCTGGAATGCACCGGTCAGCCGACAACCTTACGAATGCGATATACATGTCTCGAGAGCTATGACATTTCCGTGCAACGCAAAATATGCAAGAGTCCCAAGGCCAGTTCACAATGGTTAGTTGTTACAGCACTGTGACAAAGACAACTCAAGGTCAAAACAGAGCAATTCAAAGATAGGACAGTCACGAAACCCAAAGAGACCATTTCTAAATTTAGCAAAGAAACCTTAGGCATCTGCAAGCTTTACTTCCGAATTTTACCAAGGAACTCGGAATTTTCTTCTGGTTTTAGTTGTTCTTTACCTTACACGCACAGACTTCTCCTCATCCTTTGCCTTAAACAGCAAATCAACATCCAACTCTTAACTCAATTCGAAACCCGTCTTCTCGACGCATCCCTTCCTCCATTCTTTCTTCTTCCACCTCTCTCTCTCTCTCTCCCCATTTCCCATCTTTGCAATCGAAAATGACATTAACTTAGAAATCAGCTCCTTCCAAATTCACCCCAGGATAATCCGGAGGAGATTTTTGGGTGACTGGGCGAGCTCAGACGGGTGATTCGGTACCTTACCTGCAGGTTTCCGTCTTCACGTGATATGTCCTGGCGTTAGCAGCATAGAATGTTCTGAGACGACGGGGTCCCGAATTGGAAAAAGTTGAGCGGGACTCGAAATTCTGCGTTCTCAGTATTGAAGTTCGAACCGTGCAGCCTCGACCTTTCAGGGGCTGATCGGGTACTGATTAATCGTCCAAATGACAACGAAGATGAAGGGCCTCCTCAAAGGCCTGAGGTACATTTCTCAGATATTCGGTACGTCCGTCAATGTCATTCTTCACATCATTCCGTCGTTCTCCTAAATAAGACATCAGAAAGAGGAAAAACAACGGCAAATGATCACGTTCGACTTGCATTCACGATGCTGTTTGTGAGCTGGGGTAGTGGCTTAATAACACTAAATACGTCTTCCTTATGGTGGTGTGTAGACGAGGAGAAAGAACCTGAAATGGTCATCGGATTCCCGACCGATGTAAAGCACGTAGCACACATAGGCATGGACGGTCCTTCGAATGCCCCGCCGAGTTGGGTAAGTCCTTGTTTATATAAAACTCGGTCCTTCTTGAGATCGGTTGCGCATATTTCTCAGTTCTTTGATATGCTCCTTTTGATCCCTTCAAATTTGCTTTGAGACTCATGAAAGATCGATTGTGCCTGCAAATGAAATGAGCAGATGAACGAGTTCATACAGCCTGGTGCGGAGGGAGATCCTAATAAGAAGGATTCCGAGTCCAAATCATCCGATGGCAATTCTCTCCATAAAGCATCCGAAGGTACATATGTTTCATGGAGGAATCAAACAACCCTGTTTATATCGATATATATATATATTGCTGTCGCACATTGGAAGAGCCAATGCTAAAGATTTGGTGTATATGGAGAATCTGATATGTAGCGTATGATTCCTTTCCCGGACTCTAAACAGGGTCAAGCAGAAGAGGGTCAAGAGCACACAGTTGTCACGGTTCTCCAGCCAGGGACCTGCTGGAGCTCCCAAAGCCGTCCCACCGTCATTTATCGTCATCAACTGTCGCCGACTCTCCTACCAAGGCCAAGTCAGAGAATCACCGCCACGCCCGCCGTGCCTCGAAGGGATCCCCAGGGAGGGATTTTCTCGACCCGAGCTGCCTGCAATCCGTTGCGGAATCTGAGTTGGGCCTGAACTCCCCGAGGAAGCTGCCTGACATCCCAAAGAAGACGAGGAGGAAGAAGTCCAAGGACTCCAGTGGGTCGGTCAGAAGGTCCAAGGCCACAACCCAAGCTCCTGCCCTATCTGAGGAGTTAGGCTCGGCGCCTCGGAATCACAGTTCGAGCAGCATAAAGTCCGTGGAAGAAGGGGACGACGAGAAGGGGCACGGTGCAGTTTCATGAATGCAATCGTACTTTCTTGTTTGCTAATTTTCCTTCTAGGGTTTCCCATTTAGAGTCTTACTTGGGCAGAGATACAGAGACGAAGGGAACGGTTTTGTTGCTTCGATATTTCAGACATCAGAAAGAGATCACTCTCTTTGCTTCCTTATCATCCTCGAGACTTCAACAAACGAATGTGATGACATTTTTCTACTGGCAAAACCATTTTCCAGTAACTAGAACCAAATACATGAGAATCACACGTCCAATACATGCAGATTATATTATGGACACGTGCGACTGATAATCTAAATGCTTTCGTCATCCAACTCATCTTAAAAAAACTTGACCCAGCATGGGAATCTGGAAAACAAATCAGATTAGCCCGAAATTCACTCCCTAACAACATGGTTTCCATCGGAATCCGCAGCTGATGTCTCTACTGGAGCCCTGCTGTTGTCCTGCTCAGCTGCTACATGCTCTTCCTTGGCAGAGGGCATTTCCTCATCAGGTTTCTTAACATCCTCGGTTTTATCTTCATTTAGTGCAACAGAATTAGTTCCTGGTTCTGGGCTCGAAGCAGAACCATTTGTTGGCCCAAGACTGCCTTGGAGCTCCTGTTCTCAGCTAACGCATCTGATGAGGCATCAGCTACCCCAAGTGCGCCATTCATTGCTTTAGCTTCTTCTTACCTCTTTGCTACGGCCTTGCGTCTCTCAATCTGCTGCCTCGCTCTTTCCAGTTCTGCAGCGAGAGGACCATACTGAGACTGGAGAGTTCTCTCGAGCTCCTTTTGCTTTTGAACATTCTCCCAAAGATTGCCAACCCTGTGTGATGCAGCTGGTTGCTCTTGTTTCTGTAGAACTTGAAAGCTCTCCAGCTCTGTTGCAGCAGTGTCCATCTGCTTGAAAGTAGACTCGATCTTGTCCCAGAGACTCTTCTCCCGCATCTGATCAAGACGAGTAGAGAATTAATCAGTTAACACTGCGCACGCATATATATGTATGTGCATATATGAAAACCAACCAATGAAATTGGCTCACAATCAAACTGGGGACATACTTCACTTAACAAATGTGCTCCTTACTAGAAAAATGACCTCTGGAATAAAGATGAAATCAGAAGCGAGAAAGACATTCTTCACTTATGCAACCAAATAATGTGATAGAGAAGCAAAGAAACAATCAATTCTTCAAGCTACTCTTAACAACGCTGATGCTCTCAAAAACTGGTTTTTCCTCGTGAAAGCGTATCTGCCTCTATTAAGATGGTCTCACATCTATTAGACTGTCAATTTCCCAACAGGAACAAGTATCCTCATAAAGTGAATAACAAATAACAGTGTCAAACATAAAACAAAGTGGCTCATTGTCAAGCACCTGATAGCCATGTGTGAGGGTTTTGACCTTCTTCTCAAGCTGTGTCGACTTCTCATGATCTTCATCAATCCTCTCCTCTGTGCTTTCAAATTCATTCTGGAAGGCCTCAATTTTCTCCACATTTCTGGCGACACTTGAGAGCCCATATGCATTACGAGTCGGGAAGTACATGAGATCATTCAAGCACGATCTATGAGCTTAAACAAAATCTTCCGATGATTCAGTTTCATGGCCCATTGCAACATGAAGATATTGAGCCTCCTCCTTTATCAAAGTATCTGCCTGTTGAAAAATATAGAGATCATAAGACAGAAGCCAAAGAGGCACCAGTAAGCAGAATATTACTACGTAAATTGAAGAACAAGCAAACTGTAGATTATCCTGCAAGAACCAGCTCTCCTCGATTCAAAGGAGGACCTAAGCATTTGGGCCATTATAGGAACCCAATTACTATATACCACAACCCAATTAATATAGAAACACTCTCTTGCACACGCACATAAGCTCCAAAACTGAGTACGCTATGCCGAGCTACCCCACAAAAAAAAAAATCTTTTCTTAATTGACAGAAGCTGGAACGTCATCAGAAGCAACACTAAATTAGTAATGACGGTTAGTATCCCTTCTATTTCTTTAATAACTGTTTTACTCGAGAGCAGATGTGACCTACCCAACATATAAGTAACAGAAATTGAACCCCAGTCTGACTGAACAAACATTAATCTTCAAATTCCAATATTTATTTAGTTAAAGATCTTTCTAGAGATAATCGAATAGGAGAGGAAAGATGAGCAATGTGAAGAAAATAGCAGGTAGAGAATATAGAAAAAAATGGCGAAAAATCTAGCAAAGCATTAGAAAAAAATTAAATAACCAAAAAAAATAGTTAAATCCAACGGTAAGAATTATGCACATGTCTCTTTGAGCTCATTCTTGTCAAAGTCATCAATTTCAGGAACAGGGCCACTGGCAGATCGCTTTGAAGTTTTCCTTTTCTTCTTGTTCATTTTCTCTTGAAAAGGATATTTTGCATAGTCGTGCTCCAGCAAAGCCAGAAGCTCCTTCCTCACGATTTCATCAGCCATCTCAATTGGAGTTGGCGGAACAAAGGAACTCTTATCTCCCTCAGCCCTCATCAAGGAGTTTTTAATCAACTCCAGAGATGCAACTGGGGGCAGAGGCAACTCCCTTTGCAACACTTTTGATCTCTTCCTAAGAAGAGCCTGCTGCTGTGCTTCTTCTTCGGCCTTTTCTCTAGCTATACGATCAGACATATCTTCCTCGATCTTCTTCTCTTGTTCCTCATTATCTTCTGGAATTACTGCATCATGATCTGACTCGTTTTTGGGTTGTGGAAGACTGCTTAAGCCAGAGTGCAAGTTTCTCCTCAAATCAGCCTGCTTTCTTAGCTCAAGCTTAGAACCATCATGCATATCCATCTCTTCATTTATATGGAGTTCATCCCTCATGAGAGTTCCTTTTGGAGTCATACCAAGTCTTGGGGTAACACCCCCAGCTGGAGTCATTGAAGGAGTAAGCATGGGATTTGGGGTCTGCAATTCCCTTTTCTTAGGGGATACCCCCTGAAAAGTCTGAAGGGTGAAGCTCAGGATTCTGCCCTCCCAGTCAGGGAGTTTGTGATTCCCCCAACCTCGCAAGATTTTCAGCTTCCATCAAGATAGAATCTCCCTTCCCAGCGGGGGTCCTCTGTGGCATGCGTGAAGGAGTCATCCCTGGTTGTGGTGTCTGAGAGTAGTTTGCAAGAAGAGCCCGACCTGCTGAACTCCCTTCAGCTAGTTCCTCATTCCCAGCTAGAAGATCACTGGCATAACCGATCTTTGCAATCTCTTCAAGTTCATCGTCTGAGATATGGGGTGCTGGAAGCATCAATTTTGACCTCTTCCTCACTGTTTCTGGGTATTCATCTTGTTGGCTTGAAGGATAGATAAAGGAGCATCCTGCCTCCGTGCAGTCTTATTTTTTGCAATGTCTTGCTTCCTTAACTGGGCCTCAATGCCTGCCCTCCATTTACCCTCATGTTCTTCAATGGTAGTTGGGAATTTGGGCTGCTCGACTTCCTGGTCTTCACCAGAAACATCATAGAACCCAGGAGGGGGCCTTTTTTCAAAAGGGAACTTGGCATTAGAGTCTATTCCCTTCCTTTTCTTCCTCAGGCGCCTGGTATCCATGCCAGCAGCCTTTAGTTATCTCCTTTTCTGCAAGGAACCAAGCCTCCTCGCCTCTTCCAGCTGCCTCTCCCAGGCTTTCCTCTTGCTTTCTCGTCCCTTGTGTTGGCTAATCGAGCTCTTGCTTCTGAAAGCGTTTCCTTCTCATCCTCATCCATATCAACAGGATCAGGGCGCGCAGGCTTAGACTCAGGGTTTGAATCAATCTCCCCTGGTCGCAATTTCCTGGGATCATCACCAGGTTCATAGTTCTCGTCTTTGGCGCATGCTGCATCAAGTAGCTTCTCATAACGCTCAAGGCACTGAGATGGAGTACGGCCTACAATAGGAGTAAGGGTTCTCCATTGCACGGCATGAGCTTGGCAAGATGAAGTAGCTTCTCGTCCTCATCTCTGGTCCATTCCGTCTGAGTGTGACGAAAAAGCATTACATTTTAAATATCATCACCGGAATTAAATAGAAACTAAAAAATATTGCGAAATAGAGAAGCTTTAGTTTGAAGATGAAATAGTGATCGAAATAGATCCACAATGACGAGCTCCAGTACGTTGCAACGCTTCATGTACTTCCTTTTCAATTCTATAGCTTGCCAAACTGAACTTAGGCCATCTCTCTCTGGTTGAATCTTTCAACTTCGACAGCAACAACATATCATACAGAAGATTCAGAAATTGAACAAACAGAGAGAGAAGTTTCAACTCACCTTTCTGATAGAAGGGTCGGGCCACTCGTACCAACGAGCCTTGCGCTGCTTGGCGGATTTACGCACCGGGAGCGACGAGATACGCGCCCATTGGTTCTTCCTGTACTTCATAACCGCCGCCCTGAGGATTTCATCTTCGGTGTTCTTCCAGACACCACCCTTGATCATAATCCTCATCTTCGCTTCCTTTTTCTCCGCTGCCCACTCAAAAAATTCGGATACTCCCTCTCCTCCACGATGACCCTGAGAAGCCGAAATGAAACCACAGAGCACACATTTCTCCCTCGCTCCGACTCTTCTCTGCTTGGCTTCCGTGAGAAGATATATTGGCCGCCGCCTGTGCATCGGGAGCTGAGTGACCGACCGGGGATATGCTGAGTAGGATATTAATTCCGCTTGATTTTCTACTTTAGTCGCTGATATTGATTGTTATTCCTTTTTCGTCCTCAATCTTTAGTTATTATTTTTTTATCTCACCTCATTATCTGCTTATGTTTTGCTACTGTTCTCAGCCGTACACATTTTCTTTCATACAGTTACATCTTTTTTTTTTAGTTTTTTTTGGTAATGAGGATGATAATATATTAAAATGATATAGGTGAAACGATACATATTCATAATTTTTAAAATTAAATTAGATTAATAATGAGTTGAGATATATATTTATAAGTTTATAGATCGGTAGTATATTTATTAAATAATATTGATAATGTAATATTATTAATTAATTGATATAATATTATAATTTTAATAGTAATTTATAATAAAATAAATATATTACAATAAAAAAAATAAGTCAATAGTCACTAATATTTTTGTAATATATCAATTTGAGCTTAAACATTCATACATTTGCCCATGCATTAATCTATATATATATATATATACTATAAATGCAGCACAATTACCTTTTTACCCTTCGCCGTTCATCAAAATTTCAAAAGGTACCATTTATCTTTAAGAAAAAGAAAACCCCAATTCTCTTCCCTCCAATTTCAACTGTTCTAATTGCCCAAAAATAGTTTCAACCCTTCCTTTTGAGTGTTGAGATCGAAAACTATTTTCCAAAAGTAGACCAGAAAACAAAAACCCTTGAATTATATAAAAAAAATGAACAGATAAATAATTTCTGAATTATATATTGAACATTTCGTGATTCAATGCCCCGATACGAAACATCAAGAGCAAGACCACAAAGTATTTCTCTTCCCATGCGAAGCTAATTAAGAGAGAGGTTATCATTTACTGATCTCGCATGGCTGCACCGTAAAATTCATGATTTTTTCCCCCAGTCACGTTGGCTAAAGTACAAGGGGGGGCCCGCATGGTTTTGGTGTCAGATTTTGTCAAGACAAAAGTTGCGTGGAAAATTGACAAATTTTGAAAGATCATCAACCATATCTACAAGGTGGCACTACTGCCGATCAAGTAGTGCAGATTCTAAACGTCACACTGTCTCAAGAATGAACAAATTTGACCACACGATGAAGAAACTAGTAGCAAAAACGCGAGAATAAGAGAGCCGAGGCCGAATCGCAGCCAGAGGGCAGATTTTACAGACTACGATCATAATAATACTTAGATGTCTGTGGAGTTGGAAGAAGGGGCGACCTTGACAATGACCAATACAGGAATGTTGACTGCATGGCCCCGATTCCCGATCAAACTGATCCTCCCGAAGCTCATAGCCGAGCTGTTTGAAGTTGCATTCAAGGATACAGTCAGTGCCTGTTTCTGCCCGCTCGAGATATCGAAGCGGGCGGGATTGACCTTCAGGGACACCCCGTAGGGAGCGCTCCAGTCCACACTGTAAGTCTCGTTGCCAGCAATGTTACTGACAGTCCGGTGGACTGTCCTCGATATGTTCAGCGTCGAGATTGTGATGGACGGCAAGTTGAGGTCGGGACTGCCTGTTGAGTTTGTATAAGCCCCACAGTTCTGGCCAGTGTAGTTGAGAACGACAGGGCCTGATCCATTGATTCTGCAGAGGAACAACATATAATCGTTGTAACCTGCAAGAGAGGAATAATTGTCTTTCAAATTTTTGCTGAGTGGGGATGTAGCAAGGCACTAGCAGTGGACCACATCACTGATGGAATTGGTCAAGGCAAGAGAACGTTGTTTCAGTTATTAACTGAGTCGTAAGCAGCTCCTATGACTCCACTGGCACAGCATAGTTTTATTGGTTTTAATTCTCAAGGAAATGGATCACTAGACAGTATGAGAGGATAGAGAGGAGGAAAGAATGGATGACTTACTGGAATCGAAGATTAGTCCCGGATCCAGTGCTGCAGTTGCATTGACGAAACCACTGCCCATATCAAAAGGCGTAGCAGGAGACTGGTTTACATCCGGGTCTGTGTAAGCCCGTTGTGCCATTATAGGGCCACCATTCCTATCAAAAAGAGAAGCTGTAGTAGAAAGTGCTGATGCAATGGCCGCTGGACTGAAACTTTGGAACTTCTGCTTGACAAGTGCTGCCATGCCAGCAACATGTGGTGCTGCCATACTTGTCCCAGACATCATGGCAAAATTCTCACCTGGAAGATTGAATCAACTACATCCAGTGGATACTTATCAAAAATAAAAAAATAAAAAATATATCCAGTAGATGCAGTTATCAGGCAAAGCTACAAGTGTCACTGGGACTATATAATTTTGAGTGCGGTAGGACTTCGAACCTAAAAATTCCACCAAACCAGTCCCCCGAGAGCTCCAAGCAGCCCATATGGAATTCCCAGGGGCCACCAGATTGGGCTTCAATATTTCCGCATTCTCAAGAAAGCTGTCTTCTGGGTCAGGCCCCCTCGCAGAGTAGTACAAGACCTTCGGAGCGGGTATGCTGTAGTTGGCCTTTAGCCCACCTAAGATGGAAGCAGATGCCCCAAATTTGACTACCCTTTTTGTTTGCCCATCTCTCTCAACAGAAGAATTGTAATACCGTAGGAGAATCTGTCATATGGCAGTTCCAAGCTGACTGTTAAAAGCCTGGACTAACATCACTACATGGTTCCATCAATTATCTAAGAAAGAGTAGTAAGGCTGGTGAAAACCTATCCTGTTCCATTGACAACAAGCTATCATATCAGCACCAGAGGAAATGCTACAATTCCAGATGCTTTTTTCCCAATTTTCTTTCTTCAAAGGAAATGAAAAGAGTTCTCAAAATGTCTTCCAGTTTTCCATGGAAACACAACTGTACTGCAAAATAGTCATAAGGAACCTTTTTTTTTTTTTTGATGCAGAACAGCAATTTACTTTTATTGATTACTCCACATCAAAGAGCAAATCCCATGTAAAATACACAAGGCCTTATGCCACACCCACTATGGCCGACCTTAACCCTAGCCAATCTGCAGATTTTAGGAGGCAAAACCAGGAAAGTGCCTCATAAACCCCAGTCCTGCAGCAACTGACTGCTGCCTGACCATTCCAGCTCTACTTCTCAAATTCTTAGGAACACTTATGTCTATCAGGAACTTAATTATCAGCATCATGCCAAATGAAATGGAGGAAATGTCCAAGTAGGTTATCTGAATACCTTGGAATCATCAGGAGATGGAATAATGATGCCAGGAATTCTCATTGGGATTGGATTGAGCTGAAACCCAATAACAAATGGATTCATGTAGAACACAACACCAGCAGCACTAAGGTTGTTGGCTGTTTGCAAGGCCTGGTTGATCGTGGAGAGCCCCAGCACAAACCGAATTGAATAGCTGCAGATCAAAAGTTTCCCTCTCACTAGTTCCTTGGTGAAGATACAAGAATCTTGGCATTCCCCCACATACATGTCACTGGTGACAGTTGTATCATTGTTCAGGGCATCGAGGGCAGAAATTAGTGGGTACATTGTATCTTTGTCAGTACCCGCTGAACAAAGGAAACAAAAAGAATATGCTTATCTAGTAAAAAAACAAAGGCTAAAGTAATAGAACATAGCACTGGAATAAATAAGATGCTTCCTCTCATTGACCAAAAAATTCTTTAACATCAAATTCAACAAGTTCCGCTAATTATGCTGGATGTGCATCATGGATGCGCCTTCATAAAAGCTCAATGTTTCAAAATAATTTATTGCATAACATGGTAGCAGAGTTTAGCTCCTAGATATACATCGAACTCTCAGTTCTAATTCATAATTTGATATTCTTCCTGATCCTGTGTCATTCCAAACTCCCTTTAGCACCATTCTGACCTTTAAGCTCTCAGGAACATTACTCAGATAACTTGGATATGGTTTGTTAGTTCAATTCCTGGGTATCTACAATAATTCCTGAGTGCTGCATCTTCAATGAAAGAAAGTCAAGGATACAACTGCCCGGGAGAAAGTGTCGACACAAATAAGTTCCTAATATAAATAGCAGCAAAAAGCAGGCATGTGCCTTACGTGCAAGGCCAACTCCAGGAATCGTCACATTGTTCCCAAGAGTGATCGAGTTTCTGTAAACCCTGTCATGTGTGGCAGCACCAACAGTGAAGATCCATGGGCTGAAGGAGGAAATGCTTTTTGGTGAGGGCCCAGTATTGCCAGCTGCCTGAACTACAAAGATGCCAGCTTTTACAGCTGTGAGCAAAGCCATGTCTATGGGATTGAAAAATGTTGCAATTCCAGGAGGACGCCTGTTCGGAGTTATTGATAAGCTTATTATATCAACACCATCCTGAGCTGCCTGTAACCAATCAAAATCATATTTGATGAGGGTGAAAGTAGCCTACACAAGTTAGACTTCATTATTTTTTGTGGGATAAATAGACAAGTTAGATAATATTACTCATAAGACGTATTTACCTGGTCTATTGCAGCAACAACGTCAGCAGCAAAACCTCCAAAGCCCTTGTACAATGCCTTGTAAATGGCAATGCTGCAAACAAAATATTTATTCAGTTGCTACCCAAATAAAAGTGAAAATATTCCCCAAGAAGCAGCCACTGAGAAGAAAAAAGAGAAGGCTTGGCTTTGGAAAATTACTGAGCATGAGGAGCCATTCCGCTTGCATTTCCAAATTGATGGCCAGCAACTACAGCTGGGATATCATGGTTTCCTGCTGCAATGGAAGCAGTATGCCTGTATACCTATTAGATTCATCAGTTTCCTCAAACATCCAGAATAATGATATAACAATGATTTGTGCAATAGATCAACTGTATCCAATGGTTATGCTTCTGAAAGTGTCTGAACCAAAAGCTCCTTACTAAAATTATATAAATAAGATTGAGGAAGACATACGTTCCATGACCATCATCATCAAGTGGCGATGCATGGTCTTGGGAGGAATTGAACAATCCTCTGGTGATAGCAGACGCGGCGAAGTGGCGAGCCCCAACAAGCTTCCTGTTGCAGGATCCTGATGGAAAATCAGCAGTAACCTCACAGACACCGGAGTAATGAGCGGGGATTGGATATGGAATGTCTGATATGTGGTCAGAAAAGCTTGGATGTGTAGGATCAATGCCCGTATCCACAAACCCAATCACTACTCCTTCACCTGCAGATTCATATCCACCTTCTAGGACCCATGCACCATTGGGAAGACCAAGAAACTGAGGAGTGTGCGTTGTGGCGGCTCTGACTGAAAAGTCCAAGGCCACATTTGCCACTTCTCTCCTCCTTGAGAGCTTGTCAGCCTTCACAAATTTGAGAATACTGCTCAACTAAGATTTGTTTTTTCAAAATATCCAAATAACTTGACCCAGACAGAAGGAATCAATCTTTTTCACATAGGAGTCTACATTAGAATTGTCTTTCACAGTTTTCCTGTAGTGCTAGGAATTGCTGGAAAATACTTGCTAAAAATTCTGATAGATATTTTCCCACTGCAATCTAAAGAAGATTGTGACATGAAACAGAAAACAACGAAGACAAGGAGATGGTTTGAGTGATTGAATAAACCTGCTGGTGAGTGACAAGAATGGCAAATCCATTAATCAAGTAGATTTGTTTTTTCAAAATATCCAAATAACTTGACCCAGACAGAAGGAATCAATCTTTTTCACATAGGAGTCTACATTAGAATTGTCTTTCACAGTTTTCCTGTAGTGCTAGGAATTGCTGGAAAATACTTGCTAAAAATTCTGATAGATATTTTCCCACTGCAATCTAAAGAAGATTGTGACATGAAACAGAAAACAACGAAGACAAGGAGATGGTTTGAGTGGTTCAATAAACCTGCTGGTGAGTGACAAGAATGGCAAATCCATTAATCAAGTAGTGATAGCTGTAAATTTTCAGATATTTCTCCCCCCTCAATGCTCTTCTCAGCAGCGAATCATGAAAGCGGGAAATGAAGGCAGAGCTCCCATGGAACCACGAGGTGTTCCTAAATATATGAGCATAGAACTTTAGGGAATATATCAAAATCACTATGCACCAGAGGAATCAGGAAAAAAAACGTAGTTAAACGAGTATAGAACTTCTTCAATCATTGGACCCAAAAAGAGAGAAGCTAAAGCCACTAATGAGTGCTTCCTGATAACCAAAAATACTTCAGGGTGAATCTTCAGTGCTTCAGCTAGCAAAGTCCAATAATCTAACAAGCCAAGGTACACTCTAAACGACAAGAAGTCGTTCCCCCCGATTATCAAAACATCTATGGGGCAAATAAAACATCCATATCTGTCTGAAATCATTTAAATATTCAAACGTTATCACTCACGAGTTACACTCTCAACGGTCATATTCTATGCATAAAAGCTTATATTTTTATTAGTTAAACAGCGTGCTTAAAACCTGACAGATTTGTTTCTCCGAAAATATTTGACTAAATTCAGTAACAGAGAGTAAAATTAGCTCCCGAACATAAAACGAGTAAAGAACGGTACCTGGGTTTTTGCACTGTGGTTAATTTCCCAAGGGAGCCTCCTCTATGAAAGACATTCCTGTTCTTGCTGAGTTCATCAGAATAGTAAAGAGCAGCAGGAGCTTGCCTCAAAGTAACTATGTACACAGCTGTTGTTTCTTCTTGACACAGTGCACCAACCATAAACATCCCAACTGAAAGCACCGCCACCGCCACCAAGTGCCACCGAGGCCAGCCCTCCATCTTTCGGAAAACGACGAACAATATTAGGCAGCAAGGCACCCAGCAAGAAAAACAGAATCACCTTTCCGAAGAGTGCCCAAAGGAAGAGCAAGTGGTGCCCATAACTTTAAACTTCCATTAATGGAGAACAGAGAACCGTGTGTAGATCCAAGATTAATCTCTATTTTCTACTCCCCGTCTTCTCGTCTGTCCCCGTTTTAGTCCAGCACTACTGGAGAGAGGCAAGAGACTAAACGGAGCCGTGCAGGAATAGAAGAATGAGACTGGCCGCGAAGTAGACCAGACTTCTGTCAATATTTTAAAGGAGAATCTGAGACCTTTCTTGGGTGCTGTGCATAGTCAAAAATTTCTCCCCTTCCATTTATTAATAGTATAGGAAAATGCTACAGACCATAGGATAGCTGCTTTTTTTTTTTTTACCTCGCTTTAAATAAGGATACCATGCTGGTAGTCGGATCGCCGGTTTTTTTTTGTTTTCGCAGACTCTACTTAGTATTAAGTAAGACGTTTTTTCTAATACAAAATTGCAACGCTGGGAAGCAGAACATATTCTCAGGACTAGTTCTACTCAGAGTCACCTGCGTCACTTCAACGACCTAACAAGCATAAACATATTACATTCCCCCATGCGGTTATTTTCAGTTTCCAGACACGCATGAAACCGCGAGTTAAAGGCAAAGTAAAAATCCGAACTTTACTGTTGCGGAATCAACCCGGCCCTCACCAGTAGCCATTCCCCCATACGAAGGCTGAAAGCTTTGATTATCGGTTAAGGCTCACGGGTTCCCTCATAACTGAACGGCTACGAGAGATTCACCCAAGTTTTTTTTTTTTGTTTTTATCGTAAAGGCCTCGGGGAGGGGGGCGGCTCCTGCTCTGTCAACTCCAACGTTCGAGTTTTTCAAGGGTCAGAGCTTCGAAAAGGGGATCCCCTTCATCAAATTTGGTCTTTTGTGAACTGTCGGTCAGCTTCCCCCACGACGTATATCGGGACCACGTTGCATCTGTCTGACAAAACGACTTGATAAGCCCATCAACTTCCGGTTCAGGCAGCATTACATGTCGGGAATTTTGTTCCCATTCCATGAGTCGCTCGATACTGTATTTAATTGCAGTCTAAAGAAGATAAACGTCATGCTGTCATCACGTAGGTGTCTATTAGAACCATGATGAATTACACTAAGGATTTCTTTCCGGCAAAAGGTTGGAGGTGATGATGGGGTTTCACTCCCCACGCTCATTCCAACAGAGTTGCCTTCTTTCCCCTCCGCCCCACTCTAGTCGACGAACTTGCATGCGGCACATGTCCCAACTTCAGAAAGGTAGTCTAGTCTATCATCAAGTTCCATGATAATTACACACGATGAGCACTGATCAAGTGGTGATTAAGCATCGACGGGGCCGAATATGATCACCAAATGGATGATATGGATGGTGCACAATTTATGGGCAGATGAAAATGCCGGATAAAGGGATATTAGACCGATAATTTAGTACTAATCTTTCGGATCCCCTCAATTTCTTTCTCCTTTTTTAATTCATTGTTGCCCATCGTTGTCAAAGGCACGTGGGGCCAAGGCCATGATACAAAGGTTCCACTGTGATATTTAAGGAATTAATATTTTTATTTTTTTTTGAAAAATTCATAATAATTCTCTTCTTCTTCTTCTTCTTTTTTTCTAGTTTGTGATATTATAATAAAAATTTCAATGGGATGTAGTAACTTAAGTGACAAAATTTTCCATATTAATGTCAAGGGCCATCTTTGAATATCATAGTGACCTTTAATCTAAAGAACTTGGCCCTTACAATGATTCCCATCACTTTCCCTTTGATTTTAATCAATGGCTACTTTCTTCAAAAGCTTCCATTTTCCCCCCTCGCACCTTTCTTTCGGCTAAAAAGTGAAAACCCGGAGGGGATGATGAGTCATAAATGCTTTCAACTGATAAAGTTTCAGCTGATATTTACTGGAGATAGTGCAGCAGGACAATTGACACGCAACAGAATCTTGCCTGCTTCAATGCTCCGAGCTTAAATGCACCCGAGAAAGGGGCCAAAACTGATCTGAAGATAGTAGGCTTAAGACACGATCCTCGAACTTGTCGAACAAGGTGCACCCAGTGATCTGTATAAACGTATATCCTGTAGCAGCTCAAGCTGATATATCTCTTCCAAAAAGACCAGCAATCCCCTTGCGTGGGTCACTCTGCTTCACGATTGATTCTCCAACCAGAACCTGTGCCAGAGGAGAAAACCAACTTCTGATACCATCTTTCTTTCATGTGTTGAAGCTCTACGCCAAAACAGTGCGACAAGAGACATACATTTTCGAATGAATTGAAAACTGAATTTGTTTTTTGACAAAAGATAAAAAAATGTAACAAATTTTTGTGATGAGTGGACAAGAACTTACTGCCCTAACACCAGCTTCTTGGACATAAGCAATGTCATCAGGTGTAAACAACCCTGACTCCCCAACAACCTTCAATTCCAGTATCGTATAAATAGATCCAAGTTAAATAAACATTTAATTATAGACCTAAAATATTGAGAACTAGAAACTTTCACGGGATCGAGAAGCCTTACAAGGATGTCTTTCTGATGGATTAGTTCACCACGCCCACCCTGGAGGAGATTCTTCGTGTTGCTGATGTCAACCTCAAACGTTTCTATGACAAGTCAAGGCCAAATATCAGTCAGTGAACATAATGAGATCTTCAATATATTGTAACAGTTCAATGGCTTTTTTTTAACGCTTAAGAGAGCTGGCAGTACTGAAGGAATACTTTTTCAAAAATGCCTCAGAGACATAAATGAGGGAGTACTGAATTGATGGAGAGCTAATTCTTAAAAACTATACAAAACTTCACCCAAGTTGCGGTTGTTGATCCCAATTAGTTCTACTCCATCTATTCCCAAGACACGATCCATTTCTCTCTCATCATGCACCTGTACAAACAAAATGTTTTTCATCCTTAATAAATATAAAAGTATCTGATAGTTTAATCAACATATATGAAGGGAGCTTATTGTATACAAACAGCATGATATTCCAAGACAATATACGGCATAAACAGGCAGAGAGAGGCAGAGTATAATGAACTGATGAAAGAGCATTCTCGATGTCCTTTCATCACAAAATAACCTTACTCTCTCAATTAAACATATGTTCACTAACAGCTAGAGAAGGCTAGCACCCTTGCTAATCAAAATCACATGCTGAGTCAAAACAGAAAAGAAGCAGAGTGTTAGACCTCAATGAGTGCAGCCAAACCTAGAATCTTGCAAATTTTGACCATGTATCTGATGTCAAGATCAGGCAGTACTGCTGCAATTAGGAGAATAGCATCGGCACCTTTTGTTCGGGCATAGTAGATCTGCCATGCATCAATAATGAATTCTTTGCACAGCAGGGGGCACTGCAGAAAGTTGCAAGTTTCAAAGACCATCCCCCATCATCTTATACCAAAGGAGGACATAGACAGGTAATTAGTGATATATTCTATAGCAGCGTTTCCATAGAAGACCTTGACTCCAGCATTTCTTATTGCCTCCAAGTTCTCAAAGCTTCCCTGATGTCGTAAATGCACAGAAAACAAATACTGCTTGTCATCGATTTATTTGCAGGCTCAGAATTCCAGAATTAACGTTTCCTTCATGAATAAACCTTTGAGTACTGGAAATGACAAACACCTGTGAAAAGGCCAAAAGATTGCCTACCTGAAAGTACTTTTGGTCTGTTAGGACACTCAAGCATGCTGCTCCACCTTTCTCATAAGCTCGAGCAATTTCAACCTGTTATGGTGATTTTTGTAATGCGTAAGGTATTCAATTAAGACTAACAATCAATATAAGGATAAAGATTATGGCATAGGCCGAATCAAAAAAACTCTGCGCACTGATAAATGTTAGCTTTATTCTGTTTTATGAGAGGGGACCAAGAAGCCCGCAGCATAAACCAGCACTGAACTATACCAGTCCAGGACATTCTTCCCTATGACAGGAACAACAAATTTTACCGGATCAAAATCTTCCCTCAGCACTCCCCTACTCGGAGAGGCCTTCTTCACTTCAGCTATCAGTCCGGGAAAACCAGTTATTTCATGGGCTGCCCTAAGAGCTCCAATGAAATCTCTTGTTGGTGGAGCAGAGTCAAGGGCTTTCTTGAGCGCTGAGAGGGGCCTTCTCTCTTTTACCTAGACAGCCATGGTTCTAAGCATTAGAGGCCTAACATTAGAAGATTCAGAGCAAGGACAAGGGTGGCATTATTCAAAATGAAGCTAAAATGGTCCACCTGTGACACTTCCATGTCCTTGTGCCAAATGATTTCCTCCAGGATATTACGAGGAGTGTTGCCTTCATTCTGCAAACGGAACTGGAATGGCCCCACATAGTGAAGAGGAGGTCCAGTAGGAGGCCTCCTTCTAATTCTTATTCCCTGGCTAGCAGCTACTTCATCTTGAAGCATCCCGAGCTCCCATTCCTTGGCCTTGAGAGCATTTTCGGGGGACTCGGTCACCGTTGTCACCGTACTTGACACATCACCTGTCTCAGACTGCATTTGAAATCAGCTTCCATAGCCCATACATATTCAGACATAAAAACCTTGCAAATTTTGTGTATCTCAAGCCGATATTGTAGCCAAAAGTGGGGAGAAAAAGGATTAGCAGCATTGCACCTGACTCCAAATTCGTGCGATACAAATGAAAAGGGTCCCTTTCAGCAACAAAAACAAAAAATGAACTCGGAGCCAAGGATGGGATTAATTCGGAAAAATCTTACAGCCTTGACAAATAAGCCCAGCACACAAGAAGTAAAATGCGTGAAAAAAGAACCGACTACCCCGTAATCCATCTCCAATTGCAATGTACAAGCATATGGTAAGGGAAAAAGTGGGGGGGGGGGGGGGGGGGGGGGNCGGCGGCGGCAAGCAAACGAAACAGCGCCAATCAATGATAGGGCATACCTGCTGAGCTCGAGTGGACGGCAGGCGGTGATTGTGGTTGATCATTGCAACCGACGGAGGAGAGCAAGGCCTCGCGAAATGCCTCAAGAAGCCGTCCCTGAGAACAGAAGGTCTGGCCCCAATGGAAACCCTAGCCGCCGCGTTCAGGGAAGCCAACCCCTCCATTGTCGGACCTTTGCAGCTTATGAAAGAAGAAACAGGAAAAACGAAAACACCGCCAGACAAAGGCCGTCAGATAACGTCTTGTCCGATCCAAAAGTAAAGGAAATGCAAATTTTATGTTTTTCCGTTTCAGATAATATTTTAATTAAAAAATTTATTTTTTATATCAAACATCTAACACACACAAAAAAATTCATAAATATTTCACACTTAAACTAATTCATTCATCAAAAATTAAATATAAATTATTTTAATTCATAAAATCTCAAAAATCATTTAAATAAAAAGGGTTATATTTATAAAAATTTTATATAATAATTATTAATAAATTGTTCCAATTAATAATAACATAATAATTTCTTAAATGATTAACAATATGTACTCATTTTGTAGGTAATATTGGGTTACACAAGAATTTCTCTCCTCTAATCATAATTAAAATTTTATTAAATATAACTATTTCTAAGCATAAATATCTAGAAATAATAATTAGAATTTTGATATGTTTCACGTTGTATCTCCCATTTACATAAGATTTGAAGGTTGTATCTATAGTTTTTAAAAACGAACCGAACTGGGAACCGATATAAGTATGAGTTTATGAGTTCATAAGTCGGACCGGTATTCAATAGGTTAAATTGTATATTTAATTAATAATATTATAATTTGATTATTATTTATAACAAAAATTATTAATATAATCATTATACTAAACAAAAGTATAACATAAAATATAAATATAGATTTAGTAAAATAAAATATGTATATTATGATAGTTTTTTTAAAATTTTCAGTCGACCAATTTTTTCACCGGTTTAATTAGGTTCACCGACCGGTTCAACTAGAGTTGACATATTTGAAAGTGTGATTGGATCTTTTATAAGAACCGGACCGGGTAAGTGACCGGTTCCCAGTTGAACTGGTCAAACTGGCAAGCTCGGTCCCCAGTTGAACTAATTGAACCGACCGGCCCGATCCCAAGTTGAACTGGTCGAACTAGGGAGTGTACCTTGTTAGAATTGGGACAACGTATCTATCTTTTCTGATTGAAGTGTGGAGGATGCAGACATGGTTCTCATGTCAAGGACACATGCACGTGCCTCTAATCTAGTGTCAAGGACAGTAAGAAAGAGTCAATTATACAGAGCAAGTGAGAAGTCGATACGAGCTGTTTGACTCCAGGAGTGGGGCACGAGTGTTGTTGGTGCCGGCTGTCAAGAGACCAGCCCCCACAGTTCTAGTCGGCCCATATTTATCAAGAAATTAGAGATAAGGTTCCTACAATCCCAAGTAGAAGTTCTCTTTTGCCTCTTTCACGGTGTCAGCCACATCTACACAGTCGGTGAAAGGACAAACATATTTCCAGTCTCTAACAAGAGCCACATTAGAAGCCAACGAAAGTGGACGNTGTACACAGTCGGTGAAAAGACGAACATATTTCCAGTCTCTAACGAGAGCCACATTAGAAGCCAACGAAAGTGGACGTGCTTCTGCTTGAGTTGGGATCGTTGCTGAGCGTCGTTGGTGCTGAGATAGCACCACTTGCTCATTTCGCACAGCCACCCCCTGCAATACCAGCGGATTGTGGGTTCCATGAGGCATCTGCAAATATGAGAATCTCGTTAACATTTTGCTTATTTAATGTCTCGATCCCCTCATCCTGAGTTCTGTCAAGTTCATTCCTTGCAAAGCCCGAAGCTAACATGGTATGTCCTGTATTTTGATAGGACAAGCTGTGTTCAGAAAATCTCAGAGATAACATGTCTAGGAAACTAAAGGGGTCACTTTGTTCCTTTCAGACCAAAGAAAGTTAAAAAAAAAAAAAAACAGCTCCAAAGAGAGTGAAGTTATTTTTCTCTGAAGAACCTAGTTGAACTCAGGTGGGATGAATAGTACTTTTTAAAAAAATATCTTTTTTATAGAATTGGTTTGATCCTACTCGCCATTTGTTTGACTGTAGTTTCTATCACTTCGTGTGTGGGGATTTGGACTAGTGTTTCATCTTCATTTGCAGTAATTATTGGCTGCAGCATGTGAGATCTAATTCCTCGAGGAAGGGCGGATGAGTTGTTTGAGATAGGTTTTCAAAGGTCTTCAAGAAACTATCCAGTTATACCTTACCTGGTCATCGGTCCAGTTACCATTTTCGTCCTTAATGGTCGCTATATGATTGTTTCTACTTCTAATAATGGTTGATGAGAGACAGAAAATTTTGGCTTTTTTGCCACCCTCTCTTAGCCATGGCACTTTAGTCTTTTGTCCCCAGAGGAGATCCCTCCTTCACAGTTGTTCTTCTAGTTACATTGGCAATTTAATGTCGGTTTCCTTATTTTCTATAATGGGGCTCGTTTGTTGGATACTATCAGTTTGTGCTGGTAGCTCATTGATTCCGGAATCTCTATTCTTGAATGATCGTTTGCTCCTTCCCTGAAGAAGGGCCTCTCCGGCTTTCCGTATCTTTTCGACAAATCTAAAGGGGACTAGCTAATCCTCTATGATCTGTTTGCCAGGCTTGACTAATTACCGTGTGACATAGCAGATCCCTAGTATCCAAGCGAGCCCAAATTTGAAAGGTCACAGCTTTTTGTGTATTGCCTGACTTAGGCTAACAAGAATAGGGTTGTGATCCGATTTGGCTGCAGGCAAGTGAAGAGCATTTGCGCTTGGGAATAATAAACTCCATTGTTCGTTAGATATTGTTCTATCAATTTGCTGCCTAATGTGGCTAAGTCCGGCTCTTTTATTACGCCATGTGTGATTGTCTCCTTTAAATCCTGAGTCTATGCATGCAGCATTTTCTAAGAACCGACCCAAATAGTTCCTACTTGTAGATGTTGTTGTCAAGACTCCTACCACCAGTTTTCTCTGGTGAAAACATGACTTCAGTAAAATCACCCCTCAATAAGCTTGGTTCAGTTAGATTTAATACCACATGTTCTAAACTAGACCAAATTTCCCTTTTATCCTGTGAGTCAGGTGAACCATACACCCACAAATCATGAACCATGTACTACGAAAACTGTAATGATTGATTTAATTCAGCATAAATGTAGAATCTATGGTAAGATAAAATTGTTACTTTAAGACATCAAAATCAAGACAGCAAACTTATTGGAACTGGTTTGTGCTCCCAACAAGGGGAGATGGTAGTCTCCTCAGGTATATGGAGTGGAAAACACACACCGACAAGCGGCAAGGAGGAAGACTGAAACAACGCCGATAAGTGGCCCGGATGAGTTGCACCGTTGAGCTTTTGAGGTTAGTGGAGTGGGCCAGCTCCGACGGATGGGTTGCACCGACGAGCTGCCTCGATTGAGGCTAGGATTAATTTTGTGGCTTTGTTAAATTAGCACAAATGTATACATACGGCACATATAATAAGTTTTTTTGCGCTGAGATTGTTCATTGTTCTAACTGCTTCCAACTGATTTCATGAAAGGTCTCCTCCAAGCGAGAGAGTCGACTGTAACACTGGATCCCTTCTCTACATGTATCTTCTTTTTCGGCGAGACTTCTTCAGGTAAAGAGGGCATCTCAGTGATCCTCTCACCTGCAGAATTTAGCCTTACAACTTGCCGCATTTTGGATTTGGAATTTGCTGAACGCTCTCATTAAATTGCAGCAGACATTAGTTAGCATGGAGTCAAGAGCCGCACTGGTTTCAAGGACAGCAAAAGATGATCATTAAGTTCTTCAAAACTATATTTAAACATAAATTTTGAACTCATAACACCAGGTGTTGACATCCTTTCTGTACATTACAGAATCACTGCTTCCTGTACGACTGTCATAGATGTAAAGAGAACTTGGAGACAAGATGATGCTTAGAATTACAGTAAATGGTCGGAGGAGGATAAAAGAATCTGTTTCAACATGTGGATAATCCTGTAGAAATGGAACTTTCCTCGAAAGCTGAGAGCTTCAAACAGTTATCAACTCATTCCATGATTCAGAGAGGCCGCCTGAAACTGCCGAGTATGAGAGCCCAATAGAAGCGGCGCTTACAGCAGTCTGAAAGGTTGAAAGATCCACTACTGGTTTAAATAGGAGTCTGATATCATGTCGGAGCTCCTCAGCTAATCTGAGAAAAGGGGACCAATAAAGGGATGTTAGAATGTAAAACCATTCGAGACTGAGAGAAGAAGAGTCATTAAACTTCCTTCAACGGGTTGATTATCAATAAGCAGTACCAGTGGTCTCGGAGTCGCCCTCTGCAGAAATTACAAATAAAATACAGTTAATCTATAGGGCTCAGAATATTTCAAATAACCAGCACTTTCTCTTGATGTATTACGAGAAGAGGTATCAGATATTCAGGTCTCCAACTACCTATCTGCCGCTGTTTGTTGGGCATGAAGTAGAGTGGCATACAGAAAATGTAGTATTACGGGCATTTAACTACCAGCACTGGCTTTCTAACAGTGGTCTGCATGCACATTTATCTATCAAGACTAACCCAAATACAAGAAGTAAATAGAGTCAAAGGCGTACCAAAAAGTGACTTGATGGATGGCCTCTTCTGTTGACTGTTTTTCTTCTTCAACTCAGCTAAAAAACAGAAAATCAAAGTAAAGAGTATATCACTAACAGATTTTATGCGAAAGAAAGACCGCATATTAATATCAAGAGATAGACAGTAGAGAGAGTACCCATTCCAGGCACTTGATAATCGTTGACTATCTCGAAGTTCTTGTATGTGTATCCCACAAAATTGATGTCCTTAGAAGAAAGCATCTACAAGATCAGGAAAATGAACAAGTTCACAAATGTATATTGTTGAATGACAAAAATTGAAAACCTTGAGGTAAGAGTTCATAAAGCATCCATATAATGGAAGATACATGAGAGAGACAGCTGACCTTTCTCCACGGGCCAGATTTTGATGAAGCTTGGACATGGTTTTCAGACTGGAAATCAACAAAAAAAAGGGGAGAAAAAGGTTACAAAGAATGCCTACACCAAAGGAGAAGTTTATCCAGTTTTTTGACAAGTGTATTCTGGTCTAGGACGTTCAGAACACTTAAATATAAGAGATCAAAAAGGGTCATTGTTTACATCTCAGTTTCTAAGTGCTTATCTTAAGAGTGTGGAGTAGATAAAGTACTAATAAACTATACCTCGTCGAATTTTTCAAAATTCTGTGTGTCGAGCTCATCCTTAACCTCTGGAATAAATGCAGCTTCCATTTGGTATATGTTTTCCCATTGGATACCATTGAACCAGGGATGGACCTGAAATTTAAGTATCGATCGCATATATCCCCTCATTCAAGACTAGGTGCGGACAAGTTCAAGAATTTAAAGCAGGACACATCCAACAACACCTTTATTTCTTCGGCACCCTTGGCTCCCAGCCTCTGATTCACATTGCACAGAAGCTTGCTGATTAGATTTTTCACTTCAGGAGAAAGTTTTGCTTCTTCAGGAAACTTCATGTGAGTTCTCCAGTTCACGATCTGTGTGGGCACCAGAATGAAAAAAGAGACCAAATAAGGCATTCATAGACACATTTGACAGATAAAACATGCAGACCATTAAGCTTAAGGATTTGATCAAAAAGTTCACTAGAAACTGTGAAGATACCTTTCTACATGTTGTCATAGGATCATCTGAATAAAAAGGGGGATAGCCTACGAGCATTTCGTACATAATAGCACCAAGTGACCACCTATCAAGAGTATATTATCAAATCTCTGGTGCAATCA
This sequence comes from Sonneratia caseolaris, assembly GCA_900006705.1. Taxonomy (NCBI): domain Eukaryota; kingdom Viridiplantae; phylum Streptophyta; class Magnoliopsida; order Myrtales; family Lythraceae; genus Sonneratia; species Sonneratia caseolaris. Next base: position 3,146,064 of record CXYZ01003466.1, on the reverse strand, counting down.
AGTTTACCAAAAAAGGAACAACTTGAGAGATAATAAACCAATGACCTACAGTGCTGAACATAAAAATTACTCCAAGGAAAAAGCATTATTCCAATTCTGCAGTCAATATACATGCATAAACTCACCAATCACATTCCATCCCATAACCTTTCTTCAACAAAACCTCTGGAGCAATATAGTCAGGAGTACCAACAGTGGAGTAAGCCTGCCCAAATGCTTTCAAGAATCAAATATACCATAGTAGAACCAAGAAAAGATAATTTTCTATCCTTATGCATTCTGTGAACACTTTAAATTATTGATTACTATAATTAGTGAGATTCTTGGTTTAGCTGCAGTCCTTGGGCAAGAAAAATTCCAAGGCAAATTCACTGAAACTTACAAGTGTCCTCCGGTTCTTCTGCCAATGCTGCAGTTGCTCTTGCTGCGTACGCTTCGGAGCTGAAGGGTACTCACCATTTTTTGAGGACTCATTGTTGTTGCCTATTGCAAAATCCTGCTCTTTTAAGGTACTGCAATCTAAGGGCTTGCAGAGCCCAAAATCCGACAGTTTCAGGTGTCCATATCTATCCAGCAACAAGTTATCTGGTTTTATGTCTCTGTTCAGATAAATGGAGATAAGTCAGTCCTCTGTTCACCACAGTAACAAAAATCTTATCAAACCTCTTGAGCTCGTGCTTAAACTTTCAGTCTACTGAACTGAGCCCAAGCTTGGCAGTGCTCATTCCAAATGACTAGCGAGTATTCTGAATTTCTAAGGCATTCTGAATTTTAAGCTTGACTCTACCTTGGGTCAAGTTGAGTCAAGACTGAAAGACCTCAAGGTTTAGCTTGATGACTCTTGAGAGTCATTAAAGGAAACAATTTCAAGTCAACCAAGCTCCAGATGAGTTCCAACCTCAAGCCAGGCAATAGTTGAATCAGGCAGGATCATTTGCACCATTTCTTAGAAAGTCAAGACTATATAATTAACAGAAAATTTCCCAAAACGAACCTGTGAATATAATTGTGCTTATGGATTGATTCGATGGCTAAAACAGTCTCTGCAACATAAAATCTTGCTTCATCTTCAGTCAATATATCTTTACGCATTAGCAAAGTCATCATGTCTCCACCGGGCAAATACTCCATAATAAGATAAAGGAACTCCTCGTCCTGAAAAGAGCAGTATAGCTTCACAATGCAGTTACTGTCAACCTCTGCCAGAAGATTCCTCTCAGCTTTGACATGCTCAACCTATACCAGCAGAAAATGCATAGCACCAAGGTTGCTGAGCTTGTGAATTAAGCTTATTAATTTACCTAAATCGAGTCAAAATATTTACCTGACCTCGACGAAGCATCTCTGATTTCTTAAGCTTTTTCATAGCATATACGTGCCCTGTTGTCTTTTCCCTGCAAACTCTAACCTGAAACAGAAAGAGATATACAACTTATTTATATCATAATCAAATTTCACAAAGGTGAAGATGCAGAAGAAAATATATCAAGAGCAAAGTGTGGACCTACATTCTATCAAACTTAAGAGCTTGCTGAACACCAAGTTTAGAGAAAATTCAATTTTCTTTCTAAAGTGACCCAAAGTTATAAACATAAACAAGATCAAGTTGAGCATCTTCCTTGTATAGAAACCAAACAGTATGATATAAACAAGATGAAGATCAGAAGAGTAGATTGGTAGCAGAAATTTCCGCCAGTATTAGAGAAGAGTGTATCATTCATAATCTTTTTAGTAACTACCAAATTCATTATGAAATACTTGCAAGACAAAATGCTGCAAGAAATTATGTACCTCACCAAAAGCACCTTTTCCTATCATTGTCAATAGCTCAAAATCATCGGCACCCATTTTATGCCTCTGAAGGCGCATGTACTCTGTTTCCTTCTGCTCCAAGAACTTAAGGAGGTTATTTTGGTCTTCCTCAGAGACATCAGCATCTGCCAGCTTTTTCTCCAAAATATTTCGCCTGTAAATAATTGAGCAGACCAAAATAAACAAGCAGTAGAAAGAACGCCGGTATAGCCAGAAGAACTAGTCTTGAGTATCTCTCTCTAAAAGCAAGTGGAAAAAAAATGTCAAGGATCTCTAAAGATTTCAAGTGAGTGAACAACTAAAACTCTCTTACAAAGCATACGTCCACCATCTAAGACTATGAATCATCACAAGAACAGATTCTCTGCTTCTTTAATCACCCCACCATTTCATTGAATTATTGAATAAACTGTAACATGAACATATATCAAAGGCAAAAATCTTCATAGACATGCCAATAATCAATTAAGTGAAACAACAAAATTTCCGGAGAAAAATGACAAATTTAAGTAATAACATGTCCACTAAAGTTAATAACCCCTTCTCAATGGATAAATATTAGCATTACCTTTCCCTCCTCTCTTGAAGATTCTTCATCTGCTCCTTATAGTGATTCTCAATGTACTGCTTTGCAGCAGCAACTCTTTGCTTTGTGACATTAGAGGGTGCATCATCACCTGAAAGGACAGATTCTTCCTCTCTCTCCAAGCTACCCAAATCCTTCTTCTTTGACACTTCTCTCAACTTATCTCGGGGCTGAAATTTCTGAAGCCAACTCCTAGCTGAGTCCATCTTAAAACTCAACACGATCCCTCAAAAGGGCTGCCCCCAGAATCAGTCAGTTATGAGCCATTCTGATATGCGATATAAGCTTTGAGAGGCCTCAGAAGTTCCCTATGGCACAGCAGACCTACAGTAAAGGGCGTGATGATGCATCATCAGATGTCAGTCAGCTTGAAATTTTACACACCCAGAAACACCTTAGACAAAAACCACATAAGAAATTAAATAAACAAAGAGCAGGAACAAAAAGGAAAACTTTCTAAAATATCTTCTTTTGAAAGTTGCAACATATAGATTGACAATATTAAGCAATCCAAAGATTTTTCTTTCTCCCTTTTATCTTTTGTCATACAGAGAGACATTTGGAGCAGAATCCACATGAGAAACTGAACAAGATGACGAAAACAAAATCCCAACTGATCAAGCGGGCAATCATCATTCCAATCAAGAATGCAGCAATACCAACCCGGAGCTCAAGATTCACCGGAAAACCATCATCAAGAAAACAATTTTAAAAGAAGAGGATGAAATGGGATGAATTATTACCTCTTTTATTGATTGACTGATCGATGGGGTGGGGTTGTGGGCATCAAATGGTAAGAAGAGCGGGAATTGTGGGAAGGAGGGAATGAGATGGGGAAGACGGGTCCGATGAGTCCTCTTCTCTTCAATTCTTTTCCTCGGCCTACCGCGAGAATCTCTCTGCTTCTCTTCCGTTTTCCTGTCTCTCTCTCTCTTCTCTCTCTCCCTCAACAACCTTTTGTTTGCTCCCACGTTGTCTCCACGTTCCTTCTAAGCTTCTTCCTTATCTTTACCATTTCATTTTCCAATTTCCTTTCCCCGTTCATGTCGCAAATTATAAAGAAAGCAAGCTAATGAAATCATCTGAATATCAAAATGCAACAAAAATCAGCTTGATCTGCAATGCGACGCGAGGAGCTTGTTTCTGCTCTGGATATGTAGGAAGTTGCAATTTTTTTCGGAGGCAAACAATGAATTGTCGAAGATCTAACCGTTATTAATGAACTTTTTGTAGAGGTTTTCTTTGGAAAGTGATGGGAAGAAGATTCTCGCTTGTCATGGCCGCCTGCAGTCAACAACTAACTCGCGCTGTTCCGCCAGCCGTCTCACAGTAACATTGAACTTCTCGAAAATAGAACGACTGACTGGAACAAATATCGCCTAACAGAATCGATTCATGCTACGTGCCTTTCTCGAGAAGCATCATCTACAACACGACATCCTTTATCAAAGATCAACGTCAGTAAAGGTAGTTCCTCGCCTAACCCTAGCAGTACGTGCCATGAGGAGGCATCGAGATCCAGGAGTCGGTGAAGAGCTGGGGCTGGAATCATATATGATTCGCACGGCAAGCACTCTCACGCTCACTCTCCTGGCTGAATCTCCCATTTCTTTCCCTTCACCGCGCCCCATTTTTCCAGAGTAGATCTGCTTCAGCATCGTCTCGATCGCATTAACTCATGAAGATTACATTTTTATTCCTCCCACCTCCACCCAATGTGAAATATACTCACTCCCTCTCTCCCACACACCCCTCTGGCCCGGCCGCCCGAAGATGTCATCCAATTGTACGCAAGTTCGAGTTTTTCCCTGCTAGGTTATGAATAGATAAATAGAGGTATGAAACTTGAGCAAAATCTAACTGAGAGTTGAAAAGCCTCGGAACTCTCCTGGCCCAGTATACTGGGAATATCTATCACAGGATAGAGGTAGTTTATGTGCAATCAATCGATTTCAATGATTTACCTCCATGCTCAAATTCAATTGGAAAATTTTAAAGAATTTGACTCTGTCATCCTCAAAGATCTGAATGACTACAACATCATATAGAATCTAACATTGATGAAATTACTGACTGCCTGCGAATGGTCATAGGAAACCTCGTGGAGAGAGAGAGAGAGAGAGAGAGGAGATAAAAACAGAGCAAAAGAGAAAAATGAGAATTCTTCTTTCATTATTCAGTCAAGTTTGATGTACAACATGTATTTATACATGAGCTCGGCCAACGCACTTCATACTATATTCACTCCGCCTAACGTGCACAGTTACCATCATAATAGAATTACAAACAGTTGTGCAGTGGTGGGAAAGTCATCATTTCGCTGCTTCCTTCTTCTTCTCACGAGACTCCCCATAAGATAGGAGAAAACGTTTAGCACTCCCATCTTGCCTAGTAAAGATCTGTATTGTCTCAGTTGCAGAGCCATGGTGAGGATATCAGCTAATTGATTCTGTGTCCCAACATGCGTCGTCTTACTCATGCTTTCAAATTTCTCAAGCACAAAATGAAAGTCCAACGCAATATATTCGGTTGTATACTGAGTTAGACGCGATACACAAAGTGACTTGATTGTCACAGTGCAGCAAGGCTGGGCCTTTATGCTCTATCTCCAATTCTTTCAGCAACCCAAGCAACTAGACTATCTCACACACTCTAGTACCCTTAAAGCAGCTTGCCAATGTAAAATTCTGCGGGAGGCCATAAATTGACTAAGTAATGTTGACTACGTATCTAAGATCAGGACGAGTGATGGTAAGATATATGTGCTTTTCCACTAATCTCTTGTAGGTTGTAGGATCCTCAAGAGGATCTCCCTCTTGACGAGAAAGCCCCAAGTCTGGCTCCACGGGGCACAGGAGTTGACCTACAACCCCAAAATCCAAAGTCAGTGTTGAGTTCCAAGTATTTTTCCATTGGCGCAGTGAAATTCCATACTTTGCTTGATCAATCTCTAATAGTAGAAAGTATTTGAGGATTGCCCAAGTCTCGTATTTTAAATTTGTGGCTTCCTTCCTGTTTTAGAGAGGTCCCATCTACATTACTATTGCTAGTGAAAACAATGTCATCAATGTGTATGATGAGAATAACAAATATAGAAGAGTGAATTAATATTTTGATCCATAAATTTATTAGAAGCTAACACTTGAAGACATGAATTTGAATTTTCAATAATTTAATTTAAACATTTGTATTTCATCTAACATTTAGATCCCTCCGTTAGGTCCCGACGTGTCACTGGCATGTCATCTGGACACATCGAATTTTCGTTGAATGATTTAATGAAAGGACCTAAATGTTAGGTAGAATACAAATATTTGGACTAAATTGAAGAGATTTCAATTCAAGTCATTAAATGTTAGCACCTGATAAATTGAAGGACCAAAGTGTAATTGTCTCCTTGATATAGAGTCACGACTTCCCTTGATGAATAATAAATTATGAGGTTGAGAATAGGTACACTATGAAAACATAGCCTCTTAAAACTTACAATACCATTGGTGAGATGCTTAATTCAAGCCATAAAGGGATTTGTGTAATTTGCTCACTATATTGCATGGGAGAAACTCCCCCTTACTGCAATGGTATCTTGGAGGAAGATCCATGTTGACCTCTTCGAAAAGATTGCCGCGGAGAAATGCATTGATAACATCAACCTGAACCATAAACCAAGAATGAACAGTGGCCGAGGCAAAAAAAGGAGTTTAATTGCAACTAATTTGGCCACTAGGGAAAATCTGTCCAATTAGCCTGCCTACTCTTTTCAACCTATGTAAACCCTTTTGCGACCAGAACAGCCTTGTGGCATTCAATGATGACATCAACATGATATTTGGTCTTAAAGACTCACTTACAACCCACCATACTCTTTCCTGTAGGCGTAGAAATGATGCTCCAAGCGTCATTCGTGGACCCGAACCTTTTGTTTCGGAGGGCAAATCCATAATGGGGTTATTTCTTTGGGAACATATATGTATAGTTTGATGACATTAAATAGAAATGAGTACATGCATGTTCAGTGAGGTTGTGGGGACATATAAGATGTATAATATATGTGTGTATATGCAAGCGTGGGCAATGATGCTTGTCGTTCCCATGTTCTCAAGCAAGCGCATCCATCTCTTGGATCTATAGATTATCTGTCTAAATTTAGCAGCATCAGGGTGACCATGAATCCATGCATCCCTCGGGTTAACTATAACTATCAGCTATTAACTGTTCATTTACGGTAAGTTGAAGTAATTCAAAATTTCTTTCCACTAAGTTGAATCTCGAAATTTAATCATGTGAATGAAGAAAACTCATCATTTTACCGGAAATTCATCTCGAGAACAAGTTTCTAGAAATCCAAAGTCCCTTGATCGAGCTCTAACTCGGATTATGTTGAGACAGCAGTCTTTGATGGGTGAGTAATGCAATGATCACAGTCAAGATTGCGAGGTTGAAATAAGAGAGGCAATGACGACGACATCCCAAAATCAATTCCACGTCCCTCAAGGAGACCATTCCTTATCCATTTCCAATGTATGAGTAATTGGATAAACTATAACTACAAGCTACCCTCTCAATAATTGTACTTTCTGTCTGTGCTATCACCAAATATAATATGTATATATTTATATTTATGTATATGTATTGTGTCTAAAGCATAAACGAGTGGTGGAATCTATAAAGATGCTTGCATATTGCCTTCATGCTTTGAGCTTACCCCGACATCCGAGAAAGAAATCTCACATGTTTTAAAATTTTGATGAGTAAATCCTACTAATTTAAAAAGTAACTAGATAAGTCGCATAGGTTTGATTTTGTTGTATATTGAAGGCTATTCTGTTAGTAACCATGATGGAAGTGCTAACATGGACACGGTATTATTAAATTTTACTTACATGTTCCATGCTTTTAAATGATAACGGGACAAGATTTAACACCGTCATATTTATGTCGACCGGATTAACTTTCTATTGTATAACAGATACAAGTGCATATGACTCATTCTGTCACTTTGAAATATGCAAGATTTATTTATCAAATTTTCAAAGTATGTTGGAATCCGAATGACTTTTTTCTCTTATGTTAAATATAGTAATTAACGGGTTGATATTGAGCTCAAGAGTGTAAATTAGGTTGTGGTAATCTTGTCATTTATATTTTTGAGGATACTTTCTCATCATGGTATATACCACTCCAGCATTTGTTGGTCCGCTCGTACGAGTTGATTGCAATATTCATCACATCACATCACATCACGCATCTCCCCCTCCACCTCCTCGAGCAAAAGGATTAAGGTCGGGCAGAATCCAAGTGCTCGATCCAGATTCCGCCGGCACGAGCTTGATCGAGTGGGTGATGATAGAGGCTCCGCTGAGTGACACGAGCTTCAAAGTCACTGTAAGTATATGTTTACCTGGGGGATGGATGAGATGGTGAGGATAGGAAAGGGAAGTGGTCCACCGTTGGACAGTTGCATACCTCACCGGCTTTTCTCAACTGTTAATAACTGAAAGTTGCTGGGCAGAGAGACAACAATATTTAATTGGAACATTGATGTCCACTTTATATATATATATATATATATATATATATAGTGCCAAATTTATGATAATCATCGACAGATTGCATGCATCTTTTTGCATCTCACCTGGCTCTACTTAACATCATATATATATATATATATATACACATATAATCTATTATGCATAGATTAGTGGTCCTACTATGTATGTAAGAACATTACCCGTCCGTGTGTGTACATATGTACTTCCTACGTGTTACTTCAGATAATCATAACAATATCAAGAACGATGACGACAAAGCCTATGCACGTATTATGACCAAGTTCCTGAGAAATATATAATTGCTGTACAGTGTTGAATGTCAACTGTTCGTTGTTCACAAAATTAACCCGGTTTCGGGGTTGGCCTTTGATTAATTACTTGATCAATACGAGAGAATGATCACGGTCATCATCAATTATGATTGACTGGCCGGGGGTACAACCATTCTAGCAAAGAACACGTAATGGCCATCTGTTCCAATTGCAAGGAGTTTATACGGGAAGCTTTCACCGCGGAACAATAATATTCCATGACGGGAGGTCGTTGAGTTGATACTTGAGATGGGAATCTTAAATCACCAATACAAAGTTGTAAATTTCTCAGGTGTGTAGAAATTTCGTGAGTATTCTTACGCACAATTCCTTGGATAATAATGAATCTGTGAGACGGTCGCGTATTCCCAAAAATTAAAATCAGAAAAAAAAATCCAGCCCATAACTTGTGGAAGTGAATCAAAGGGGGCAAAAGGGTTTTTCGTAGCAAAAGAATACAATAATTGGTTGGGGGCTTCTTGCTTTGGGTACAATATCAAGAATACCAAGCCGTCACTCATTCTCCAAACATCATCAGCCGTTGTAGTTCCCCCTTCCTGGAAACAACAAACCCTAACCCTAGATCATCTTCCCCCACAATCAATTATTGAGAGCCGTCAATTAGTGATCGACACTTTCCGGGAAAACAATTTTTTTTGGGGTACACACGACAGGTATGCGTCTGTTATCTCCCTGCCCAGAATTCGGTCACTTTCTCCCATATCGATTGAATCGTGTTCATTGTATACGCAGTCCCTCCTCTTAGTACATGAAAATATATGCTTCTTGATCGAGGTTGATATTGCGTTGGTGATCAATGATTCCAGCAGTTGAGGATACACAAAAGAGAAGATTGGATAAACAGACGACATTGCAGGAAAACAGAGTGACAGATAGTAAAATCTTATGCGTAAAATGCAGAATTACTTTTCACACCCAAATGGCAATTGATGAATGAAGAATGCTTTCTCTATAAATTCTTCTTATACACTCACAGGAAGCTCACACGTCCTCATTCAAATATGAAACGGGTCACAGCAGCTTGTAGACCTGTTCCATCCATCTAAAATCTATTGCTTCAGGCGCAAAAGAGTTATTATTGACTTGTTAATCATTAAATTGTAGAATATGAATATTGAGGAATTTGTGAATGTGCCTGGAATATCTAGTATTAAGAAATTTAACCGACCTTAATTTATTTAGATTTGAGTTCGGTCAACCTTTTATAAAGTAAATTTTTTACAATAATATAATTTTTCCTATTTATAAATTTTGACTTCAAGATTTTAATTAAGAAGAAAAAAAAAAGATATTAAGCCACTTCAAACCGCTACTCTCCCATGACATATCTTTTCTCTCGTGTCATAGTCATTCCTGTCACCAAACAGAAAGAAAGAAATTTGGGCTCTATTATTTTCCCGATCCGTGTATATTGTTCCAATTATAGTGTCCCCAGCTCAATCATCAGCTTCCAGTGTATGCTACTTTAATTATTAACACAAGGTGGGCACATGCCTGTGACAAATGCCCTTTTGTCCTTATTTCCATTATCATTGGCCCCAACTTACCTCGATAAGAAATCCCGAAGGAATCTTCTAAACTTTTTACTTCTATAACTACTAATATGTACGGTAAAATTATACTAAAAATTCGGTAAATTTACCCCGTTTTGAAAGTGAGTTCTTCAATTTTTAAAATGCTCCATTAGATCATATAAATTTGGTTCCGTATTATATGTGTTATCTGCTGAGTGATAATCTCAATGCTAGCGTATAAAAAAAAAGTGATGGTATGGCACGATGGTGTGATAAAACTTTACTGATGTGTGTTATTAAGATGATGGTGCATCACATCATTTTAGTATGACATATCCGCCACACATACACTAACAAATGGCAGTTTGCTCATGTCATTTACCGGTAGTTGATAGTCCGTGTTTTAGCGATGTAACATAATTAAATATAGGGAGATTAATATGACATTTCGAGAAGACTTCAAGACTTCGAACGTAATTTCCCCAAAATATATACACATGTACACCGGAACTTCATCACCTAAATAAAGCTACAATCACTCGATGTCATTTTCGCTTAAGATTTAATGGTTAATTTATATATATACATATATAAGTGTATCCGTGTGTGTGCGAGAGCGCATATATATGGACTCTAGATATGGGACCCAGACTTGCTCGTGCAATCGTATCAACTGGTTCCGATTAAATATCCGATCGATGACATATATGTGCTGCAAGCTTGGTCACGGGCGATATCTTGGGAATTTGTAAGCGAGCTGATTCTTGAATTAAATAAGGCTCATGGGACGAAAAAGGATCATCAACGTATGACGGCAACGAGACAGAACGTCTTATATTCATATATCTGTTTTATACTTTTTCATGCAATAAGCCAAGCCGTCAATTCATTCCCCGATCTCTTGCCTAAAGATTTGCATAACTTGGCCATCCATAAGTTATTATTTAAGATAATTTAATATTATTTTTTTTCTTAAATATCATTCCGTATTTATATAATGTGCATGGAAAAAATTAATAATCATGAGAACTTTCGGTTCGAATTATTCGGTATCTAAAAGTACTATTATAGTATAAGTTATTTTTATTCATAAGATTCGAATATAATATTTTTATCAGTAAAATCATCTCAACCAACTCATGTTAGCATCATTAATAAGAACAACTTAATTTCAACTTAAATCAGTAAAATCCATTGTAATTTTAAATATGGGATGATATCTTGAGAAGATATTAAGTTATCATGTCTAAGGATTATAACTATAATAATTAAAATAATTAAAAAAAAGGCAAAGCGAATATTAAGTGTAATGAGGATCACAATCACAATTCTTCATCGAACCTGTTACGAACATGTGTGCAAGTACGAGACAACATGTTTCTGTTTCTAATAGATGTCCCGAACCTCTTCCAAAACCGTGATTTTGTTTAACGTTTTGAAGGGTGGCAGAGATTCCAGCTTGCTAGTTTAGGTAGATCTTCTCTCCAAATTAAATTTATTAAGTCAATTAATCAAATATTTAATTATAAAAGAGGTTGAGAGATTTTAGTTGAAAAAGAAAAAAATTAATTTGATATAATGGTATTAAGTTCTATTTTATAATTAATATATAAAATTTAATTCTTGTTATTAAAACTTGATATTCATCTATTATTTTCTATTAATCTTGTTGTTTTCTACCAACGGATTACCCTTATAATTGAAAAAAAAAGTAAAAACAAATTAACATAATTATCTGCCATAAATAATTTCGTATGAGAAGAACAAATTGGGAAAAAAAAAAGGGATCGATATGGATGTGACAATGATTAGTCTTCCATTTAGGAAATGTTTAGTCGGCATAATCATATATATATATATATATATAAAAGAAATCAAGTACCATTCTTGATAAGAAAACCGCTCCCAAGGGGTCGGACCACACTGTTCCACCTAGTCAGCAAACCATACTTTGCCCCCAACCAGTCGGACCGCTAAACTGCACCTGGTCAGCTGGCGTCACTCTGCTCCCCTTCAACTGGTCTTCCCGATCGCCTTTGACCGATCAACCATACCTTGATTGGCAGCAAATCAACCATCTCGGCCTTGCTCATTCGACTTGACAAGTTCACCTTCAGCACGATTCTTATAAATAAATACCATGCACCGTGGAAGAAAAGACAAGGTTTTTCTAGACGCTCTAAAAAGGGCTTCCACAATTCACCTAGAATCCAATTCATTCAATATATTGACTGGATTATCGGAAGGTTTTTTCGAGTAACTCCACCTGAATTAGGTTTGTTTTACGCGGACGACACTCAGGACTTGGTGGAACCGCTAGCTCTCTGAAGGAACCAGGCCCATTTCGCCTCTCGGCCGTGCGACTCTATCCCAAGAACAACGACCGCATCAATTCTTTCGTGATAATACATGTAATTGAACTACGATAAGAATGAAGGCAAGTAATCAACAATATGTAGATAAAAAAAAAGGTGTGTCTTGGAGTAGTTTTATGACACTTTTGTCAATAAAAATCAATAATGTGCCTTTGTCATTTTGTCCATTAATTGGTGACATCGGTTTGCAAACCCTATAAGCTATGTACCACTTTTTTTTTAATAGAATATTTTCCTCATTAAATAATAATGTATAAAATTTAAAATTTTTAATTAAAAATAATTATCATATAAAAAAATTTATTTAATAATAAATAATTTGGTTCAAATTTAAATGATTTAAAAATTAATTTTAATTCAAAACATACATGTTTTTTTTTTTTTTAAAACTTGGGGGGAGAGAGAGATGGAGAGAGGGTTGCTTGTAAATGTGGGCTTTCTTGGAACTTCATAACTAATTTCACAATCTCTTCCCAAGTTGGGGAGGGAGAGCTCCACACCCATACACAAACACTTACCGATCTTTTGTGACAGATCAAATTAATACTTGTAGCTCAAGACAACCAATGACTCCATATAAATAGGCTTCTCCTTCTGGCCTCCACCAGTATTTCTTCTCATTCTCTAATCTCAAAAGGAAGGAAGGAAGGAAGGTGGGGATCCGAGAGTTGGCTCTGCGGAGAGGACAATGGGGCTGAGAGATATTGGGGCTGCTCTTCCTCCGGGATTCAGGTTCTATCCAAGCGACGAGGAGCTCGTCTGCCATTACCTCTACAAGAAGATCGCCGACGAGGAGGCTCATAAGGGCACCCTCGTTGAGATCGACCTTCACACCTGCGAGCCCTGGCAGCTTCCTGGTATCTCGTCTCTTCTTGCCCCGCATCAATCACACACACTCGATTGTCATCTCTATTTCCTGATATAGCCATTGGTTGCCGCCATATATCGGTTCGTCCTAGTCAACTGACTGGTACAGAGCTCAAGATCCGAGCGAGTCTCTCGACTGCCCCTCATCTGCCTCTTTCCCGTACAAGTCCCAAAACTTTTATTTTCTTTGGGCTTTTTCATGATCCTATCTAGCCAGCTCCTGGCTGTTTGCCTAGGATGATTATTGCTCAACTCACGCTTCCTGTTTTTTGCGGTCCAAGCATGAATTTTGTGCTTCCAGCCTCTCATGGGACACTTTAGCGTAGCCACACAGAATATAGGATTGCACGAACCTGAAACGTGATCAAGAACCTGCTTCCTGGACACTTCGGGTCGAATATTCACGCCCTCAATCATTGACAAACTTGATTGTTTAGGCTGATCGGTTACATATTTCTGTACAAATGACATTGCAGTCTGCATGGATGCTTCTTGTTCTTAAAAATATTCCAAAGGACCAAACATATGGATCAATAGATATTCGAGATAATCGTCAAGAGTCCTAGCCAACATAGACATGATCTTGTTATATTTTTGCTTACTGAATGACC
>CXYZ01003466.1:3095919-3116476 GCA_900006705.1 Sonneratia caseolaris | reverse complement strand
CTCTATCAAATTTTCTAGACGTATAATACTGTAATAGTAAGAATTTTATCATAATTTTTCACTAGGTTATCTATGAAGTAATAGCGAGAGAAAATCAACTTACAATAAGTAAATAAATGCATATTAATCACGGGAATGAGCTGTCATGTTCTTTTTGGTAAGTATGACTATGAACGGTCATACTTATAGTAAAAACAAAAAAAAACACAATTTTATGCCTTTTTTTTTACCATTTTGATCCTCCAGATTTGCTCGATTCTTTTACTATTTCTGGCCTAGAGAAGGTGCTGATCCATGATCTTGAAAATTGGAATATATTCATATTCCCATAGACATTACACTTGATAAGACGGAGTAGAAAAAACGGAAATAGAAAGGGAATGGGGATGGATTGGAATCATTAAAGACCTGACTAATAGGATCACTTTTGATGGAACGAAATGAAAAGAAAATGCAAATGAGAACATAATAGATTGGGGATGATAGAATGGAAGGATGATTCACATTCGTAATCAACCAAATATATAAAAATTAATTTTACCAATTATATTTTTACAGTTAAGTAATTGTTTAATCTAAATTATACTTAAAATTAGAACTTGCCATTTGGGTCAATATAGAGTTTGTAGATAGTACTGACACGGCACAAATTCACACCATCTTATTCAACTCAAAAACCCTAACCCAATCATCAATATTTCTTATTTCATACGGTTTAGGCTTATCATTAATAATACAAATAATTATTTTTCACAAATAATTTTTTACTATATATAACTCATCAATTAATCTAAAATTTATATATTTTTAAATTTTTATCATAATTATTTTATTGTAAACTTTATTTTTTGTATTTTTTAGCCAACCTAATCCTTAGTCAGCTCAAAAACATCAACCCATGCACAATTTGTTTTGTGTGTGCTGTCCGTACTAAAATTTGTCACCTCTACTTAAAATTGCAAATTACTTTACAATGGATAAGATTATTCAATATTCTATATTGATAAAAGTTTTATCAAATACAAAAAAAAGAGCTTAAGAGCATAATCAGGTTTGATAGGCCGGAATGAAATGAAATTAGAATCACCATTCCGGCTGCCATTCCATTTCTCTAGTTTTGATGGGTAATAAAAGGTCAGAATCGTCATTCCGGCGAAATGATGATTCAAATAATTTCCACAGATCCATTCCAAGCATTTTCCTTTGGAATGACCATTTGTTCGTGGCACTTCTATAGTGAAAAACATTAAATTACCATTTTATCATTCTCCTATAATCATATTTACAATTTTACTAAAATTGAACACAATTCCTACCACTCAGCGTCATCCACTCCCGATGTCTCCCCATGCAGTCCTCGATTTTGAATTTCATATACATTGCTCATTATCCTAATATCTTCTGTTCTTAAACTTTTATTATTATTATTATTATTATTATTATTATTTTATATTTGTCAAAATAGTTTATCAATGTTGATATGTCTTATTTATTAAACTTTGGTTTTAAGTATGTTTTAGATGAACACTTATGCATAAATTGCTAAAATTAATTTTTATATTTGATTATATTAATGATGAATCCAAACTAACTAATGGTAGTTGTTATTCCATTCCACTCCCAATCATTTCCCTTCCATTCCGTCCCATTAAGCGTGACCTTAGGGGGAGTGAGCAATAGAGGTGGCAAATCGTGTTGGCCCGGTCTTACCGGACCGTGCCGGCTCTAATCCGGCCTGGTAACCCGATAATCTCGTTTAATTGTAAGTTATTTGTAATTACAAGTGAGCTTATAAATTGAATTTTTTCTATCTTTTAATAGTGTCGGATAATTTATTAGTTTTTTTAAATATCCATAATCGGACTATTGTATTAGTCCGGCCTGGAGATCATCGGGCGCAGCACGCCCAATAAAATTATCGGGCCTCACCAGCATAACACGATAAGTCCCAGTGCAACAATGTGTTATCGGCTGGATTTTATAAGTCTAATTAGCAATGTATTCCAAAGTCGAGAACGACACGGAGGCAGTGAGATGTACGGTTTTGGAAAAAGACAAAACGAGTGGTACGGTACAATCGTGAATATGATCGAAAGGGAATGACAAAATTGATAATTTAAAAAGTTTCACAATAAAAGACCATTCCATAAGAAAAAGGGTTCCAATGGATTCGTGAGAAATTGGTTGAATCACCGTTCCGCCATTCTGACGATTCCGACCTTCGTTTATCCATCAAAACTACAAAAATGGAATTGCCGCTGAAATGAGGATTCCGATTCCAGTATATTCCATCCTGCCAAACATAGCCAAAAATGTAAAGTAAAGGAATGGAACGGCAATTGTTAGTAATAGTATGGCAAATCGACCCTTCAAATGAAATCTACCGATTTTTACTTCATAGCGGATGAATTTTAAAATCAAACAAGATGAATTTGAAGATCAAACATCTCCTGCTCCTCCCGCTAAGAATCACTTTATAGCCTGAGTTGGGTCGGAGCTAACTGTTGTCACTGAAAATAATTTCGAGACTCACTGAGATTTTAGGATTAAGTTTGGGGTTATCCAAATTTATCCGGATGGTGGATGAATTATGATTTTTTTAATACCAAAATATAGAATATTCTATTTATCGAAATTTTTCGCACTCCAAAATTTATCAATCAAAATTTATGTACGTGTATCTATTTTGTATTATGTCCAAGATCTAATGAATGTTCGTTTCACTTCGATGATGGCATTAAGTAAAAATTGAATTGGTTGTAAAAGTAAATCCAGAAAATCAAAGTTTTCTATATGAAAAAGCAAAGAACGGAGAAGAAGTGAGGTGAGAGTCATTGATCATTTCCCCAAAAAGAAAAAGCTTGGGTATAATTAAGAATTTTTACATAGCTCAGGACTAAACGGTCTATTTACCCTTCTTTTAATTTCTCGAAAGTTTCCATTTGCATGCCGTTAACATTAACGTCCACCGTCATTTTAGATGGCGCATATACTTGCCTTCATCTGAAACAATGTAAAAAGTTTTGATAGTTATTTAAGTTAAAAATTAAAATAGGTCCTAGATTGAGATTTTCAAAAGAATTTAAGCTCTTATACGAGACTTTAGAGTCGGTCCACTCATTTTTAGCGTCAAATTACTGACTACCTTAGATTCAGTAGATTCGGTCCACTAAGCACATATTTCCCATCCGAAATCCATCTTGCTTGAGAGATCAGTTTTTCTTTCTTATATATACACACACATATATATATATAAACTATGATCAGGCTCGGCCGATAGGTTCGATTGACATTCAAGACAGAAGCAGCACTCCTCGACGAACGTAATGCAGGATCGAGGAAGAGAGCCACTCCGCATGAACACAACGCCCGAAAGGGAGATTTTCTCTTAATAAAAACGAGGAGAATGATCAGATAGAGCTAATACAGATGAGTTGCCATCATGTCGGCATTCAAACCAATAGGGAATCATAAGTTGATCATCATCTCATTCTCCAACACTACAGAGGGTCGTCTTCAAGAGGCATAACTCGTGTCATTTCTGAATCAGAGGAGGAGGGAAACAGCCAGCAGAATGATGATGGAAGCATGATCAGATAGAGCTAATACAGATGGTCTGCCATCATCACGGCCATCAAACCAATAGGGAAACAACAAAATCATCACCTCATCTTCCATCCATCAACTCTGAGAATCAGAAAAGAATGCAGGGGAAAATTTCAGGGAAAACGCAGCGCTCACAATCACGAGCGTTGATTATTCAGTCTGCAAACACCATCAAAACCGCCCAGGGAGACAGATCTTGGGCGGCAGACGGCAGAATCGTGACCGATGAGAGCGGGGAAGCTAGCCGCCTCGACGAATGCAATCAGGAAAAGAAGAGAAGTGGACGATAAACCCTAAACCCTAAACCCTGTCCCTGGTTACAATTTATAGGAGTCGACTGACCAAACGACGTCGTTCCCCGGAGACCCCGAGATGAAGAAAGTACCCCCAAAGCTTCCCAAAATTACAACTTTAGCCAACTGCATGGCCGTGCCCGACGACCGCCTTCATCCCTCTCTCTATGTTTCTGGCTAGCTTCAGCTGACGGAAATCACAGCGAAGGAATGAATTTCGTTTCATAACGAGACTGCCCAGCTTCTCAATTTGCTGCTTCCCCTGTGACACATGCGATGCTTAAGCTAATGCTCTGAAAGAATTGTTCTTCACCAAGCCCTAGATATCGAATTTGCGATGCAGACACGGTGATGTTTTTGGGCAAAGAATGTGAAGATAGAAGGGCTAGTCGGTGTTAGCTGTTGATCCTCAGCTGAGAGAGTGATAGGATCATTACAGTTGTTAATCTCATTCCTGCCCAGAAGTGGGATCTTACCAAAAAAAAGTGTTTTTTTCCTTTTACTTAAATTTACCGCGGCAGATTTAGGTGGCAAAAATGGCCGACAAGACGCAGGAATCCTACAGCTAGTTCCTTTACCAGTTGCAAATTCCGAGGATGTTCACTGCCGAAACAGGCAGAATCTTTGAGACGAAGAATGCTTCTCTGAAGCCTGCTGTTAGGGACGGAGAGGGGCCATCCTGACTCCAGGATCAGCAGACCCCACCTCACACGGTGATAAAGGATTAAATGATCGTAAGTGGGATGGGCTAGAGGATCTCCACTGGCTGTGCAGTGCAGAGCCCTTGAGCCGGCTCCGCAACCCTGCAGGTGGACATCGGGGTCCCACTGAGGACCTTGCAAGGCCAAATTCGGCCTCTCATGGAAGATATTGGACGACCATTTCACAGTTTCTCCCCTCCTTGATTTTGCAACTCAGTTGTTCTTCAATGGGCTTGGAAGTACACGGGAGATTTTACACTAGAAAAATCAGGGGAATCTGTTCCATATCCTAGAAACGCACTTCATCAATTCCAGAAATAAAAAGGTCATCCTAGATTCTGTCATCACCAATGAAATTCTGCCACCCGTATACCCCTTTTCTCATAATCATGGGCCTTTGTACATAGTAAAAAGAACAGCGTAGATGTTCTGACTTCGAAATGCTTTGTCATTGTTTTCAAACTCCAGTATTTTCACAATAGCCAAAGCGATTTGGGGTTGGAGTTCCACTAACTGATGAAGAACTGCAAGAAAATAAAATTAAGAAAATAATATCTCATCAACTTGAAGCCAATTCCAGTATTGCCCTTTGCTTCATCTGAAATGCTAGACAGTACTCCCACGAGGAAGAAAATCGATAAGCATATTCCATGAAGGCTCTTTGATTATAGAAATGTGCAACTAATATAAAATCCCGAGTAGTTAACTGCGCCAGGTTCCCTTTCTTGAGACTCACTTCACTTGACCTAAAAACAAGATCCTCCAACTAACCTCTTTGTGGTTGCCAAGATCTGCAGCAGATCATAGATTATATTCAATGTGAGGTTGCTGCTGTGCCGCCAGTTCTTTGAGTTTGTTCACTACTTTAAGAGCTACATTAGCATATGCTTCAGAGACAACTGAATCGGGAGATGATATCATGATAGGGATTCCCTCATCAGAGCCTTCTCTGACCTTTCCTTCTAATGGTATCTGTGAAAGGTATAAAATGTAAGTTGAAGTCTAATAATTGATCATGACTGAGAGATATTCCACAGTGCCCTGCAGACGTATTTCAGGTAGGGTTGGAAAGCAGGTTTTTTTTTTTTTAATGGGTTTGCAAAAACTAATGAAAACTTGACGATCCAATTCACATCGTCTCACTTCTACCATTCTCTAAGGGGATTACTTTCAAAAGTAGATCATTGTTCAGAAAACAACTCCTTTTTGATCACATAACCAATTCAAAACCCCATAAATTCTATGAGTTCAAGATTTCAGTCAACAATCTGCCTGAACCATGGAAAGCCTCCTACTTAGCAGAATGGCTTGCACTGGGTTAAAAGAAACAAGGAAAATTCAAATGCTTTCAGAATTATCCATATAATGCAAGAGAGCAAATCATTACCGTATTCAAACTGACTAACATACCTCACCAACAAAATCGAGACCCATGTCAGCTGCTGTATTACGAGCTCCTCCTTTCCCAAAAATGAATGAATCTTGACTACAATGTGGGCATCTAAAATAGCTCATATTCTCCACAATGCCTAGAATCTAGAGGGAAAAGGAGGGATTAGGATTTCAATGATTTCCAGAAGCATACCTACTTCAGTCAAAATCTCACATGACTAATTCGATAAAATTACATCTTTGAGTCTACAAAATTCCATCACATGCAAGTCTATCATTTTTTCAGTAAAATGAGACAGGTAAATAATCTTAAAATCTGAGATCATAAGGAATTCCTAGTTCAGCCAGCTTCTTTAGGACTAATTTGCTGCAAATTAATAAACGTAGATTCTAGAATCATGCCAAATTATGATTTAATTAAGTTGGTCTATCAGTAAGGCCCCAAAAATGTAAATTAGAAATGCAGTGATTAGAATCTTACAGGTACTTCAACTTTATTGAACATTCTAACACCCCTTCGAGCATCAATTAAAGCAACATCTTGAGGAGTAGAGACAATCAGTGCACCTGAAACCACAGAAAGTTTGTTCAGTTATTAATGAAAGCATAGAAATTATATAACATTTTGTACATAGTAATCTAAATGAGAGAACAGCTTAAGCTTAAAATTTTAAACATGTGGCACAGTAACAAAAACTACTCTCACAAGAAAACAACATGAGGAAATTAGTCTATTCCAATACTTAATCTCTCGTTGGTAGCAGACTTGTTGCAATGATGAGAATGCAAGAAAAGGAAATCAAAATAATTTTCTTATATTAAAGAAACAGTATTTTGTGTTGGTCCATGTTCATAGGTGCAGGAAATTGATAGTGGATAAAAAGTCAGAAAGTCAATTTTGAAAGCTGAAATCCAGGATTGCTAAAACTACTGTATTTTACCTACATGGTTATGCTTCTTCAATTACCCGATAATTGTAGCCTTTGTGTCATGCTTATTTGAGCATCCCCAGTACCCGGAGGCATATCCACCACAAGAACATCAAGACTTCCCCATTCCACTCCCCTTGTCAATTTCTCAAGAGCATTCATTACCTACCAAATGAATTAGCTTCAAAGAATATACCAGATAACTGAATCCACAGAACAAAATAATCAGACCCAGAAGGACATAAAGAAGAACTAGTCCTTCAGAAATAAACAGATCACAGATATGCCAACACAGTACAAGTCAATGACATTATTCACAGGATAGTTCCAGTAACGAACAAACCATATAACGTAAATAAATAATTCCAGTTATCACAAAAGCATGTATTGAAAATATAGCCAAGGACTTCATCTGCCACCAATAACAATTGAGGCTGATCTGAATCAAAGCATTTAAGAGTAGCAGATGAAAGAAATCTCCCATACAAAGAGTCATATAATTAGATTATAACTCTTGTCACACCATAGCAACATGCTCTGCATAAAAATAACAAGACCTGATAATCTAACCATGTTAACAACCTCAAAATTAAAGATGCTGATTGAGGACAAAATCAGCACCTCACAACATTTATACTGATTAAGTTGAGACTTACCATGGGACCTCTCCAAACTATGGGGGCATCTTTGTCCACAAGGAAACCCATTGACATGCACTTAACTCCATACATTTCAATAGGAACCATCTTTTTATCTAATTCAGAACAAAAAATGGACATTGTTATATATAGAACCAGAAGAAAAGAGAGAAGAGTACGAAGTAGATATAGGCCATTGAGCTGATAAATATATGAAATATCATGACACTGGTTAATTACACATGATTAAACAAAGCATTTCAAAAAGAAAATTATTTTGCAGGCTAAACTTCTCTAACGTTATAGTCAAATGTCATCATCTATTGGCAATAAAGCAAGACTTTTTCATCAGTTACCTACTCTTTTTCATGAAAAATTTCTTACCCTTTGAGTTGAAAATATATAAAAGCTACAACTATCAATGAGAAAAACCAAAGGACACAACTCAAGCAATTGTACGCTCGTTAATCTACAAATCACCATACCTCCTCTAGTGCAAGTTCAACAATTTAAGAAACTGTACCTTCAGTCACTTCTGGCTTATCATGGATGTTCATCATGGTGGGAACTGATGGACCATATATATCGGCATCAAGCAAACCAACCTTCAGCTGACACTTCTTTGCAAGTGCAACAGCTAGATTAACTGCAATCACGATAGCATACGCTTGTATTACATCAACCAATACAGAAGCTGTTCGAATACTCACAAAGGACTAAATTCCCACCATATGCTCCATCAGGTACTACTGACACGAATTTCACCCATTCAAAGGGATAAATCATCGTCTCAAAAAAATTTTTTTTTTACCACAGTAACAACTTTCCTCTCACGAAATACAACTCGACTAGAGGAATCACGCAGAGTGTACCTGCGGTAGTGGACTTGCCGACGCCTCCTTTGCCCGAGGCGACGGCTATAATATCCTCCACACCTTCAAGCCGGAGCGCCACTCTGCTCGAGAAGCCCCTGATTCCTCCGATTCTCTACACACGACACTACACCATGAATAATAAACCGAAGGAAGCAAGCGCTTCACTCCCCCAAATAGCAATTCACAGCAACACCAAGAGCGACATGAATTTGCCAAAGGAAAAAACATAGAGAACGAACGTATCAGCCGAATTGAGACCATGATTACTCACAGTGAAACCTCCGAACAGTCCCCTCATGTCTTCACTCTTTCAGCGAAGTGGGATCAGCGCTTCCATTCTTCTCCATCACCGGTAGTTTACGCCTCCGGTCTCTCTTTACTTTTCCAAAATTGCAGAGAGGACCCAAAATGTTTATATCTGGTCCATTTTTCACCGTACAATTTGCAATTGCAATTTACTCCTTGAACATTTAACATCTGCCCAATTTGCATCCTGAGTTTCTATTACAACATAAATCCCATGCTCTGGGAAAGACAAGAAAAATAGAGAATACATGGACCGGCGGATTTTTCCACCTAATCAAGAAAAGGGAGGTGTCCTGAAATGTGGGGTTAGCCATGACCAACCACATGCGATAGTGAAGTGTAGAACATACAAACCAGTGGGCTCTTTTAACCGGTGGTTTAGTCTTATGAGTCGAATTCCTCATGTTAGTGTATTGTATTTTTACATGACCCCAACTCAATGCAACAGTTGCCAAATGATCTTAAACATTTTCACTCAATCGCGGCCTGGACGGGAGTAAGGTAAAATAGGAAAGACCATTTCCCTTTTAGGGCTAATCAGGTCCAAAAACTCCTCAATAATTGACTTGTACATATTAATATTGATAATTACAATACAAATTCTATATGTTTATCATTTTTTACATTTAAATAGTATATAAAAATGACTCATTTAATTCTATATACTTTATTTCGTAATAAAAACATATTAACATGACCATCATATATTTATGTGTTATAATACTATAGCGATAAATTATTGAGTAAAACTTGATTATCGTAATATCAATGTGTGGTGAAAATTCTATTAATATNATTCCCACCATATGCTCCATCAGGTACTACTGACACGAATTTCACCCATTCAAAGGGATAAATCATCGTCTCAAAAAAATTTTTTTTTTACCACAGTAACAACTTTCCTCTCACGAAATACAACTCGACTAGAGGAATCACGCAGAGTGTACCTGCGGTAGTGGACTTGCCGACGCCTCCTTTGCCCGAGGCGACGGCTATAATATCCTCCACACCTTCAAGCCGGAGCGCCACTCTGCTCGAGAAGCCCCTGATTCCTCCGATTCTCTACACACGACACTACACCATGAATAATAAACCGAAGGAAGCAAGCGCTTCACTCCCCCAAATAGCAATTCACAGCAACACCAAGAGCGACATGAATTTGCCAAAGGAAAAAACATAGAGAACGAACGTATCAGCCGAATTGAGACCATGATTACTCACAGTGAAACCTCCGAACAGTCCCCTCATGTCTTCACTCTTTCAGCGAAGTGGGATCAGCGCTTCCATTCTTCTCCATCACCGGTAGTTTACGCCTCCGGTCTCTCTTTACTTTTCCAAAATTGCAGAGAGGACCCAAAATGTTTATATCTGGTCCATTTTTCACCGTACAATTTGCAATTGCAATTTACTCCTTGAACATTTAACATCTGCCCAATTTGCATCCTGAGTTTCTATTACAACATAAATCCCATGCTCTGGGAAAGACAAGAAAAATAGAGAATACATGGACCGGCGGATTTTTCCACCTAATCAAGAAAAGGGAGGTGTCCTGAAATGTGGGGTTAGCCATGACCAACCACATGCGATAGTGAAGTGTAGAACATACAAACCAGTGGGCTCTTTTAACCGGTGGTTTAGTCTTATGAGTCGAATTCCTCATGTTAGTGTATTGTATTTTTACATGACCCCAACTCAATGCAACAGTTGCCAAATGATCTTAAACATTTTCACTCAATCGCGGCCTGGACGGGAGTAAGGTAAAATAGGAAAGACCATTTCCCTTTTAGGGCTAATCAGGTCCAAAAACTCCTCAATAATTGACTTGTACATATTAATATTGATAATTACAATACAAATTCTATATGTTTATCATTTTTTACATTTAAATAGTATATAAAAATGACTCATTTAATTCTATATACTTTATTTCGTAATAAAAACATATTAACATGACCATCATATATTTATGTGTTATAATACTATAGCGATAAATTATTGAGTAAAACTTGATTATCGTAATATCAATGTGTGGTGAAAATTCTATTAATATTTTATATGACATTATGTCATTAAATATCATATAGATAAATAATTAAATAAATATATAAAACTTTAATTGTTGCTAAATAAAATGGTAAAAAAATTTCTTTTACATTTTTTGAGATAAATGTTTTTTTTCCTAAACAGCCATAATGTGTGAAGTCAAATATTTTGGGGCATAGGGAAAAAGCAACTAGTTATTTTATATTCCAATAATTTTCTTTTTATTTCATCTTTCACATAAAAATTCACTCTTTAATTAAATTTTACCCCCTTTGACAGTATCATCTTCATCATCATCCCCTCAAATATTCACCCTCCATTTCAGAAGCTTCAGAAGCCACTGCCTGCCTCCCTCTCCCTCTCTCTCTCTCTCTCTCTCTCTCTCTCTCCCTCTCTCCTCCATGAAATCTAATTAAGCGATGAGATCTCATTCTTCTCTTCCGATCCTCCTTATCGTCTGCTTCTTCTTCGTCCTCTGCTCGGATCTCGCCATGGGGAGTTTTAGAGGTACCATATTGATCATGATATGAGCATTTCACTTTGAGTTTGATCATGTACGGGAAAGTTCATATGAATCGATGTTCTGTGCTTCTTGCTAGCCAGTACTTACACAAGCATCGTATCAAGAACATCAGCTCTTCTTGTTCACACATTCGGTTTCGATGTTTTGTGATTATCAGGACGCTGGATGATCGGAGAATCTACAGGCCATCAACAGTTCACGGTAAGCTCCGGAAATCATTTTGCTCTGCCATGTTATCATCCGTCACCGGACACTCTTGTGATGTTCCTGCAAATGTCGGACATTCCAGCACGGTGCCCACAGGAAATCGCTGCACGAGGTTCACTCGGGAGCAAACCCCGTCAGCAACTCCGGGCCTCGGAAGATGCGGTCCAGAACCGAGCTTCGAAAGAGCCGGGGAAATAGATGATCGACGATGACATATTATATAGCAAACTGTTACGAGTTCATCGATGAATGATGAGATGCTGTCGTTCTCACCGCGGTTTCCATTCAGCTCCCCGAAATCTTCTCTTATTTCGTATTGATTCTTGCACCCAATTGAATTTTACTTTCATTTTTTTTTAAAAACGGGTTCAGGTAGAGATTGTGCTTACAAGGACATCACATGTGGCTGGGCCGCTGGGATACATAGAAAGATAACGAGGAAGTAAATTTTTGCAGTACAGATTATGGCCGTCGTTTTTTTTTTTTTATCTTGCGGTGATCTTTCGTGATAGCGATGAGGCAATTAATAGGACGAGGAATCCGTAGCAGATGATTCAAACAGGAAAGGTTGGTCAATCAGTGAGTGCACGCCGACAAGGTCGTCCGACAGCAAACTATGAAGGGATGGACAAGACAAAAGGGTCGATGTCTCTCTCACCCTTTTTTGTTGAGCTGATAATCCTCCCACATTTGAATCAATGATGAAGCCAAGCAACTAAAGAGGGACAGTGACTGTGTTCATGATTCAATAGAAAAACGGAGTATATTATGTTTATTACCGTCGGTCGGATGAGAGCGTGAGCATCTAATAATAGACCGTCCGTCACATGTGAATGGATTAAAATGACTTCACTAGAAAGAAGGTAAGTTTCCAGTCAAAGATCCTCATGGGGCCAACCGTCTTTCAAAGGAAGCGAAAGCAATAAGTAAAGGGGTGCATGATGAGCATATCACGTAAAATCCTGACAGAAAAAGTGAGCAAATGATTGAAAACCGTTTCAGTGACCTGGTGACCGTGGCCCAAGACCAGCCACAGCCAGTGGAGAGATCAGTGGACATATGATTTTAGAGTTGTTAAACGGGGTGGTGGACTGGCCCGGAATAGGACATTTTAAATCCGGATTGGCCCTTAAACCGCTCCTATTGAGTTGAGGTACGGTTATAGACTAGATAAAAAATATAAGTCTGTTGAATTGTACCGGCCTGGACCGTTGCCTTACTGAACTGGTCTAGACGGTCAAAGATCCTATAAATCAATTATCGAAATTTTATCAGATCAATTTTAAGATTAAAAAAAAAAAGATGAACAGTTTATGTGTCAAATTATCTCACTTATATACGGTTCCGAGCTGGTTCATATATGTCTGAATCGTGACCTGTAACTAGATCGACCCGTTAAGTAAATGGGCTAATATTTAACTAGGTCAAAGGGTTTCAGATCCGTTTTGAACAGGTCCGGATCACCGATTTTACCAACATTACATACGTGCATGCCTTAGCTCAGAGAAAATTTTGGGTCATAAATAAGCGAGCCCACGAGACCGGTCAGGCATCTGACACCGACAATTATGCAACTGAAAGCAAAATTAACACTTGCAAATCAGCCTGAAATGAGAAGATGGAGTCTGATTGTAATTTGGATAGTATGCACCAACTAATTCAAATTTAGGCAGAGCCGGCCCGTGCCCCGTCAAGAGGCTAAATTCTCCTACAAAACGTCCTCTTCATTTACAAGAGTTAGAACTAAAATCTTGCTCAAGGAAATGAAGCATAAGATCAATTCAATCAAACACTGCTACGCCCAGGGATTTCGGAAGGCGGGGAGAGGGAATTTGAGAGGGGCGGGAAGAAGTGGCACTGAGGGGCTACCGTGAATCGGGAAAGGACCGTTCAGTATCCTATCATCAGGCATCCTACTTTCCTGCTAGGCTTCGCCTGGAGATGCAGGAGGATGTACAAATTGAACGATCAAAAGACAACATAAAGGAGCATCTCTCAGACCTGCTTTTGGTGGGTAATGACGGTCTTCCTTCAACTCCCGCTAAGAGGCTGCCAAAGACTGAACGGCGTACATTGATAATCGGCGCAGCGCACCGCTATTAAAAGGGATTCCCAAAGTGCTGACTTGTTGATGGCACTTTGAGCACCGAATTCTGACGCACCGCACAGATCCATTCAAAACCACTGGCCGATAATTTTCAATGCTTAGAAATGAAATCCTTGAAAAAAGAAACCACTCATCAGTCAATCAGGTAATTGAAGAAGCACTGGAGATCATATCATGATAAACCATTGGTGGTAGGTCAAGAAAGATTTTCTAGTTTCCATTCTCCAGGAGAAAAATCCCTTCAAAGAGGACTCATTGTGGAGATAATATGCATTTATTAGAGAATTATAAGCATATATTATGTCTAGCCATGAGCAGAAGGCATGCGACAGATCTGCATATTGCACATATACATATGCACATTAAAATGCTAGTCCGCGGTCTGAATAACCGCAAATACATGCATAAAAAAAAAAAAAACAGAGGTTTTATGTATTCCAAGGAGATACTTTGAAGAGACAAGCAAGGTAAGCACGGCATGCATTTGCGTTAAATATCCAAAAATGCCTATCATGAGCTCATGTTACAACATTTCAAACCTTGACCTAAGTAGTGCAGCCACAGAGACCTTGGAACAACAAAGCTTAGGTCAACAAGCAAGCTAATCTATCTTTGCCCTTGAGATTGATGCATGCTGTACACACCCCAAGCAGCAGGTCCATGTCCATATTGAGCATAGCCTTCTGGGCCAGCGAGTAACTGGAATTGATACAAGGAACATAAAATGTAAAATTAATGTCTTTACCTCATTCAAAGAGATATGCTTAACCAAAATAAGTATATAAATACGACAAATATGCACTGAATCCATGACTAAGCAAATCCGTAACACAGCAAAACTTACAGGATTCATGCCATAATTCAAAGGATAGGGATTTCCAGCAGCATAACCAGCTTCAGGATTACTGTGAGGTGCAATATAACTGGCCCCTGCACCTGAGAACACGCAAAATTCAATGAGACAACTTTCAAAGTCAACAAATCCTGTATCAATAATTTCAGTCTGTTTGGCAAATGGCCAAGATGCTAGTAGTTGTGTTTGCACGTCCTTCGTTTGCTTGAGAGAGACACCTTAACATACAGAGGCATTGCCATCATGGCAACTCCATGCCAATTACTGAACCATCTTATTAGGAAGGATGTCATGATATGAAGGGCCATAAAGAAGAAGCTGTTACAAAACAACAAATTTTTCTTAAGTACTCCTGATCTCTAGATAAACAGTAATCCTTCAGTTCAAATTGTAAAACCTAATACATTGGTTTAGATCAAGTTTAATCCCTTTGGCCGGAAGTACAAAATTTTTTTTTATAACATGATGTATAGATGCACAGGCCTGATGGTGAAGGCATTGGACAAGATTTATCATCTCAATAGAAATTGCAAAGGAAACTTGATCCATATTATAAAGGCAAATGCAGTTTGAGTCAAGTTTTTTACTAAGAGTATGGTAAATAGATGGGATCAATCAGCAAACAGGCAGGTAGATATGAGCAGTTCTAGATTAAAGAAAAAAAATTATAGTGGCTATAAATGCTTTCTAGTGATTCACTGAATATTATTTCCATTTCGAAAACACAAGGCATATTACATTTATAGATAGAAAAATCCCAGTAGAATACCCACCAGGATTACTAGCAGCAGCAACAACACGAGCCCTCTTTTCTGCATTAGCAATTTCTGCGCGAAGCTTTTCCAGCTCCCGCGCCATTGTGATCAGTTTCTGCTCCATCACTTGGCCATGCTCATAATTTTCTGCACTTCCTTTCTTTTCATGCTCAATGGCCGCTCTGCAGAGCAGCAAAGCAAAAATAAATCATTCACATCCATAAGAATTTGTTGTTCTCCACAGTATAGGAATCAAGAACAAGGTTTCAAATCAGAGTTATTATACCTAACACGTTGCAGTTCCTGCTTCATATTCTCAATATCTAATTTTAAAGCAGGCACCTGTCGTAAATCAGCAGTCATTCTGGCCAAATCTTGACTCATGAACTGCACTCGACTCGTGAGCTCCTGCCTTGCAGTAGTAAGTTCCTTGATATCTGCATTCACTTGAGAAAGTTCTGCTCTCATAGCCTCCACCGCACGAAGATCACCTTCCAATCTCACTGATTTATCATACAATTCCCTCATCTGAACATCTTTGTCAGCACGTAGAGAATCTGAGATTTGTGCCATTCTCTGCAACTCAAACTGTGCAGCTTCTAATTCCTGTTTAAGTGCCACATGAGTTGCAGCTAGCCTTTGGTTATCTACCAGAAGCCCTTGAATCTCCTCATGCTGAGCTGCAAGGCGGTCCTCGATAATGGCAGGGTGAGAAGGGAGTCGTCCTGGATTTGGAACCCAACTCAGCTGGGGTTCACGAAATTCTTCCAGCAGGGCAGGATGAGGCATTGGACCAAGTCCCCTGGCAAATGCAGGATCATGAATAGGAGGTGGAATTCCACCATGAGGGATGCCCTTCATTGGAAGAGGTGGCGGACCACGATTTCTTCCAGACATTCTACCTAAGCATCAAATAAAGAGAATTCATTAACAACAACTAATCTTTGCGCGTATAAAGCATCACCAAGTGATGATTCTGCCTGATACCACAGCACCACAGCCCGACAGTAATATTAGCCCTCTAAAGAATGCCTCACAAAACTCATAGTCAGATTTGGACAAAGACATTCTCTGCAGCCTTCTGATTGATTTACATGCACGTGACGGAATTCAGCCAGACAATGAAATTTTTATATTCAAAAAGCGTAAACATCATGATACATAAACTGAATAACAATCTCAGCCAATAACAATAACGTTAGAACCCAAAGACAAAAGCAGCAATCAACAGCTCGAAGACTCGAGCTCGGACAGTCGCACGATTATGATCGTACCAGGGCAGCAAAACCGATGTCGGAACCGAAGAAATTAATGTCAACTAAGCTATCATAGTTCCCAGCCAGCGACCAAGACAAGAAGATACTCTAAAAGATGAATCGCAGAACCTCATGGATGACGAAATTAAGAGTCCATATAGAAAACATAGCTCAGCAATTCTTACCTTAGAAAACCTCGGACCCCAACGTCGTGACGGCCGGACAATCAGCCGAGGAGGATCTCCCTGTTCTCCGTCAACCGGCGGGAGAGACAAGCTAAGTGCAGATTCCCAATATTTTTTACTTTATATTGGGCTTTTTATTAACTTTTGGGCCCATGGGCTTTTGTGCTTGTCTATCCCAGGCCCATTCTTCTGTCGACCCACCAAGATTCATCAGTGCCTGTGACTTTCTTGGTCTTGGATGAAGTACACAATTCTTTTTCCCGATCTATCGATTCGAACGTGCGCCATTTTGGTTTTAGATTAAGGACTATGTCGATATACAAAAGAACCTCTTTCTTGTCAAACTTCCTAGTAATTGTTTGGTAATGAGCTAAAAGCCGAATTGCAGTAGAATACCATTATCCGGAATCCTTGGTCTCTGTCCATCTGGTGGGGGGTGTCAATCTGCTTAAGCTACGCAAGAGTGAATCAAGTTCAATTGGCGGGTCGGTCCCATGTGTCCCGAACGTAAAGAATAAGAGCATAAAAGACGTTTAATGTCGCATTGTTTGCTGAAAATGGATGGTCCATCATTGTCAACCGTGCGATAACTCAACTGATGCAACAACCTTTCAGCTCCTAACTCTGCAGAGTCAATGTAGACCACGTGGGTCAAGCTCTGGTGAACGAACAGTCAAGTCATCTAGCGACCGGTCATAAATCGCGATATCGGATGGTTTCAGTCATTGAACTGGCAGTTTGTAATTTCAGCTGGTATTGGCCAACTAACCGAAGCAACCGAGTTTTTACCCCAGGCAGGTAGTCACACTATTTCAGATTTAGAGAATCTCGGAAGAATGAATGCAGAGAATCATGGAAAATTATGTTCTCTGCTTTCGCTCCTTATCCGGGGCATTAGATGCGGAAGCAAATGTTGATAGCATGGGACAATCGATCAGGCAATGAAACGTATGAAGATCAAAGCGATGCCCAGTTGAATAACTGAAAACCAACTCCAGATGCTCGAACGATAAAAACGACAGATCAATTTCAGAGCCAATAAACACACTTTTCTTCTTTTAGGAACTTTGAAGATATTCCTCGGTCACTATACAAGTAAAAGAAGGAGAAAATGATACTATTACAGGTAAGTAAACAATGGACTGGCGCCTCGTCATTGGTGAGAATGATGCAGGCTCATTATGGCCAAATGATTCAGAATAGCCCGACTCGGTATGATAAAACGAACCGAACCAGCAATATGTTCTTCAACTTGCCCTCTTGTTTCCAGTGCATGCTCATGAATACGACTCAGTCAACGGTTCCCTCAAGATTTCGGCACCGCTGTTCTTGTAGTAACAGTACAAGACCAGCTGTGTGATCCCCAGAAGAGTCCCAATACCATTCGGAAGCTGCAGCACGAACAAAAATGTATAAGCAGGTAGGATTTACTTCTCCGCCATAGTTTTCGAAGTTTATGTCATATAAAGCAGGGAGAGAAGTGAGATAAGGGGATCTTACAAGGATGAAGATGTCCCCGTTAAGGACTCCATACAGGAAGAAACATGTACTCATTAGAAACGTCGAGAGTGACAGGTAGAATGGCATAAACTCAACGCTTCGAGTCCGTATCACTAAGGTCTGCAAGTTAAAATGTTCGGCTTCTTCACAAGTCCAACTGATGATTCATATCAAAAGGAAGATGAAATTTGAAGAAAACTTACAATGATAAACAAGGGAGAAGCAAACATGGATATCAGACTGATGCCGCTTATCACCCCAACAACGATCTGCCTCACGTGGGGATCATGAATCTGCAAGCTCCCCACGACAATTATTGCAAACAGAATACTCTCTCCTGATAGTAATCCGAACATTCTGACCTGGCACCGAAACGTTAGAAGTAGATAAGAGACACCAGCTCAACATGATTGTCTGGTCGTGGGAGACTGTCCCAGTTTCCCACTGTTCCATTCTTGAGGATTAAAACCACAGAAAGTGCAAGTTTCAGATTGCTCGTTCTAGTGCAATCTGTCCCGAAGCAAACATGAGGTTTGGTTTTATTTACTGAAAAATTGGGGACCATCTTCCGTACCGATTACTGTCCCAAACTGCAAAGAGAAGATAGTATACCTTCTTTCTTTTATCAGCGTATACGATGAAGAGAATTATGTACGCCAACTGGAAAACCGAACCCATTGCGTTGACCGTCATGACCAGTATGTTATTGCTCGATATAAGAGGCGTCCCATACCACAAGCAGATCCAGCAGTTCAAGAGGGCGTAAATATATGGCAATCCAGAGAACTGTTCTGTCGAACCGTTTCTGATGATCCTCTGGAACGTGGGTCTGAAGAATCCAACAAAAAAAAAAGAAAACTTAAGGATGAAGATGACTAATGAGGCAGTCATCCTGAATGTAGTACTTGAGAGTGAAATTTACATGGGAGATACAAAGAGGCCAAAGGCGAAAATATTTCCTGCAATCAGAAAATAAACTTTGCATCAGTCTCAAATCCTTCATTATGATGACGAGATTTCCCAGAGGAGCTTGGGGACCGATAATCAAAGGTTTCCTCATGAAATAAAAAGGAAACATCTCCCTAATATATCGAGGAAAATCTCACGTATCCGACATCAAAGAACTGTGGGATTTGTGAAAGTCATACAATAATAAATACTAAAGCAGCTGCTAATAATGAAAGAAGTTCTAATCTCCATTGTCGACTTTGACCCTTTATCGTCGATTGTTCTCAGGATCCCCCGAAGAAAGTAAAAATTAAGGATGGGTTGACCCAGAACTGGCATTGCATTGGACAACAGATAAACACACGGAAAGACAGAGAAGGAGACAGAGATAGAGACTGAGAGAGGACCTGCAACTCCAGCTGCATCCTTAAAAATGCCACTGATGCTGTCTAAGCTCAAATGAATCATCAATCTGTTCTTCCACTGCCAAAAGACCCCTCTAATCAGAAACTGAAGGATTTCTTGCCAGAAGTGGAGAGTTCTCTCTTCTCCGTCTCCGTGCGTGTCTATATATAGATATATATATATTTATATATCTGTTTGTCAGTGTACAACAAGGTCCAATCTCAATCAGACCAGTTTCTCAACCTCTGAAGGTTGAGGAGGACCAGAAAAGAAGGAAAAGAGGATCGAGGAAGAATGATAGTTGTAGACATATGGGGTCTAATGTTGTCTATAATTACATTTGCCACTCTCTGCCTGTCCTGATCTGCTCTGTCCTGCTTTGTAATGAAACAGAATAGGAATCTCACGGGCAATTTATTCCCCTTCGCCGGCTCGCTCGCTTAGAGAAGGTCCTCTCGTCTTCCCCCACGGATAAACGCAACTGGGGATTGACGAGCTGGCCGCCGTGTCGGCTGAGAAAGTCAGACAGCAGCTCAGGTCCCACAAGTTGGACAGAATCTTGCGGGACAAAAGTCGGAAGCGGATGGAGGGGAGGGAATCGAGGCGGTATGAGAATAATCCCATCCCATTCTAATTTCCGAAATGGGGATGGCAATATGGAAACCCGGCTTGTGCGAATCGATCTGGCCCGACCCGCCTTGGGGGCAGGTGTTACCCAACTCGTAGGCGGGTCAAGGGGGGCACAGATCCGTTTGTTGGCCTGCCCCCAACCTAACCTGGTCTGACCTTAGTTTTAAAAACCCGAACAGACTGGCCAATTCGACCGGTTCATCCAGAAACCGGCCATTCACCCAATTCGGTTCCTAAAAAAAATCCAATTGCACATTCAAAGAGAAAAACTCTGATTGAACTGGCTAGTTCTCGATCCGACCAATGAACCTAATGGAACTTATGAGAAAACCGACTCACTTAAAATTTTAAAAAATAAAAACCTATTATAATATATCTATATTTATATTTATATTTTATATTAAA
>CXYZ01003466.1:3028262-3085962 GCA_900006705.1 Sonneratia caseolaris | reverse complement strand
ATTTTTGCTTGAACCCATTCGTCTGAAGGGAATGTGTCCCACTCCCTCTTCCTCTTGAAATTCGAACAATCGGATGCCTTTTTATATTTAATTTAATTGTCATATAAAATGCATGATTAAGAGAAGTGGGAATTGCCATTAATTAACAATAATTTTATCCCTCCACCGCAATTCTTGAATCGCATTGATAACAAAGTATTGCATATAACCTACAAGCATAAATTGGTCTATATGCTTTTTTATTATTGTTATTAGGGGTGGTAATTCGTGTTGGCTTGGTTTTATTATGCTGGACCAGCATGGCAAGATAAGTGAGAAGTGAGAAGGAGATGGGGAGGAAGAAGCTGCTGCTGCTGTTGAAGCCATTTGATGTGTACCCAATTCTTCGACCAAGTGCCGTTTCCCCCATTCCCAATCCTCAGGTCCGCCATTAACAC
This sequence comes from Sonneratia caseolaris, assembly GCA_900006705.1. Classification (NCBI taxonomy): domain Eukaryota; kingdom Viridiplantae; phylum Streptophyta; class Magnoliopsida; order Myrtales; family Lythraceae; genus Sonneratia; species Sonneratia caseolaris. The sequence goes on along the minus strand of CXYZ01003466.1, from coordinate 3,085,525 downwards.
CCCCGCCCCCCCCATCCCCCCCTCTCTCTCTCTCTGCCCAATTATCTTTGGCTCAGAATCGGCACTGCAGCGGCGACAGTTGATGGGTTCCTTTCGATGTTTTTGGAAGTTTATTGTCTCTAATTACTTTGNCGGTTGATGGATTCCTTTCGATTTTTTTGGAAGTTTATTGTCTCTAATTACTTTGGATCTCAAAGGACTTGCTTGTCGTCTCTCAGTTTGTTGCACTGGAAGTGTTCGATAAAATTCAGGAATTTGCGCAAATGTCTCTAGTAACCGCTAAAAGTCACGATATCAATTGCTGACTTTAGCCCAGGAGCGGAAGATTTTTGCCCTCACTTACTACTATATGGGAGGGGGATTGGTGGTATATGGTTGGTCTGGATCGGATATTTGTCAAATTACATGAAATTTTAAATTATAGTAATAGCTTGGAATGTCAAAATTATTGTGTTCAGTATATCGAATTGATCTTCTGATTCAGTATGTATAGATATTGCAAAGTGGCCTCCGATAAAACATTATAGAACTTGAACTCAGAGATCTACGTAGAAATAATGATCACCTTAGCCTGCTAACACATTAATTATTTTAGGAGCGCCCCCGAAGATTTTAGGATATTGGCGTCGATAACTAAGATCGACTTTTGCAGTTGATAGCTGCACAAATTATATTGCTCAGAAACAAGCCATTGCTAGTATCTTGTAAATACATGACATTATTGGGCTGTTTCTATGTCAGAGAACCATGCAACTATGTAGTCCGTGTTCTATTTAATCAACTTTGCGTTTTCTGTCTTGAACTGGGTGTTGCAGATTCTAAATTATCTCGACAACAGGCGTAATGTCCACAGGGAAGCCACGAGTTTCTGCCAGAAAATCTTGCAGAAAAAGCCGGTTGAATGGGAACCTATTTTGCGGAATGATCTATCACGGCCGATCCGTGGTGTGGATCTCGTCATCACTGTTGGTGGCGACGGGACTCTCCTGCAGGCTAGTCACTTTATAGATGACTCAGTTCCCGTTCTTGGAGTCAACTCCGACCCAACAAAGGCCGAGGAAGTCAGTCTGTTCAGTTGGTTTTGGATTTTGTGGGTGTTCTCGATCATCTTTCAAGAATAGATGTGTTTTAACTGCTCGTTGTGTCGTCTTTCTAGGTGGAAAAGTTCAGTGATGAGTTTGATGCGACAAGAAGTACCGGATACCTTTGCGCTTGTACGGTCAACAACTTTGAGCAAGTAAGGCTGCTTGACTTATGGATTAGAGCAGTTCATTCATAGAGGGGATGTTCTAAATAGTTCCTTAATCATCATCCATATCAGTGTTCTCGAGGTAGGAGTCAGTAGCTGATTCCACTGGCCTCAGATGCTTCCGTTTGATGAACTTGAAAATTTTCTGATAATGGGATTGTCTGCCTTAAGTTCTTTTCAAATGTTCAGCAGATACTACCCTTTCGAGTTCCAATTATTTGGGAAAACTATATGACATGGCTCTTCCTTTCTCTCAGATGCTTGATGAGGTTCTTGAGGGCAGATCAGTTCCTTCTGAATTATCAAGGCTGTCAATCCATGTAAACTCAGAGTTACTGCGAAGTTATGCTCTAAACGACATTTTAATGGCCCATCCATGCCCAGCAGCAGTTTCCCGTTTCTCATTCAGGTTCTTCTGAACATGGACTTTACTTGGCCTGACGTATTCATTTTCTTCTTGTTCTCAGTTAACATGATAGTTTTTCCCCTCCCTGGTAGGCTAAGGCAGGATGGCCAATCCTGCACCCCGCTGGTAAACTGCCGATCGAGTGGTTTCCGAGTTTCGACAGCATCTGGATCAACGGCTGCGATGCTTTCAGCAGGTGGAGTCAGTGTGCCGATTCTATCTCGAGACCTCCAGTATATGGTAAGAGAGCCAATCTCTTTTGAGGCTTCCTCCTCTCTAATGCATGGATTTGTGAAACCTGGCCAGTCTATGGGTGCCATGTGGTTTTGCAAAGAAGGTATGATATATATTGATGGTTCCCACTTGTGCCATCCGATAAAACATGGGGACGCCATTGAGGTCTCTTCTGAAGCTCCTGTTTTGAGAGTCCATCTTCCCTCTCATCTGTTGCCATAAAATCTGCTTGTCTGTATCTATTTTCTCAGCAGAGAATTTTAGATATGTAACAAAGAAAAAATGTTTCAGGAAAAGCAATTCTATTAGAAGCCTATGACTGTAAAAAAGTAGGGCAATATATCATCTCAGTGTACGAAAGCCCTGAGAGGAACTGAAGTTTAAGGTTTATGTTCGGAAAGGCTGAAGCTATAGCTGTAAAATTTCCAATTCAAATGGTTAAAATGAGTGAGGTCATGGGGTGTCAATTGGAAAGGACCGATTGCAAACTGTTAAGCATGTCTGCGTCAGTGAACTTGCGTGAAAGAAGCGAAGCTATTACCTGGTGCTATCTGGACTGGTAACGAGAGTTTGTGCTACTTGAAATCTCTTTAGTTGGTCTTTGACGAAATAGTGATCTCCAGGCAATATTTGAGCGACACCTCTCCTCTGGCTGGAGCCTAGAACCTGCACAACAAGTGCACCAGTTCTGCAATATCAGAATATGAACGAGAGATCATTTCTGTTTTCAGAGCAATTTCTATTATGATATCTTGCGACTTTACATGAACATTTGGGATGTAGTTTTGAGAGGGTTGAGGCCGCCTTANGTCTTTGACGAAATAGTGATCTCCAGGCAATATTTGAGCGACACCTCTCCTCTGGCTGGAGCCTAGAACCTGCACAACAAGTGCACCAGTTCTGCAATATCAGAATATGAACGAGAGATCATTTCTGTTTTCAGAGCAATTTCTATTATGATATCTTGCGACTTTACATGAACATTTGGGATGTAGTTTTGAGAGGGTTGAGGCCGCCTTACTGGGGGGAGAGCATGGGGTTCCTTAGAGTGATCGAAGGATTACTGGTTCCGGCTCCAAGAAATGGGTGCCCACCACCTCTCTTGCTGCTGGTATTAACTGGTTGTCTTGTGGGACTGCCTTAGCATTGCAGGCCATACGACCTCTCCCTGGAGTTGCTGGTCAGGAAACCGAATAAAACATGCAGGGAGTAATTGGTTTTGAAAGTAAGACAAAAATAGCATCAGTTGAGAGCCAGAGGCATTTTAGAAGGAAGAAACTTAATTTTTTCAGTACAGATTCAACAATCAGCAACAATTTACCAAAATCGAACACCCGCCTGTCGTATTAACACAGCAGAAACTCCTCTCCTCATAGGATCGACGGTGCCCATCGTACTGTTCGTGTTCGAAAACAANGGATGTAGTTTTGAGAGGGTTGAGGCCGCCTTATTGGGGTGGGAGCTTGGGGTTCCTTAGAGTGATCGAAGGATTACTGGTTCCGTGTTCGAAAACAGGTTGGGCTCAGGCCTCGTATGAATAACTTGCTATAGATAGATATACAGGTAGCAAGCAACTGGAAGAAACGAGGCAGCAAATGGCGTCCAGTTTCCTCTGCACCGCTCCTTCCCATGGCTACGCTACATGCATCTCCGAGCTAACGTCCGACATGAAACCATAGGGGACTGTGGGACTGCCCTTAAAGATGGAGAGGGAGAGACCTAACGACAAATCGAAACGGAACGAGTTTACTGGCGCCGTGAAAATTGTGCCTTGCCCCCCTAGAATTTACGCAAGAACCAATTTGCACCCTGTGGGTACAAGTTTTTACAATGTGCCCCCTAAAACTTCATATGACGTCAATCTCCAAAAGATTTGGGAATCGTTCAATGGCACCTCAAGTGGTGGCGCGATCACGATAATTGGACAACCTTCAGTCAGTACGTTGGTTGTCGTTAAGGAACTTTGTATTCTCATCATTTACCTTGCAATTATATCTTTGACCTTTCTTTTACGTGAATCTATATGAATGATATACACGAGTTCATTCATAGATTCGACACGCACCGATGCCCAAATCAATCGCGTAAGGAGAAGATTTACATAGAGGGCCCAAATATTCTGAGAAGAATCCAAACCTGTACTTTTGATTGACAAGGCCGATATTAGAACTAATTTCGACTCATAAATACATGGAGGATTGCAGATAACTTATCGAGATTTGTCCATTAGCAAAAAGATTAGTGGAGATTGTTTGACTCTGGCCTAAGAGTGGCGGAGTTGAACCTGGCCCAAGAGCCCAGCAAGGAGGCTAGAGTTTAAAGGGGAGAGTGCCAATATATATGTATATATATGTAAGGCCTAGGATCTTAAGAGTAACGTGGTGTTACAAGATAGAGGATGCAAAATAGAGGAGAATTTCAGTGCAAATGAGAGCTCTTGTTCGACTCTAAACTAAATGACTCACTATATATAGTAAGAGGAGGAATGGGAAATTGGCATTTTTCGGGATGCTAGTCATGTATCACCTGCAGACATGAGTTCAATTGTTTGAATCGCTGATCGTACCCTCTCTGCACAAGCTCGCAAGCTAAGCATGCATCGCACGTTATATCTACAAATTTGTTGTCCCTTCACATTTATGAGATATAATTTCTCTTTCATACCCATCTGTTCTCCTATTTTCCAACAATATCTTCTGAAAAAGCTACACACCAAATATGAACATCGAGACCCGTATTAGGAACCAGATAGAGATGGAATGGGATCAACATGTCGACCGTAAGCGATTTCTCGACTTCCATGATCAATCTCTATTCTCTACCCTGCCAATAGCTGGAGTCCAAAACCAATGGGTAGAGATCAGCTGCAGAAGTAGAAGAAGCTGTATGGGGCACATCCATCGACATACTCTGAGTCTCAATCTCACTCGCCTTCTTCATCTTAGTATGCTGGAAGTGCCTCCTCATGGCTTCGTAAGTTATCTCATCCATTGGGTTTGAGGGGCCAGCTGGAGATGGGACCACTATGTTGCCCTCGAGCATGCTCACCACTGATGACATTGCGGGCCTAGCTGCAGGAGAGGCATTACTGCATAGGAGAGCAACCTGGATTGTCACCATTACTTCTTCCTTGTTAAAGCCTGAGCCCAGCCTCGGGTCTACGAGGTCCATCAGATCGCCTCTCTCTTTCAGAAGAAGTGCCTGTAACAATGGTAGAGTTAATACAAGAGTGAAGCCCTTCAACTTTACTGACAAGATTTCAGAAGAATCTAAATCCAAGATCGAGTTACCCAGTCAAGAAGATAGAAGGATTCTCCTTTGTTGTGGTAACTAGTGTTGTTGCGACCACTAACAATTTCAAGGACGACAATTCCAAAACTGTAGACATCTGCTTTGTCAGTTAAATAACCACGCATTGCATATTCAGGAGCCATATACCCACTGCAACATGATAAAATACACATAATGAATTACAGAAATCCCAAAGTTTGGGACAGACATAATTGAAACACATGTATTTTGAGAAGTGCAGGCCATAATGAATTCAAAAGCATAGCATTAAAATTTGATCAACAGGGACTATTTATCAAGAAGATAGGGAACAGGCACAGTTGGTTCAGAAGAATTTAAGTTAGAAGTTGACCGTTTTATGTTCACCCTTTCTTTTTTGATAACGATGAACTTATTCTGCTTGTGCCTATAAACAAATGTTCATCCTTTCTTAATGCTTAGTTTATGGCTTTTTAAAGTTTAGAGAGAAGAATAAGGTCAGGGACTCACTAAGTTCCAGCTACACGAGTGCTGATGTGGGTGTTGTCTTCTTCATCAAGTTTGGCCAAGCCAAAGTCTGATATCTTGGGAATCATGTTCTTGTCAAGAAGCACATTTGTGGCTTTGATGTCTCTATGCACTATCTTTAACCTTGATTCTTCATGGAGAAAGGCTAAGCCCCTTGCTATACCTACGCATATCCTGTGTCTTGTGGGCCAGTCCAAGTTTAACTGAAATTCTTCTGGACCTTCATTCACAATGCCAACAGTTGTCAGCTTGGTTGATTTTTTAAATATTGTACTTCAGATAAATTGATTAAGGGTATCCTGAAACCAAATTTACCGAATAAAGCACGAGCAAGGCTGTTATTTTCCATGTACTCATAAACAAGCAACAAATGGTTTCCTTCAATACAACACCCATAGAGCTTCACAAGATGAGGATGTTGAAGAGCTGAAATCATCCCAATCTCATTTATGAACTCACGGTTCCCTTGCCTTGATCTTGAAGAAAGTTGCTTTACTGCTATTGTTGTCCCATCAGGCAAACGGCCCTGTCATTATAAGTTAGAGATTTTGGATTAGCTTTGACTACATATCACTTCGTAATGCAAGCACAAACAGGACCCCGAAAATTTAATGGTTCCCCCACCCCCCCCTCTCCTTTTCTTTTTTTACCTTGTATACAGAACCAAAACCACCTTCACCAATCTTATTAGCAGCATTAAAATCATTTGTGGCAGCTTTAAGTTGTCTCAGGGAAAAAGAACCAGTTTGCAGGTCTAGACCCTTCAAATCTGCAGAAGTACTTGGTAAGGGACCATAAGGTAGAGAAATGTTGTAAACAAGCTCAATACAACCACACCACAATGATAAAACTCAAAAAAGTACCTTTTTCTACTATACCAGCATGTCTACGATGTCTTGCCCACCAGATGATGCCTGCCATCAAAGCAACAGCGAGGACAACAATTCCACTCACTGCACCTGCCAATATCTTCCTTCCTTTTCCCAGATCTTTTGGGGTATCAAAGTCTGTAGATAAACAAAAAAGAGCTAAAATTTTGATGGATTGATTGAAGACATTTTATGGCCAATGAACTAATTCAGAATCTTAAACAGGATAATGTTTATATGAAATAGTTAAATATGAATATACAACAATATGTTCAGTAGTCTCTTGTTTGCCGACAGGAGAATATTGGACTCAAGAAAAACGTCCAAACTGTATCTGTGATCTTCAATAGAGCGACTTAAGTACTTGTGTTCCACAAAGTAATTTTCAGATGGTTTATGGGGAAATTTTCAAATCCCAGCTTATAATGATGGCCAAGAAGGAGTATGGTGCTTGATATACCGGGAGTCACTGATATAGCTGATATGAGAGGACCATAGAATCCTTTCTCAGGGATTGAAATGGTTCCCTTCCCAGCCCAAAACAAGCGTATCTCCAGGGTGCCGTCAGTCACACTTGTAGTGAAGTTTTTAATAATGGGCTTTCCATTTCCACCTGCTTCTACTGCAATGTTGAAGTCCTTCAGCACTCGTTTTCCCTGTGGTTATATAGCCGAATCAGCACAATCATTTAGTGAACTCAACAAATGTCTACTATTTGATTTTTTATTGAGAGAGACAAAGTCGGTTCAGGTTATGCAAACAAATGTCAAACTTGAACTCTTCAAGATAACCATGGTGATCTGAGAAGCGGAAAGCAGAATGTTATATCACCTGTATGTAGACATCAAAGATGCGTCTTCCAAGGCTCTTATAGCTTCTATCGTCAGTAAATAAAATCTCAGCAAAATGGAGTTTAACTGTGTGGTTTCCATTCATCAAACAAAACCCGTAATAAGTCAAAGAAAGAGGAGAAAATCGAGCATTCATGTAAAGCCGTGGATCTTCAGTGGAGAGACGGGATGTATTGGACCAAGTGTAGGTCCCCACATGGTTTGCATTATCCATGAAGTATCCAGTGCTACTGTATGCCCAGTTAGAGTTACTCTTGACAAAGTGCGTGGGTCCATCTCCATTTGAATCATCATCATACAATGTATCCCCCAGAGTTATCCCACTCCCACCACAATTTATGTGGATACTGTAAATATCTAGAAAAAGAAAATTGGAGATCAAGAAATATTAATGAATAAAGAGGCAAGCTTTATACAGCAGCTGCAGGTGCAATGAACTCAAGATGACGTCTAACTTAGAATTATGATAACTGAAGTGAAGGACAGTATGTGAAATCTGAAGAGTTAAGTACGTACTTTGAGGACATTGAAGGTTTCTCATGCATGTAACAAGACCACTGGATAGAACACATTTAATAGAAATTCAGCTTCATCAGAAATTGTAAACGAAGAGAGATATAGCATCTGCATAAAACATGTAGGAATATATTTAAGAGGCTAGCTTGATTTATGAAATTTTGGGTCATACGAGTTATTGGCTTTTGGGGAGCTTGCAAACAAGTTCCTGCAAAGGTAGCAAAATAAATGATCTCAAGCTACTAAATGATGTAAAAACTCGGATAAATTCATATACGCTAAATAAATATAGGACCACATATGGTGAGAAAAACATGGCCAGGATCTCAGTGCAGATCTTGTATGGGGTGTGATTATGTTAGAATACTACTTACACAGTGTTGTCCTGACATTTTGAGCTTGGACTAGTGAAATTGTTGTATGAAAGATCACTGCATCATAAAGAGGAAATGATTAAATCACTCAACGATCCAAGAAGGATGATATTATTAACAAGTTATGAAAAGTTAGTTGAAGTATAATAAAATTACACTTCAGTAAATCCTTTTCTCCACTGATGTATAAATGAAAGATATACAAAGTGATTAATTGCACATAAAAATTTATCTGGTGGCAGCATTTTAACGACATAACTCTCCATCAAGCATCTAAATTCCTGCTAAAAAGCATGGTGTAGCATCTTGGAAAATAGAGAGATAGAGGTCCATAAACATACTCTGATCAAGGCAATGACACATGATAAAATATTTTGCCTTTGGGACGTGAAACTTACATGTTCTTTGGTTTCATATTTTTTTGCGAAATCCAATCAGACACAGGTCCAGTTAATGAGTTCCCGGACAGAAACCTGTGTGACATAAGAATCATCTTTGACCACTAGGCAATAATCACCATATTAAAATACTTAGAACAAGAGAAAGAGAAGTAGAAAAACACACATACAGGTAGTTTAGAAATGAACTGTCAGCCAAGCTGGGAATTGACCCGGTTAAGTTGTTGAAGCTGAGATCTCTGCATGGTAAATAAGAAACCCATATAATCTAAAGCTTCTTTTTGTTGGGAACCGTGATCCAACACTTTGCTAATAGATGTCTATGTTAAATGGATACATATTCAACCAAGTGGTCAAACACAATTTTTTGCCCTATGCTGTTGTTTCAACCCCTAATGTATGGGAAAAACCAATGTAGAACAAAGAGTCTTGACAACAAGAATACCAAAGACATTTCTCCAATTGTCAATGGAGCAAAGGATTACAAACTTACAACAATTTTAAACTTGGTAGTTTAGCTAGATAATCAGGAATGGTTCCAGTGAGATTGCAGCTTCTCAGTATCCTGAAAATTTTCATGGTGAGTAATCACTAGACACAGGTAAGGAAAGTTACACACAAAAGATCAGTCGAATTATGCTTGACTCACAGTGTTTGCATTGCCTGACTTTTAAAGAGTTCAGGAATTGGTGCTGCGGTTCCATTGAGGTCACTAATTCTCCTGCATATTTCAATTCAATTCGAGTTACACATAGATGTGCGTTTATGCAGCCATCAAGAAAATTCAGGACAGAAAGTAAATGCTGTGCATACAAATCATTTAAGTTAACCAGCGATTTAATTTCAGCAGGAATTGGCCCTTGAAGTCCGCTTCCCTGAATCACACTGTCAAACATCGAATTCAAACAAAGTTATTGATCGGACAAATTGCCAAGTAATTCAAAGCATGCCGAAGGGTGTCTATCTCACAGTTTTTCAAGATTTCTCCAGTTCCCAATGAAATTCGGTATTTTCCCCGTAAATTGGTTATCACCAAGTCGCCTGTCATATACAGAGATGCAGTTTAAAGGAAATAAAAAAGCATGTAGACTGGAATCGACTAATGTCAGTGCAAATCTAAATTTCGAACTAACAGGTCCTTAAGTGAAGTCAATTTCGCGAATGTTGCCGGTATTTCCCCAGTAAAATAATTGGATGTTAGAATCCTGAAACATACAGATAATTACATGAAATGAAAATTCTTTCTCACAAAAGCGATCCAATGAATCCTAGAGTTGAACCAGTGTAATGGAAAGTTCATACTGGCCAAATAGTGATGGATGCAATGCTTACAGTCTTTGTATCTGCGGCAAATTTCCGAGCTCTGGAGGAAGAGGCCCTGATAGCTGATTGAACTCCAGAACTCTGTAAACAACATTTTTCTTTATTATCACTCAACAGGTGAATATTGGGGGTGGGGGTGGTGCAGTGTGGGATATCAACAGCAAGCGACTCGTCAAAGATTGCTCACAAGCTCGTGAGTGTAGATATATTTCCAATCTCTATGGGGATCGGGCCAGTTAATCGGTTTGCCAAGAGTGAACTGCAACATGAACAGTAAAATGTATCACAAAGCAATTCCCCGAAAGACCATGACATACCCAAAAAAAATCTAGACAGACAGTGTTATATGTAACGTAGAGAGGGAGAGAATACATGTTCATGAGATTCGACGAACCCCATTCAGGAGGAATCGTGCCGTTGAGGTAGTTCCGAGAGAGATCACTGCACAAGGTACACTCGAGTTAGCTGAAAATTAAGCACTGCAAAGAGTAACCATTCAAATTTGACGTTCCAGCATTGCAGCATGCGGACAGAGGATCAATCTTGAAATAAGAGGACAATAGGCGGAAGACAGCAGCCACTGGAATTTGGAAAGTGAAACGCGAATACTCACATTTCGTTGAGGTAAGGGAGACTGTTCAGTTGTGGTGGGAGACTTCCCTGCAGATTCTGTGTTTTCAGAACTCTGCATCAGCCAAAGAGCAAGATCATCACCGGTTCTTCAACTACGGTTCCTCAGTCCTTCAAGATCTTCCATTCAAATTTATATTGTGTTGATCACACACGCAGACGAGTTCTAAGGAATACGATGCCTAGTGTCATTTGTTTAGGTGTCTCATTTTAGTTCGATGAGGTAGACATTTTTATTTTGGAATTTAGTTTAGTTTTACAGTTGTGCAATATGAAAGACAAAATCACAATACAATTTCTTTATCTGACTAAATAATTGATATTCTCATGCTGAAAAATTTTATGTGTGAAATAAATCGGAAGAGATAATTACCCGATAACATTTTACTTTCCAACGTTAATTCTTTACTCGATGAACAATGTGATACAAGAGATTCACATGGACAAAATAATACTCGATTTGGGGATGAGATTGGAAATTGAAGTCTATCACTAGAGATGTTAAATGGGTAGTATGGACCAATTTAAAATGGGCCAAATATTATTTGGCCTGGTTACGTTTCAGTTAGTTAAACATAATGAGTTGATTCGGTTACAGGTTATGGTTAGGAAATCATGCACTGGCTTGGAATTAGCCCTTATCATGCTAGTTCACGGTTTGGACTTGTTTGAATCGTGAATGGCAACCCTTTCCTCTTTTTTTTTTTAATTTCTTTTCAAACGATTTAAAATGAATAACTTTTTAATTTTTAAATATTTTTAAATTGAATTGAAAAAAATGACTATTGATTGTGGATTTTTTGGTAGGCCGGTTTCTTAACAGTTCAGGTTGGTTATGGTTTATGCTAGTTTTCACACGATGCTGGGCCAGTTCAATGAAAAAATGTGCTGGGTTAGTTCTGATTTAATGGACCTATTTCTTGCACTTGATCTATAACCGTCATCCACTCAGGTTTGTTTCAATTGGTTAATTCGGTAATTTATGAGAATGATAAATTTGATGTCCACGATGTTCATTCTTCCACTAGCAGTGACGAAGAAAGTGGAACGTTTCTGCCGAAATTTTTCATGGCATGGTGCATATATAATAGTTAACCTCATAGTGAGGGAGGAATGGTTATTCTAAACTTACAAAACTGGTTAAAAGTGGGTACCACAAAGCATATCTGGTTGCTAATATTGTGCTTGGGTTTTTTTTGTAGGCCTCATAGTGAGTTGGAAAATTTTCTTCTGTACTCGGGTAAGAGGTGATGGTTGGTCATGACTTGGGCATTTCTATTTTGTCTTAGGCATATATTAACTGAGCAGGACGTTAGCTTTTTTTTTTTTTTTCTGGAATTGTGTCAGACAAGGTGTGAGCATAGGAATTTTATATAAATTGAAGGAGTGTAGAGAAGAAGATAAGCTCTAACTTTTCTGGCTATTGTTGAGACCCAAAAGTCCAATTGACTTTCCTAGTTGGTTGAGACAAATAGTTTGACTAGTTGTTGTGGTTAGTTGATCCCCTCATCTGAGTACCAAAAAAAAGAGCTCGTAGACAATTGTTAAGACCAGTATTTAAGGGCACGTAGCAAGTGTAATACACCTTAGTGCAAGTGTTGGATTATAGGAGTTCTTTCTACATTGGAGGTTGAAGAGAAACGTTCTTGGAATATAACAGACTATCATTATCCTATTAGTTTCTATTTTAGGATTAAGCTTGAGTTTAATACTCTTATAAATCTAACGAAAAATTTTACATTTAACATGTATTCTATATGCGGGGATGAGTCGCTTCCCGTCAATCCCTTTCAAGGCGCTCGGTACTGTGCTTAGATGTGGGAGATGGGTTTGGCCGAGGTCCAGTTATCCTCAAGCCTTGGGTAGTCTGGATCTAGCCATGAGTTTGGACATCGGGGAGCATGATTCTCTTGTGTGGCTGCTTGTTGGAATTGGGAGATTCTCTACGAAGAGTCTCTAGGAACAAATCCGTCCTGAGGGCGGAATGACAAAAGTGGGGTCTAACGCTATATCTCAGGAATGCGAATTTTGCCATGCCTAGTGTGGCGTTATGAGGCGAATGGGTATTTGCCTTGATAGATTGGACTTCGGAGGCAGGCATGTTGGCTGCAACCTTGTTCAGCTAGGAAAGGCGCATGATATGCGGTGGCAAATATGGCTGTTTTGGACCCAATATGTTTATACGATTTAGATGAAGTGGAATGCGATAGTCTTCGGAAGCAAAGTCCTGGGATGTTCCTGCCATTGTCCAGTTTATTATGCTTTTACTCGTGATATATAAGGAATTTTACGTTTAGTGTGGAATATGACACACCACATTTCACCAAAGAAAGAAAGAAAGAAAGAAAGAAAGAACCATTTTCTTCTCATTTGCATGTAGCATGAGCATTTACAGATTCAAGCCTACAAGGAGAGAAAAGACGACTTACATCTTTGAGACATGGCAGATGGTGCCGCTTGAGTAGGAGCAGTCGCAGGATATGTAGTTCTCCGAAAGGGGGATGCCCCACCGGCAGGGCGGATCTTCGCTGACGTCCCAGTCCGTCTTCCCTAGCGTCTGCAAGATTTCCTTCAGAGCTTGCACTGTTTCATGAACATAGAAAAAAGCAAGCTAAGATTTCATTTATATGCCCCAGGGACGAAACTGAAGATGGTCAGTTCGTTGCAAGAAGCACGGGGAACAGTAACATCTTCCACCGACTTTCGTCTCGAGGGAGGGCCGGTGCTGCAGAGGTGAACTGTGTCGAGAAGCAGCACATAATGAATAGCACTGAGAGAATAATAAGCAGAAGCCGAAAAGGAAGCAACATCTCGGGCTCTCTTCTCCGCCCTTCGTCTGACGTCTTTTGAGGAAGACCCATTCTCTGAAGCATTAGGTTTGCTCTTTGCTAGAGTGGTCGTTGAGGAAATGGGAGGAGGCAAGAACAAAGCACGTATTTAAGGAGCGTGGCGGCGGCGCAACTCCCTCTATCTTGATCATCAAATTTTAAATATTCACCCGAATTAACAATGACACAATTTTTAATAAAAAATATATTAAATTATGTAATTTAACCAAGGCTCAGATGACAGGCTTCATTTCTTTTCCCCCTTCTTTTTGGGGTTCTAATCTTCGCGTTCACCTGTGTGGACATAAATCTTAACAGCGACCTACGAACAAACGCCTGACAAGTGGGGTGCAGATGCTCACCAGTTGGGCTCCCTTGAATGGACGGGGAACGTCAGTTCATAGCTGAGAAACAATTTCTAGTCTCATTATATTCTTAGAATTCTTTTTGGGTTAACTTTTTGGACCGTGATATTTATAATTCTCAACATGCAGCTTGGTTCGGGGTCTTTGATACTCATAACAACCTGCCGTGAGAGGTCGCATGAAATATCTGAACTGAAAATTCTTGCTGTGTGGTACGTAAGTCAGGAGGAAATATCAGCAGGAGCAGTGGTAGTTCAGCCGTGTCGGCCCATACATATGAAGATGGCCACCGGACCGTAATTAAATGCACCGACACTTTAGTTCATCGTGGATCAGTGAAGTACTCTGTCGATATGTGAAAGGTACTGTGTGGGGGGTCTGCTAATTTAATTGAGGAGCAAGTGAGAGGTATGACTGGGCAACGGAAGACAAGGCCGTCGTTGCAGTTTCGCGTCAAGGAGGGGACCCATTTGAAAACAGATTGGATTACAAGAAATGTTATTAATCTGAAATAGTGAAAAATATCAGCCCGCGTGGAGACAATCTGTCCCGTTCAAACAGTGATGAGTACTGGGCCCGATCTTTAATTAAGACCAATTTGGGGGGAATGCGACACCGTCCTATTAAGCCTCCGACGATATTTGTAAGTTGGGGTGGACGTTTGATGATGAGCAATGAAAATTGGTGGTTTGCATATATGTTAAATTCTTAATTTATCAGGTGATGTTTTACGAGTGTTATCGATTGCTGTAAACCGACCTCAGCAGGTTTTGTTTCCTTCTAGTGCAGCCGCGCAGTGAAGAAGGTGTTTATGGGCTTACGCTAAACACCATCATACGCTAACAAAATTAAGGGAAAATAGCAAAATCAAAGAAAGTCATGTTGGATGGATACGACGGGTTAGGCGGATTCGGTCTGCTTATGTGATGGTGGGGTGTATTGAGAGAAATTCAAGGGCTTCGTAGGGGCGGCGGCAGCCTGCACTCACTGGCATTAGATGAGCATAGATACCCAATGAATGGATCTTCTCGACATCATAGGAATTGAGGATCTAGTATCCTTTTATGTTCGTCTGTTTAGTTTTCAATGCCAGTTTTTTTGCTTTCCCATCCAAAATATTACTATGCTCTGGAGAATTTTATGGGTGTGATTGTGCGAAGAGCTGTTGGTTTGCTGGTAGTATGCACAACATTTTCTTACTAAATTTGTGCAATGTATGCAAGTATCAAAGTACTTATTTTTCTTCCTTCAAAAGTCTTGTTTTAACAGGAATGATGGTTTATTTACGGCTGCCCAGTCGGTCGAATGTATTACTGAACTAAAATGCTCTTAATCCTGCTGTTGGATGGGCGGATACTTGTGGCCAACTTAAAATTTTCGTAGGATTTATACCGCATTAAGTGGAGTTAGTATTGTAATGATGTGGTGGGGGGAGGGGGGTGGTGTGGTTTGGTCTCTTTGGGTGGCAGAGCTTTCGAACATGTGCCTGGATTTTCTCTTTCACAATTTTTTTGGCATGATTAAGCTCTTGTAATGTAGTGTCTTAAGATCCATTAACAGTTGCCAGGACATAAGAGTACAATGTGAGATTTTGGACGATCAAAAAATGACCGAATTGTTTCTAAATGTGTTCATTGTGCATGCCGTATGTATTTACCGGTGTCCATGAGAGTCTGGTTGAACGTTCAATNATATGTGTTTATTGTGCATGCCGTATGCAGTTACAGGTGTCCATGAGAGTCTGGTTGAACGTTCAATCATCAGATTACTAGGACAAACGAAGCAGGTCTATACACTTGCATTGATTATTAACGACAGCATTCTTCTACGGCTTAATTAGTTTACAGTATGGTCCCAGTTGAGAGGTCCATAGACATCTTCCTACAAAGTCACGGGGTCTACCTCGGGCTGGAAATATGGGACGCCTTGTGCCCAGATAAATTACCATCTAGCATCAATACTTAGCATGAAGATCCAGACTTCAACAGGGAAGTTGCATGCGCCTACATGGGCTTACTGTATTCTTACTTAGGTGAAGAACCAAGAGTTTTGTCAGCAAGTGGCTGAAACGACACATGCCTAAACTTCTGGCTCGTTTTAGAAAGTTTCACGAAGTTTATGTCGATCTCCCCAGCTGACACGAAACAACCAGAATGCGATGGTGGATGGGCCTACACCAGCAATATGACCAAAGTTGAGGGTTACCAGCTGGGTTAACTGAATGAACCCAGAAATCCAGATATCTTAACCATCCTCCAAAGGAAAACTCACTACGTACAGGCACGAGTATTGGGCTCTATTCAATGTTCGAGGACAGGACACAACTATAACCAAACTCGTAATCATCCCACATTTTCTGTATCTAATTAATACTAAAGTACGACTCATCACGATTCCGTCCATTCAGCAGACATTTCCAGGAGATCGCTTTTCCCTTCCAGGATGAGCTAGCTATACATGGATGCCTAATCTTGGTCGCTCAGGGATTTCACATCAGCCTTACCAAAAAGTCGTTGAATTATCCACCATGTTTCCAGCTGCCATTGTCTACACGCTTACCCATAAACAAAGCTCGCCAGGATATCGAAATTAGTTATGTGACATGCCCGTCTGAGTCATTACCAATTGTTCTTCTTTGTTAGAGTTTTTCAGGTAAAAGCAACTTATTTTTCGGCTGACACTGGCAAGTGCTTATTGTTTATAATTTAATATGTTGCGGAAGCTTGCAAGCATTAACCAGCCAATTGCTCAGTTTACTTCTTCGAACAACCAATTCCTAGGACGACTGTTCCTAAGGAAGCAGCAATGTGAAAGGAAAATAGAGGGATCTATGGTTTTTTCTAGCGTAATTGTCAACTCTAGTCTTATTATATAGCAGTACCTACCAGCACTACGATCAGAAATATAACACCACCATCCATCAACCAAAAATACTAGTCTAGGTAGTCCTGTGATTACCGGACCTTCGTTACAAATATCTTCTGGACCTTTCGTAGAATGACTAATCTAGGATTTTGGGGGTGTGACAGGAAAGATCAGGGTCGAGCGACGCCAATGAAGAAGCTTTGAAACGCTGCAGAAGGCGACAAGCACTCAAAAGTTGAAGCCTCCTTTTATACTTCCTTTAAAGTCAATGCTTTAGAGTCGCATTTTCCGGCTACAGCTGATCTGGCAATGGAAAAAGACAGTCCTCCGCTCACGCCGACCCCCTACATAAAGGGAATTCTCCTGCTTCCTTGAAGTAGCGGATGCAATATTCCTGGGGACGAGAAAGCCGATCCAGAGAGAAGCTCCAGGTAACTACCATTGCCCTCTATTGTTCAACATATTCTTCGTGAGAAATTGATGTCTTCCAGGACAAATAGAGCATATCAGGAATCAGAGGGAACATCAGTCCTTAGTGCCTCATTTTCAAATCTCAAATCTTTCTTTGTCCTGAGCTTGTTTCTTTTCAGATAATCTGTAGACTCGGTTTGTGTTCCAAGCTTTGAACTTGATCTCATCTGTAATCTGTGGAATCCGGTTTTCTCATGTGAAAAGCCTTAATTTGTCCAATGCAGTGATTTGGAAAAGATGGGACGAGGGTCAAAGAGCAAGAGGAATCCTAGGAATCTCAGGACTGTGGGTTCTAACAAGAAACAGGTCAAAGACAAGCTTCCCGATTGGGTAATTGACATCAACCGCTGCCTTGGAGAAGATCATATTTATGATGCAGGGAGGTCCTGGACAATCTACAGAGTCCCAAACAATCTTCGTGAAGTGTACAAAAGTGCATTTGTCCCAAAAATCATATCTATTGGCCCTTTCCATAACAGAGACCCGAGGTTACAGGCCATGGAAGAGCACAAGATGCGTTACTTGATGCGGCTTTTAGGAGGCAAGTTCGAAGAAAATGGAGAAGGTGGGGAGAAAGAACTTCCTCGCAAGGTCGTGAATCTTGAAGATCTCGTGAACTCAATGAAATTATTGGAGCAGAAAACAAGGGCATGCTACTCAGAGCCATTCGATATTCCAAGTGATGATTTCGTGCAGATGATGGTCATTGATGGTTGCTTTGTGATTGAACTGTTGCGCCTGTTCAACCGGCAGGTGAGTCTTTCATGCTATGATCCTTTCAACACTGTTGGCTGTTGAGTTGGCAGAAAAATTCTATCTTGCGACGACGTTTGTCTTTTATATTTTGAGAGGAAAATATGCAGAAGCTTCCTTCTTTGAACTCTGCTACGGATAACTGAAAAGATCAAGATCGTTTTTGGTTCTCAAATTCTGAAGTACATTTCCAACTTTTCATTTTCTCGCGGAAAATCGCCAAAAAAAAAGGGAAAACGGAAAAATACTCATTGAATTGCACTTTAGAAGGCATTTTAACAACACATCTTCAATGAGGGAAACTGAGATCTGTCAAAATAATCTCCATTTCTGTGTACCAACCGAAGTTATCCTACCGCAATTTTGTCCTTTCCATTTTGATGTCCCACAGGAGATTATTGAAGATCCCGTTTTTGATATTCGATGGATGCTCCGAACCATCCAACGGGATCTCCTGATGCTTGAAAACCAACTTCCTTTCTTCATGCTCGTGGAACTCTTCAAACTCACAGGTATGGGTCAAGAAGAAGAATCGTCACTCCCAGAACTTGCGGCAACTTTCTTCAATTCACTTCTACCCAGAGAAGATATCCTTTCAAAGCTCAGCAGAGAAGAAGAATACGATCACCTCCTTGATGTCTTCCGAGGAACTTTCCTCTCAGCAGTTGGAGAAAGAGTTAAAGCCCACGGGTGGTCCTCACAGGATTTAAAAATACCACCAGCCCGAGACAGACAGCTGATCCACTGTGCAGTTGAGTTAAGAGAAGCTGGAATTCAAATCCAAAAGCGAGAGAACTGTGACCTTCTCGATGTCAGTTACAGCAACGGAGTTCTAATGATTCCGCCGCTGCATATTGATGATAACAGTGTCCCTTTGTTCTTCAATTTCATAGCCTTTGAGCAGTGCGATGAGGAGGCAAAGCCCTTCTTCACAAACTTCTTTATATTCCTTGACAGCTTAATCTATTCGAATCTTGACATCCAGATCCTCCATAAACAAGGGATCATCAACCACGTTCTTGGGAGTGACAAGGGTGTGGCATTTCTGATAAACAGGCTAGGGAGGGAGATGGTCTATGACCAGGACCAATGTTACTTGTCGGCTGAAATGAAGGAGGTGAATGATCGTTGCAAGGTTTACTACGAGAGCAGATGGAGGAACTGGTGGAGAAGCCTGATGAGAAACTACTTCAGCAACCCGTGGTCCTTCCTATCTGTTGTAGCCGCCATTTCCTTGTTGATACTGACATTTCTCCAAACTTTCTATACCATGTATCCCTACTATGTGCCTGAATGATTTACTTCTTAGCTGCTATTTCCCATTTGAGATAGACATGTCTTTATACTTTATAACCATGCATTCCTTGTAAAAGAATGATATACTCCAATAAATTCTTCCATTAAACTTGAATATATATTTTTTGCTGGGGCTTGCAAAATTTCCTTGATTTTTGTGGAGAGGATGAAGAATTCTCTGGCAATGAATTTTATTGTAACGGTAATTATTGTTTTTTCGTGGGTTTTGCTGCAATATGGCCAAGCTTCAAAGCTTCAAGTAAGAGGCTGTGTACTGATGATAGTTCTCAAAGAAGTTCATTGGAATGAGAAAATAAGATTATTCATGTGCCATAAATAGGGATATTGAACTTTCCGTTAGAGTCTAAGGTAGAAACTGTTATCCTTGAAGCAACGATGAATAGAGTGTTTGAAAATACAAGTGCATGCGCATACGGAATCACTCGTACCCTCGAGAAAAGTGGGACGTCACACGGGCAGTAATTTTTATGGAAAATCCGACCAAGCTCATATCATAATGCATGAAATATAATTATTATAATGTCTTAGGTCATTTTATTAACTGCGAGAGCCTGAAGACTTTTCTTTGTCAATTTCTTGATTTCCTGATACCTAGTATCTCCCTAAATTCTAACCAAGTGAATTTAATAATGGGTAAGATTCTCCAACCATAAGTTCTTCCATTCAATAGACTTAAGATGCTGTAGACACTTTTTTAGGAGAGGAGATGTTAAATTATCCAATCCGATTCTTGTTGATTATCATTGGGATAAATTCTTGGCACAATATTTTTAGGGTTGTTGCATGGAGTGTGCCAGGTGATCATATTGTAAGATTGTCTGTAAGAATTACACGAAATCCAGACAAAGTGCATTATGGTAGCAAAGAGGAATGCAGATCTAGAATGGAAAAGAACAAAACATAAGGTGTGATCAAGAAGCATTAATGAATAAAGAGGTAAGCTTTATACAGCAGCTGCAGGTGCAAAAAACTCAGGATGACATCCAACTTAGAATTCTGATCATTGCAGTGGAGGATAGTATGTGAAATCTGACGAGTTAAGCATGTACTTCGAGAACATCGAAGGTTTCTCAAGCATGTAACAAGTCCATTGCATAGAACACATTTAAGAGTAATTCTGCTTCATCAGAAACTGCATATGGAGAGTGCTATAGCATCCAAATAAAACATGCAGGAATATATTTAAGTGGCTAGCTTGGTTTATGAAATTTTGGGTCATACGAGTTATTGGCTTTTGGGGAACTTGCAAACAAGTTACTGCAAAAAGTAGCAAAATAAGTGATCTCAAGCTACTCGATGATGTCAAAACTAGGATAAATTCATATACAGTAAATATAGGATCATGGATGGTGAGAAAAACATGGCTAGAATCTCAATGCAGATCTTGTAGAGGGTGTGATTCTGTTAGAATACTACTTACATAGTTTTGCCGTGACATTTTGAGCTTGGACTTGTGAAATTGTTGTATGAAAGGTCACTGCATCATATAGAGGCAATGGTTAAATCACTCATCGATCCAAGAAGGATAATACTATCAACATGTATTGAGAAGAAGTATATTAAAATCATGCTTGACTAAATCCTTTTTATCATAGATATATAAATTAAAAATTAAATAATTACAGTAAAAATTCTATATATTTACTCATTTTTATGCAGAATTTTTATATATTTAAAAATAATTCTTTCAATATTATATATTTATTTTGTAATATATTTGAGTCCTACCTCTAATGACGTACTAATGTGACCATTATACATTGATATGACATCATGACATAACAATAGGTTGCTAACATGGCACGTTGATATGACAAAACTTGATTGACGTGTTATGACGACATGACAAAAAATCAAATGACATGTCATGCCACTTGACAGTGTCAAATATCACGTCAGTGAACTATTTGAATTAAAATTCAAGTGTATTATGAATTCAAACATATATGATTGAAAAAACTATTTAAAACTATATATGACTCAACTGTAAAAAAAAAATGGTGCACATATAGGAATTTTAGTGTAATTCTACCAATGAAAGATATACAAAGTAATTAATTGCACATAATATTTATCTAACGGCCGCATTTTAATGCCATAGCTCTTCATCAAGGATCTGAATTCCTGCTGAAAAGCATGGTGTAGACTCTTACAAAATAAAAAGATAGAGATCCATAAAAAGACTGCGGAGGCAATGCCGCATGATAAAAAATTGTCTCTAAAACATGAAACTTTCTTGTTCTTTTGTTTCCTTTGTTTATGGAAAATCCAGTCAGGCACAGATTCGTTTAAATTGAGGTCACTAATTCTCCTGCATATTTCAATTCAATTCGAGTTACAGACAGATAGGGGCAGAGGGAGACGCAAATGCCTGCATGGAGGGAAAGAGGGAACAAGCTAGAGTACGGTAACTACAAACTCCCTAAGCACTGCGACAATAATGAGGTCCTGAAGGCTCTCTTAATGAAGCTGGATGGATTGTTGAACCTGGTGGCACAAATTATCGTAAGTAGTCCTGTTAATTTGGGCCGGCATAATGAGTTCGGCCCATACTAGCACAACACGATTCTATTTTCAGGCCATGCTAGCACGGCCACCATCTCGGTCATCCCAAAAATCTTGGCCTGAGCATCAATTTTTCATAGGTCTAATCGTAAGGTACTCAACTGACTTTCCATCACTTGCTGCCCTCGGCCCGGGAGTCATCCTTTCTCTAGCTTTAGAAATCAGATAAAACTGACAAGAAATTGCAGTTGGGAGTTCCAGGATTAGAGGGTAGGTGGTTGCTTCCTTGACTATGTCCTACCCCCCACATCTGCTTATAAGCTAATTTCTTGTTGTCATATATGGATGTAATTTCAAACGTGCTCCCTTGCCCTGCGTTAGAGTTCAAGCTGATCTGAAGGTATCCATTATGTTGCTGCCCGCCAATTTTGCTTGAAAAGGTAGAGAAATTCATATTTGATGGATATGAGTTAGGTGGATTCGATTTCTTTATGTTATGGAGTATACTGAATGAATTTCTTAATAAATTCTAAGGGCTTCAAAGGGGCAGCCTGCACCCTCTGGCATTAGACGAGCATAGATACCTAATGAATGGATCTTTTTGACATCATAGAGATTGAGAATCTAGCATCCTTCATGTTTGTCTGTTTAGTTTCGAA
Organism: Sonneratia caseolaris; assembly: GCA_900006705.1. Classification (NCBI taxonomy): domain Eukaryota; kingdom Viridiplantae; phylum Streptophyta; class Magnoliopsida; order Myrtales; family Lythraceae; genus Sonneratia; species Sonneratia caseolaris. The sequence goes on along the minus strand of CXYZ01003466.1, from coordinate 3,063,114 downwards.
TGCCAGTTTTTGCATTCCCTTCTAAAATATTACTATGTTTTGGAGAATTTTTATGGGTGTGCTCGTGCAAAAAACTGTTGTTTTGCCGGTAATATGCACAACATTTTCTTACTTAATTTATGCTATATATGCAAGTAGCAGATTTTCATTTTTCTTCAAAAGTCTTGTTTTAATAGGAATGACGGTTATTTACCGCTGCCCGGTTGGTCAAATGTATTACTGAACTGTAAAGCTCTTAATCCTGCTTTTGGATGGGCGGAGAGTTCCCCGTGAGTTTTGTCATGCGGGCATGGTCATACGGGATCAAAGAAGGTTTTTTTTTTCTTTCTTTCTCTTATTAGATGCATGAAAAGTTACATGTGGCCAACTCAACAATTTCATAGGATTTATATACTGCATTTAGTCGAGTTAGTATCGTAATGATGTATCTTACGGTAATTTCACTAGCCTAAAGTACATTAAGTAAATTCACATATAATAAATATATCTTTGGCAGCAGCAATATCATGTGTATTGGCCATGTATTCCTTGCACCATACATAGGAGCTAGTAAAATTTGAATGCTACAATGAAAATACAAGTGACACACAGATAAGCTTGATACAATTCTGATTTGCTCATGCTACATCTTAAACTCGATACAGGTGAAATCCCAGAGTCTGAATAGGGTTTGACCCTATCTATGATACTACAAACACATGGAAGGGGTGATGGTTCGGGTTGAAAAGCTATTTTGTTTTTTACCCTTCTCTTCTTGTTCCCCCACATTTTCCATGGATGGTGTTATTGATTGTTTATTGCATAAAAGGTCTGTTTCAATGCCATTCCGCCTGAATTATTTCTCTTGTCTGTTGTTGACGTAGGGTTTTAGATCCCCATAAACAAAATAGGATAAATTCATTGATTGGATGCCATCAATTCTTTGTATACTTTTTTAATTGAGCATGACAAATTACTAGGCTGCCTTCAGAATTTGATGGTTCAGAACTGTTGTCTCTATTCATATCCCCCAGGACAGTGACTTTTTTCATTGAAGAAGACGCAAGTTGATAATGACATTTTGCTATTGCATCATAGTTACCAAAACGGGACCTCCCTTGCGAACCGATTCTAGTGATACTGGACACCCAGCCGCTCTGATTCCACTGATTGAAAAGTCATTTAAACCTGTCCACGTTGCTGGCACCTACCGACTCATATGTGGTTCCCGAGGATCCAAAGGATGCTTTATTATGATTTACAGAACAAGTCCGACAACAATGTTATTCCTCTCGCATATCAGGATGAACCTGCAATAGGGCAACGTCCTCAGACTACACGTTGGATCTGAATTAGTGTCGATTGAGCGCGCTGCCAAAAAGAGTCTAAATCGTTTTTGTCTATCAGCTCCACCCCCGGTATGCACAAATTTTCTTTTTTCCGATCCACTAAATTTTTGTAATGTTCTTCGTTTGCAATGACTCAAATATGAGACCTTGTTTGATATGAAGAATTGGGGAACCCCCTCAAACGATACTTGTGGGACGATTTTTAATCAGTTGCAGTCGTTATGCTCTTGAAGAGTCTTCCAGTTGTGATTTACTTCTCTGTTTCATTATACATCAGCCCATATCTGAAAATTCATATATATCCTCGCAATATGTTATCTTCAAACTTCGTCATGAAGCCTGTTACTCTCTATATTCCCCCTTTCATATTGTTTATATTATTCAGTAATTTATGGGAATTGACCGTGCAACACACCGTGTTCTTTCAAGTATTAATGGTTGGAGTTTTTATAATCTGAATAATCTCAAAATCATACATTCTGAAATCGAAGAGAGTGTTTAAATGTAAATAGAAGTGTACCTGAATGGATGATTAGAGCTCACATAGGTGGTGGGGATTGGATCTTTTACGTCTACATGCAACCCCTTGGAATGTGTGGGAATGCTTAGTCTCCTCAATTAATAGGATGTCACAAGAGACGAATTTATATTGTGCAACCTTGAGACCACAATCCTAAATGGCACATAAGTGCATATAGTTTATAGATTTCTAATTTTGCCTATCATAGAAACCGGAAATTACTTTATGATTTTTGCACATTGATCTTTATACTTTATGATTTGTCTGTTGGAATCTCATTACTTGAACTTGATCATATAACTTAATCAGGTCAACTATTTAAATAGCATAGATACATGATTAATGATATAATTACTAGATTATAATTATCAGAATAAATCCAATAGTCTCCCACTTGAGCCAACAAATATATCTCATATGTCAATGTATCATAAATTACCTTATCAAGCTTGAAATTGCTATCAACATCAACAATCTCAACAATCTTATCCATTAAATGCATCGACATAGAACCGAAGTGTCCTTCATCCCATTTATCATGACTCGAACCATGAATGATCATATATATTGACACACCCAACAACATAGATCAAATGTAGGTATACAGCATGAAAATTACATGTAATGTGATTTGAATATGCCTACTTCCAACTAGTCCTTAAATTTTATGGAGATCAAAACTTAAAACTTGTTCCAAAATTTAGAGTGCAATGAAATTGAAAAATTGTCCCCTAAAAGGCACCTCATAGATTCAAGATGGAACCACCCCTTTAAGCACATCACACATTTGCCTCCCGAGTGATGTGGGATCTCTTTGTGGATCCACCCCCCATGGGGTCTAGCAGTCCTTCGTTGGCATGTCTTCAATTGGGAATGGCTTTGATACGAACTGTCATGACCTATTTCTAACCTACAAGATATTGTCTACTTTGGTTAAGTACCTCTCCATGGCCGACTCACGCTCACAGTTTTGTCCCCTAAAAGGCACCTCATAGATTCAAGATGGAACCACCCCTTTGAGCACATCACGCGTCTGCCTCCCAAGCGATGTGGGATCTCTTTGTGGATCCACCCCCCATGGGGCCTAGCAGTCCTTTGCTGGCATGCCTTCAGTAAAAAAAATGGCTTTAATACCAATTGTCATGACCTGTTCTTGACGTGCAAGGAATTGTCTACTTTGGGTAAGTACCTCTATGTGGGCCCACTTACCCTCACAGTTTTGTCCCCTAAAAGGCACCTCACAGACTCAAGATGGAACCACCCTTTTAAGCACATCACACATTTGTCTCTTGAGCGATGTGAGATCTCTTTGTGGATCAAAGAATTGATTGACATGTGTATAAGGAGGCGTAAGGCGGTAGAGGGAGGGAAAAAGTAGATGGGCCTAGCATGGTGATTGGGCTCTACTTAGGCCCCAAATCCATGGGCTCACATATATGCCGTAGTTGGATACCTCAAAGTAAACTATAAATTAATCTTGGAGCAACTATGAATGTCTGCTCACCACTCATTCAAGAGATAACTTCTCCATCTAGCGAAAGTTGTGTTGGCATCCGATAAAAAATCAAAAGTAAACTACCCAATGATCTCTTATTGGTTTTATTAGTATATGTGAGCATAGGATGTTTGTTCTCTGTAAAAGTTGCAAAAATCTATTTGGTTGTCTTTTGATGATCCATACCAAAATTGATTGAGTATTTACTAGTAATGTATGTAATATCTGAAGACATACATATGTAAGTATACATTAGACTCCTAGTACAAATGTACAACAAATCTTCTGCATTTTCTTTCGCTCAAACTTATTATGAGAATACTTTAAACTAAACTTTATTCTCTTTAATGACAGAGTTATCTTCTAATGTATATTTGCTCCCACTGAACTTATGGTATACAAATCTATTAATCACATTCATCTCAAATCTAAAATAAATTATTACTTTATGAAACTTGTAACACCATTTACAATATTCAACTTCAAGCCTTTAGATGAATGTATTCCATTTTACAAACCATTCCCTTCGGGTCTTTGACCACAAAGTCCTTTGTCACTCTGTAGAAATCATTTCACTAGTGTTTTCACTGATAAATGCCACACTTACATCCATCTAATATAACTCAATATGCAAACGAGTTACAAGTGCCATTATAATCTTAAGGGTCTTTCAAGAAAATTGTAGAGAAAGTTTTTTAGTAGTTGATGTTTGTATTTTTTAATGTTTACAACAACAAAACAAGCCTTATACCTTTCTACATTACCTCCAACGTCTCTTGATCTCAATGATGTATTTGTGACCAAGGGGTTGCACCATTAGGCAATAGGATAGGGTCCCAAATGTATTGTCCATTGGGAACTTCCTTTTAATGTATGACATCAATCTACCTATGAGAGTGAGAGATTTACATGACTTAATAGAAGCTTATAAAATCATCTTTTATCACACCAATGTCAACCTTAGGCTCTCAGTGAAGTGTAACATAATAAATTGAAATTATACTTCTCCACCCTCAAGTATATCTCCTTTTATGGCACATATTCTTGTGGTTATTGAATTTGTTCTTCTAAAACTTTATTTATAGAGTTATATGACATTATCATATTACTTCCAAATAGAAGTAATAATTGTAGAAAAAATGGATACTTCCTCTTTAAAGATAATGTTCGCAACCTTATCTCCTCCCGCAAACTCAACTTCATCAAAAAATCAAACATTTCTTATGTGGAGGAAATTTGATATATTAGTGGGATCAAATAATATGCAACCATTGAATCATTCAGAGTAACCAATAAAATTGCCATTAGCCATCATTAAGTTCAATTTCTTAATCCTTGGTCAATAAGACCCTACCTCAGTTGAATAATAATCCAAACGCGCTTATTCCTTATAGCTTTAGCCAACCAATAACACATTAGGAGTTTATCACACTTATTTGATTGTACTCTATTAGTTGCAATCAATGAGTTATGGATGACGTTCACCTTTCTATCATATCTACCATAACATTAAACACTATGAGTAGATTCAACATCCTTAATTTCTCATATTGAGTTGTATTATAACATCAAATATGGGAAGAACTGAATATATCAAAAACATGTAACTTCTCATTGATCAGACACCGCTAATTATATTAAGAATAGCCATCCATTAACATTATTAAATATTATTGACCATTCCATGAAACTATAAGGAATTATTTTCACAAAATCTATATAAATCAGTTTTGACATGTCTAAACTCACATTTGTACTTGGTCATCTAGTGTTTGTCTATTCCCCTCTATGCACCTAATACAGACTCAGAGCCTACCAAATTGAGGGAATACAAAATTCCATTGGACATAAGCTTCACAATCCATTATTTGGATATGTGATCCAAATGCTTATTCCGTATGATAAATAAATTCTCATAAAAAATTTGAGTTTTATATTACATGAATTTGTATATAAGGTTTTACTAAATGAAACTACCTTAATAGGTAAATAAAAGTCACTATAAACAAAGAAAAAATTGGCACAAATGTTATTTGAAACAAGAAGCAGACTAAATTGATTATTCCCAAATGAATAGTGAAAAGCGTATATGTTTAATATGAAAATAAAAACCAAATCCATCAAACGACAGTACAATATCACATGCATTTTGAAACTTGACCAGACAATGTCTCCCTTTGAGCCGATTCAATGCCCTCATGAAATTTCAAAAACACAAATATCTTATATATTCGTCAATAGGTCAATTTATATAGGAGAGCTCACTTTGGGAAGATGTTGCTTAAATTAACCAATTCTGAAATATTAGACATTATAAAATACCATTATTTCATTCAACTTTCAAAAGTGGGTTTAAAGGCCTAAACCAAACTTAATTGTTCATAATTAAAATTTAGATGGATTGAAATAAGCCTAAACCCGCTTGATTAGACCTAAAGGGTATAAACCATACTGAATTAGGTCTAAACTGTAATGATTTGTTCACAATTTTAAATTGAACTAGATAATTTTTTTTGTAGAATCGAATTAATTTTTTCATAAATGATTGAATTATCTAAAAATAGAACTGGAATTTACTAAAATTTTACTGAATTGGAATAAATTCAACAAGAATTTCATTGAACCAATTCAAATCGGAGCAAAGTTGGCGGAAAAATAACTAAACCGGATGGAACCAGATAATATTAGTTAAAAACAGCCCTGAGTCAGCCCCGAACCCGCCCAATGTCAACCCAAACCATATAAACCGGTCAATTTTGCTTTGACCCAGTCCTTTTAGGACTGAACCGTGAGAATTGACTGTGAGCGAATGGTTTTCTTCCTGAACTGGTTGCCGGTCTAAGGCGCTGAACCGTCTGGTCAAACCATCTGCAGATCAGCCACTGTTCATCTTCTTCTTTGATGAAACCCTAATGGTCGCTTCCTCAGCTTCAACGGCCACCGTCGAGCCCGTAGAATCGGTGACGAAACAGTTGCGATACGAGCTCTGCCGGAGCAACCTTAGGCCACAGGTCGTGGAATCGTGAACTCCCACTGAGATGCCTTATGGCGACTCTGAGTGTGTTTGGCCGAGGGTTTGGTTTTCAGCTATTGGCCGTAGCCTCGGCCACAGACAACTCGCCACTGCCTCGTCCCTCCTCATGTGATGTGAGCAGCCGATTTCAGCCACCGCCTTCGGCCGTGGCTGCCTTATGGCGAATCCGATGGAGGTTGGCCGAGAAGTTGGTTTCCGGGGGCCAACTGATGCCACTGAATCCCAGCCTGGCAACCACCGACGGAAGAGAATTTTTTTTAATCAATAACCAGATACCAACAGTGAACCAAGTTCACAAAATCGATCAAACACGACAAACTAAAATTCTCAGTGATCCAAACATGCACAACCTCTAATACCAGTTGTTGAAGTTTTTATAATCCGGATAACCTTACAATCATAAGTGCTAAAATAAAAAATGGTGTTTAAATGTAAATGGAAGCATTCCTAAATTGATGATCGGAGGTCACGCATGTGGTGGGGTGTAGACCTTTTAGGTATGTATGTAACCCCTCTGAATGTGAAAACACTTAGTCTTATCTAATTGATAGGATATTGAAAAAGTCAATTTTATGTTGTGCAATCCAAGAACCAGAATTCTAAAAAGTACATGGTTTATTAATTATCAATTTTGCTCGTCATAGAGCTGGAAATTATTTTATGGTTTGTATATATTAATCCTTACGATTTACGAATTGTCCATTGAAACTCTATTATTTGAATTTAATTAGACCACTTAATCGAGTTAACTATATAGATATTATAAATACATGATTAATAATATAATTGTTTGATTATAATTATAGGAATAAATCCAACCTTGATTTGTTCTCCATTCTAATCATAAAATTTTCAAAATAAATTTCTGTGTTTCAATTAGTTTACTGTATGGTGCCAGAGACTTCTTACGAAGTCACGGGGTCAACCTCGATCGGGCTGGAAATCTGGGATCCTTTGTGCCCAGCCAAATTACCATCTGGCAGCAATACTTGGCTCGAAAATCCAGTCTTCAACAGGGAAGTTGCACGTGCCTACTTGGGCTTATTATATTCTACTTAGGTGAAGAACCAAAAGTTTTGTCAGCAAGTGGCAGAAACAACACATGCTTACATTTTTTTTCTGTAGCTAATTGATACTAAAGTACCACTCATCACGATTCCGTCCATTCAGCAGACATTTCCGGGAGATAGCTCTTCCCTTTCAGGATGAGCTGTACATGGATGCCTAACCTTGGTCGCTCTGGGATTTCAGATCGGCCTTCACCAAAGAGTCCTTGAATCATCCACGAAGTTTCCAGCTGCCATCGTCTGCATGCTTAACCGTAAACAAAGCTGGCCAGGATATCGAAGTCAGTTTGGCGACACGCCCGTCTGAGTCATTCCCAATTGTTCTTCTTTTTTAGAGTTTTTCGGGTATAAGCAACTTATTTTTTAGCTGACATTGGCAGTAGCTGATTGTTTATTATTTAATAAGTTGCGGAACCTTGCAAGCACTAATCAACCAATTGCTCAGTTTACTTCTTGAAACAACCAATTCCTACCTAGGACGGCTGTTCCAAAGGAAGCAGCAGTGTGAAAAGGAAAATAGAGGGATCTATGGTTTTTTCTAGTATGATTGTCCGCTCTAGTCTTATCATATAGCAATACCTACCAGCAACATGAGCAAAATTTAACACCGCCATCCATCAACCAAAAATACTAGCCTAGGTATAGTCCAGAGATTACCGGACCTTAGTTACAAATCTCTTCAGGACCTTCCGTTGAATAACTGATCTGGGATTTTTGCGGTGTGACAGGAAAGATCGGTGTCAAGCGAAGCCAATAAAGAAGCTTTTGAAGGCTGCAGAAAGAGCCAAGGACTCTGAAGTTGGAGTCTTTCTTTTATACTTGCTTTAAAGTCAATGCCTTAGAGTCGCATTTTCCAGCTACTGCTGATCTGGCTATGAAAAAACATAGTCCTTCGCTCACACCGTCCCCCTACATAAAGGGAATTCTCCTGCAAGCTTGAAGTAGCTGAAGGAATATTCCTGGGGACGAGAAAGCCGAGAGAGAAACTGCAGGTAACATATTCTTCTTGATAAATTGGTCGTCCCAGGACAAATAGAGCATAGCAGGAATCAGGGGGAACATCAAGTCCTCGGTGCGTCATTTTCAGATCTGAAATATTTATTTGTTCTGAGCTTGTTTCTTTTTGGATAATCTATAGACTCGGTCTGTGTTTCAAGCTTTGAACTAGACTGTGGAATCAGGTTTTCTCATGTGAAAAGCCTTAATTTGTCCAATGCAGTGATTTGGAAAAGATGGGACGAGGGTCAAAGAGCAAGAGGAATCCTAGGAATCTCAGGACTGTGGATTCTAACAAGAAACAGGTCGAAGACAAGCTTCCCGATTGGGTAATTGACATCAACCGCTGCCTTGGAGAAGATCATATTTATGATGCAGGGAGGTCCTGGACAATCTACAGAGTCCCAAACAATCTTCGTGAAGTGTACAAAAGTGCATTTGTCCCAAAAATCATATCTATTGGCCCTTTCCATAACAGAGACCCGAGGTTACAGGCCATGGAAGAGCACAAGATGCGTTACTTGATGCGGCTTTTAGGAGGCAAGTTCGAAGAAAATGGAGAAGGTGGGGAGAAAGAACTTCCTCGCAAGGTCGTGAACCTTGAGGATCTCGTGAACTCAATGAAATTATTGGAGCAGAAAACAAGGTCATGCTACTCAGAGCCTTTCGATATTCAAAGTGAAGATTTCGTGCAGATGATGGTCATTGATGGTTGCTTTGTCATTGAACTGTTGCGCCTGTTCAACAAGTTCAATCAGCAGGTGAGTGTTTCATGCTAATGATCCTTTCAACACTTAAGGCTGTTGAGTTAGCAGAAAAATGCTATCTTGCGACGACGTTTGTCTTTTATATTTTGAGAGGAAAATATGCAGAAGCTTCCTTCTTTGAACTCTGCTACGGATAACTGAAAAGATCAAGATCGTTTTTGGTTCTCAAATTCTGAAGTACATTTCCAACTTTTCATTTTCTCGCGGAAAATCGCCAAAAAAAAAGGGAAAACGGAAAAATACTCATTGAATTGCACTTTAGAAGGCATTTTAACAACACATCTTCAATGAGGGAAACTGAGATCTGTCAAAATAATCTCCATTTCTGTGTACCAACCGAAGTTATCCTACCGCAATTTTGTCCTTTCCATTTTGATGTCCCACAGGAGATTATTGAAGATCCCGTTTTTGATATTCGATGGATGCTCCGAACCATCCAACGGGATCTCCTGATGCTTGAAAACCAACTTCCTTTCTTCATGCTCGTGGAACTCTTCAAACTCACAGGTATGGGTCAAGAAGAAGAATCGTCACTCCCAGAACTTGCGGCAACTTTCTTCAATTCACTTCTACCCAGAGAAGATATCCTTTCAAAGCTCAGCAGAGAAGAAGAATACGATCACCTCCTTGATGTCTTCCGAGGAACTTTCCTCTCAGCAGTTGGAGAAAGAGTTAAAGCCCACGGGTGGTCCTCACAGGATTTAAAAATACCACCAGCCCGAGACAGACAGCTGATCCACTGTGCAGTTGAGTTAAGAGAAGCTGGAATTCAAATCCAAAAGCGAGAGAACTGTGACCTTCTCGATGTCAGTTACAGCAACGGAGTTCTAATGATTCCGCCGCTGCATATTGATGATAACAGTGTCCCTTTGTTCTTCAATTTCATAGCCTTTGAGCAGTGCGATGAGGAGGCAAAGCCCTTCTTCACAAACTTCTTTATATTCCTTGACAGCTTAATCTATTCGAATCTTGACATCCAGATCCTCCATAAACAAGGGATCATCAACCACGTTCTTGGGAGTGACAAGGGTGTGGCATTTCTGATAAACAGGCTAGGGAGGGAGATGGTCTATGACCAGGACCAATGTTACTTGTCGGCTGAAATGAAGGAGGTGAATGATCGTTGCAAGGTTTACTACGAGAGCAGATGGAGGAACTGGTGGAGAAGCCTGATGAGAAACTACTTCAGCAACCCGTGGTCCTTCCTATCTGTTGTAGCCGCCATTTCCTTGTTGATACTGACATTTCTCCAAACTTTCTATACCATGTATCCCTACTATGTGCCTGAATGATTTACTTCTTAGCTGCTATTTCCCATTTGAGATAGACATGTCTTTATACTTTATAACCATGCATTCCTTGTAAAAGAATGATATACTCCAATAAATTCTTCCATTAAACTTGAATATATATTTTTTGCTGGGGCTTGCAAAATTTCCTTGATTTTTGTGGAGAGGATGAAGAATTCTCTGGCAATGAATTTTATTGTAACGGTAATTATTGTTTTTTCGTGGGTTTTGCTGCAATATGGCCAAGCTTCAAAGCTTCAAGTAAGAGGCTGTGTACTGATGATAGTTCTCAAAGAAGTTCATTGGAATGAGAAAATAAGATTATTCATGTGCCATAAATAGGGATATTGAACTTTCCGTTAGAGTCTAAGGTAGAAACTGTTATTCTTTAAGCAACGTTGAATAGAGTGTTTGAAAATACAAGTGCATGTGCATATGGAATCACTCTTGCCCTCGAGAAAAGTGAAACGTCAGACCAAGCCCATATCATAATGCCATGAAATATTATTTTTATAATGTCTTAGGTCATTTTAATTATTGTGAGTACTTGAGGGACTTTTCTTTGTTAATTACTTAGATTTCCAAATACCTAATATCTCCCTAAATTCAAATTGAGTCGGTTTAATAGTAGGTAAAATTCTCCAACTATAAGTTGTCCGTTTATCAAACTTAGGATATTATAGATATTTTTTAAGAAGAAAAATATCGAATCATTCAATCCGATTCTTGTTAATTATCATTGGGACAAATTCTAGGCACAATATTTTGAGGATTTAGGGTGGTTATATTGAATGTGCCATTTGATCATATAATAAGACTGTCGGCAAGAATTACACGAAATCCAGACAGAGTGCATTAGGGTAGCAAAGTGAATGCAGATCTAGAATGGAAAAAAAAAATCAAAACAGAAGATGTGAATAAAAAGATGGGATGTATTGGTCTGACTGTTGGTGCTCAGATGGTCTTCATTATCCTCGAAGTATCCAGTGCTACCGCCTGCCCAGTTAGAGTTACACTTGTGAAAGTGCATGGGTCCATCTATCTGGATTCGAATCATCATCATACAATGTATTCCCTAGAGTTATTCCACTCCTACCACAATTTATGTGGATACTATCAAATATCTAGAAAAAGCAAACCGGAGATAATTAGGAAGCATTAATGAATAAAGAGATAATCTTTATATAAAAGCTGCAGGTGCAACGAACTCTGGATGACATCCAACTTAGAATTCTGATAATTGCAGTGGAGGACAGTATGTGAAATCTGAAGAGTTAAGCACGCACACTGAGGACATTGAAGGTTTCTCGAGCATGTGACAATTCTACTGCATAGCACACATTTCAGAATAATTCTACTTCATAAAAAATTCTATATGGAGAGCAATATAGCATCTGAATAAAACATGCAGGAATATATTTAAGAGGCTAGCTAGCTTGATTTATGGGAGTGACCACGTTGTGGCAACTCTGATAAACAAGCTGGGGAGGGAGATTGTCTATGACCAGGACCAATGTTACTTGTCGGCTGAAATGAAAGAGGTGAATGATCGTTGCAAGGTTTATTACGAGAGCAGATGGCGGAACTGGTGGAGAAGCCTGATGAGTAACTACTTCAGCAACCCGTGGTCCTTCCTATCTGTTGTAGCCGCAATTTCCTTGTTGATACTGACATTTTTCCAAACTTTCTATGCCATGTATCCTTACTACGTGCCTGAATGATTTACTTCTTAGCTGCTATTTCCCATTTGAGATAGACATTTCTCTAAACTTTATACACCATGTATTCCTTGTATAAGAATGATACACTTCAATAAATTCTTCCATTAAACTTGAATATACATTGTGTTCCTCGGGCTTGCAAATTTTGCTGGATTTTTGTGAAGAAGAAGAAGAATTTCCTGGCAATGAATTTCATTGTAATTGTAGTTTTTGTTCTTTTGGGGGTTTTGCTGCCATATGGCCAAGCTTCAAAGCTTCAAGTGGGAGGCATTGTACTGATAGTTCTCAAAGAAGTTTATTGGAATGAGAAAATAAGATTATGCATGTGCCATAAATACAGTCTCATCAAGCAGAAATTGAAAGTACCAGATCAAACATCCAAACAAGTCAACTCACTTTCTCAACTGTGTTTTATCCTGCTAATGAGATCTTCCTTCTTCATGGAAACGAAAGGTTGTTTGTCGTCAAGGCGGTACTTCAGCTCCCTATGGTCATCAATTAAATGGATAAAGATTTACCTCAGGATATCATATTTTGACTGCCAATGTTTTCAACGTGTGCCGCTAGGCATGCAGAATGCAACGAGTCTTGACACATTCAGCTTCAAGAGGGATCCGTTACCACTAAAGAGGAAGATGCCACCAGCACTCTCAACTATCGTCACGCCCCCTTTTTCTCATTCTAGAAAAAAGGCTGTGACGGTCCGTTTACTAAAATACTCAATTTAGTCCAATAGTGGACAAAATCTTTCGAAATGAGAACTTTATTGACTTTCGTTCACATGCTGTGATTCAGCAAAAGGAAAAATAACATCATAAAAATAAAAATTGAAAGAAAAAATATTAACTTTATAAACTTTTGGAGAGTCTCTATATCATGAAATTTTCAATTCCAAGAAAGATGCAATTCAAAAATTCCTCTAAACTCTTGATTTCACGAGCTATCCTCTAACACTAATCTTTAGGAACCCTCTAACTTTGGATCTAAAAAAAAATTGTTAAAAAAGAGTAAGTTACACCTGCTCAGTAAGTAATGGATTCTCATCTCTACCGATTCAAACACTAGTAAAACATATCTTATTATTCTAAATTATCAAATAAAGCAATTCACAAAAACTTTTAAAATGAATAAGAATAAATGCTATTCAATCCTACAATTCACCATACATATAAAATTCGCTAAAATATTCATCCAATATTGCATTTGTAACAACATTTAACAATTCAAATAAATAATATTTCGTATGTTCCGCTCATTGTCTTTATTACTATGGTGACATTTCATCCTATCACACAAACTCACTAGTATAATCACTAGTCCACCAAAATAAGCATTTACCAATATAGTCGCACGCTTGACCCAAAATTCATCGGTATACTCACCGACACGACCCAAATATTTTGCTAGCTAACTCATCAATAGAATCGTGATCTTTCAATAACGTAGTAGACATATGAGATTTAAAATTCATTGTATAAAATAATTCCACTAAAATTAATTTTTACAAATTCAATCGATTTTCACAATTTCAATCAATTTTCATAATTAAATTAACAATTCAAATAATTTTACAAATAAATTATCTCTCCTAATCGTACATAATCTTCATAAAATAAATTTGCTTGATATTTGAGTGCACTTTAGAAATCATAAAATATGTTTCATGCTCAAGAATAAATAATTATTTAAATTTCACAAATGTAACAAATATCATGTTTTTATATTTTCGCAATTAATAGAAATGAGTCCAAGTTATTTACCTTGATTTATCTCGAAATATTAGTTCAAAATCAAAATTTTGAATATGAAAATAAACCTACAATTGAGATATAATATTAATTACTAATCTATAAAAATATCTTCAATGCTGTTTATGTTATCGTATTCTTCATGCATTATTTTGTCGTGATCGTCTATTAGAATTATTAGGAGAGATAAATGAACTGGAGAGGAGAATTTCAAATCATGCCTATGATAACATAGCCTAGGATAACTTCCATCGGGAGGTGGAGTTATAGTGTGAGGCACGATGGAGAAATTAGTCGTCACCCTAGTTATCAGAAAAGAGTTAAGACTTAATTGGTTTTCTAGTAATCCGTCACCCTTATGGAAAACACATTCTTATTGCACCAAAAGAAAGATAAGGATAATAGTTAGTGATTAATCTAGTGTATGAGAGTCCAACCAGATTAAGATTAGGATAGTTGAAATTGTAAACCCTAGAAAAACTCATTGATGGGTTAGTTTTATGCATATTATTATACATTTGCTCATTTTAATATTGTAAATCTTTCTTCTCAATTAACAAATCGGTTTGTCTTGGAAAAATTGTGAGAATTAAGCGCTTAGTAGGTTGCATTTTAGATTCTCGAGCGAATAATCTCGTATTAACTATTGTATTACTTTTTCAATAGCCTAACTTATGTGTTTAATTCTAAATTTGTCACGACAATTACCCTCACACAATGTTAAAAAAATGACAATACTTCCACTGAGATTTCCACCAAGGCTTACAGGTGACCACGACCTTGATGTTTTTTCTGCCTTGCTCAAGCAACGGTTGTTCGTGAGGCAAATATAACTTCCATACTCGGATGAGAAGGCCAATTAACCACGAGTTGATAATTTTCTTCACTCTACAAACCTATTGACTAGTGATCATGAGCCGTGTATCTTTCTTCCATGCTTGTGCAACGGCTAACCACCAGTTCCGAACATGGATCGAGAGAGATGTGAGCACACATGATAACTAACGTTGATACTAGGGTCCAACCTGAAAGTTCAGGTTGGTATGTTGTTGGTATAAATTCTCTTTTACTTTAGGACTCCAAACTTCCAATTTTATTCCTGTTACAAGTAATGCCCATAAGCTTAAAAAAGAAGGAAGCGAAAATTAACCGAACAACGAGAGTCCATTGAAGAGAAAATTACGAGGAACATTGTGGTCGAAGTGCTACTACTGCATTAGACCTCTTTTATCGGTAATACTTTGGATTTATTGACAGGGCGAATGTCTCCCAAAAAAAAAATCTTGGCGTAGTTTAATTTTAATGCTTTCATGAAATATGTGCAATATTGATCTTCACTTTGCGAATGAGGCATACATGCGAAAGCGGTGCAAAGATGACTTTATTCATGACTCTGCAACTAAAATGGTAACCAAATACAAACACTCACATAAATAAATCACGACAACAACGATATGAGTCGGAACCACTCTGAAGTGGCTTCGTTTATTAATCAGAACGCACTAGGAAAGGTTAAAAATGGCAGGAAAGAGACATCTGGCAGGTGAAATTCGTTCTCCAGTAATTGGCAAATATGATCTTCAGAAAGCTGCGTTATTATTACTCTGATCCATATGAAGGTTTCAGTTGTATCCAGTGTCCACCGAGAAGGTAAGCGTCGGAGACGTAGTAAGCGTATACAGCATAGAATGTCTGGACGACTGTGAGTATGAGAAGGAAAATGGCTGCTGCTAGGGACATGAACGACCATGGGTTGCTGAAGTATTTGCTCATCAGGTTCCTCCACCACTTGAGCCAGTTGTTCTGGTAGTACGCATTGCACGCAGCATTCACTTTCTGAATCTCATCCCGCATGTAGCACTGCTCTGGATCGTGCACGATCTGCCGGGAAACATTGTTCACCAGCTCGCACACGGCCTTATCGCTCCCAAGGACATGATTGATGATCCCTTGCTCGTGGAGGACCTCAACGTCCTCCTTGGAATTGATCAGGCTGTCCATAAAGAAGAAGTAACTAGTGAAGAAGGGCATCAGCTCGTGGTGGCACTGCTCAAAGGCCAGGAAGTTCATTAACACTATGACGGAGTCATCCCCGATAAAAAGCGGAGGGATGAAGAGGGCTTTCCCGTCAAACACAATTTCCAGCAGCTTTCCCTCGGTTTTCCTCTTTACCTCAACTCCTGCCTGGTTCAGGTTGCAGGCGCAGTGGACCAACGTTGTGTATTCAGCTTCTTTGGGTGCTTCTTGAGTCTTCTTTAGCCTGTCACTCACTTCTTTGGAGAGAAAACAGTTGTAAAAGAGGTGCAACATATGGTCGAATCCTTGCCCTCCTGCATCCGCCGGTTCGGATATGACTGTATCTTTTGGAAATAGCGGTTTGAAGAATTCCATAACAAGCGTTTCAAGGGGAGTCTTGTCTCTGGGGCACATGATTGCAAAGATCTTCTTTAGGACCTCATAAGGAAGCTGATTTTCTAGCATTATCATATCACGTTGAAGGGTCCGCAGCATCCATCTGATACGGAGGATTGTATGGTCCCCCTTCACCTGTTGCTGCGAGTTCATCTCTGCTTTCTGGAAGAGAAGAAAGAGAATAGAATGAAGCTTAATCACGATCTAATATTTTTATTCCACATAGCAATCCTACTTGTACTCACCTCTTTCATCGTCTGGAACTGGTGAAATTTCCTCAAAAGTTGGATTATGAAGCAACCGTCAAGCTTCATCATTTCGATGAAATCCTTGTCTTCGATGTTGGGTTTTGGCTGGTGGGACGCCCGTGCTCTCTGCAAAAGATCTTTCATGGCCTTATCAAGGTCGACCATCCTCGTGTCCTCCACGCGGGAATGTAGTAGTGTTGCAGGACGGGGACTTTCGTCCAAGAGTTCTTTAAGGTACATGGTCTTGTATTGTTCCATGGCATTGAACTTTTGATCGTTGTGATAGAGGGGTCCAATTGATAATAATCTCGGAACAAAAGCACTTCCCTGGGCTTGATGCAGACCTTCGGGGACCTTGTAGATGGACCTTGCTGCTTGACCACCGAGGCCATTCGCATTGGCTTCCCACGGAGAGTCTTCCACTGCCCCATTTTCCGTTTCCCCGTTCCCCAGATTCTGGTTGTCGCTTTCAATGTGTGTTTCTCCATTCATCTTTATTTCCTGAGAGCTGCAACGCATGATGGTTTTAATTACGGACCCAATTGGCGGATGCATATCCGCGTAGATACATACACATATCCTGCGAAGTAGGAGCCCTAGCAAACAGCTCACGAAAGTGTCTTACCTCAGATGGTGCATGTCTTGGATACTTGCCGGCATCCTTGCCTGTCGATATCTTTAGGTAAGCTGCCGTTGAAACTGATTGGAGTTGATAGATACGCAGCCCACACACACACGCACATATATATACACTCTAAACTGCAGTGATCATCGCTCTTTTAAAAATTATGTACCTATATGTTCTAATAATTATTAACCAATAAGATGAATGAGATGCAAAGATATAGACCTCAACTTCTCCTCTTTTACATCGCCGGGCACAATTCTCAAGATAGCGAAATAAGATATTTAATAAAAATAATTTTTAAAAAATAAAATCTTGTTTAAAAATTTGTAAGTGTTCCCCCAACCTGAAGGGCGGTTGTCTCTCTCTTCCATATCATGTACAAGCATTTTACGGTCTCATAACTAATCTAGTTCAATAAAATCAACTTTTGATACATATCTCTAATTATCATAAATTTTCACTATTCAAAATTTTCAAAATCAAAATATTATTTTAAAATAGAAGAATAAAACCATCCTAACTATATACGTGTCAAATAATCAACTTTTTTTTTACTCAGATCTATGAATAATTTGATAATATTGTGGCAATATGGAATATTTATTTATTTTGGTTGAAACTGAAATATTAAACTCTCCAATAAAGTTTAAAGTAAGAGAGAATTATTTTTCTTTAAGCAACTGTATGTGAATGCACATGTTCCAAGAGACATGTGCATGTGCATGTGCATGTGCATGGAATTATTCTTCTTCGCTCGGGGGAAGCCAAACGGTGGACAGGGGCAGAGATTTTATTAAGAAAAATCATTGATTGGTCAGTTGGGATCAGAGAGATTCGGGGCTCAGAGAATCTACTTTAGATTCGCACGTATCCCACTAATCTTATTAAAATTCAACCACGCCTGGATCATAATGGCACGAATTATAATTTTATTGAAAAAGTCTTATGTGTAATTGGCAGATACATACGGTCCACGTGATCCAATAAATTTCCAATGAAAAAGTTACTGAAGACAATAAATTCTAAAATGATAAACATTTAAATATGCATTCAAGTATAATTAAAATTATTTAATTATAAATTTATTTGTAATTTTAGGAGGGGATCGATCAAAGGTGTGACTTAGCAGTGACACAATGATATGACGTCGCAGGATTACATGGAGGGTGACCGGCCCAGCGGCGAGACGCCAATGCCGTACCGCCATGGCATTAGAGCTAGCAATTCCTGCTGGTTGGCACAAATCTCATGTGTTTGGTGCTGGTACGGTATAAAATGTAAATAATTTTTTTATCATAGGATTATTAATTTAAATAAAATAATTAAATAATTATTAAAATATAATTATATGTATATAATTAATTATTTTCTTAAAAAAATTAGTATTTTTTCTGGCCTGTTCTATTTTTTTGTGCTTTATCAGTACAACCTGAAAAATCAAGTTGCTTGAAACTACTGGTTTAGGCACTATCTTTTCTGACTATACCACTCTTTCTATGGCATGTGCCAGGACCATGATAAATATGTTTCTGTTTGACTTCTTACAATTTTTTAAAAAAACTTTTCCCTTCTTTCGAAAATAAATGGTAAATGGAACAAAAACTTATGCGTGGGAAACCCTAGATTATTAGAAATATGGAGTATCGTGTGATGCATGTGATTGTATTCGCCGTAAATTTATAAGAAATTGGGTTATTTTCTATCTAAGAGTTAAGTTAATGAGTGAGAGTCTCCGATCTTCCTGTAAATCCACAATATTTTCCTTAATTTGTTTGAAGTGCGATTGTATTCTTAACCGCATAACCGGCGGTTGTGACGGTTCTTAGAGAAGTTTACCGAGTGAGCAGGTAAGATCGTGCGTGCGCCATAAAATGCATATAGGCATCTAGCAGAAACAGAAAGGCACCGCACCAAATCGAGCATCCAAGCGACAAGCCAACTGAGGTGTACAGCTAAAACATGGACAGCAGAATTTTTATATTTATCCTTTTCCCATTTTCGGGGAAAAAAATCCGATCCTGTTGCTTTGATTTCTTTTTTTTTTCCCCCGGCTCGCTCGTCAGTTCCACGCAGCAAGCTGGTTGCGGTAGCCAGGATTAATTGCCTAGAATCTAAGCAAATTTCTTTAGGATGATTAAGTTGGGACTTGACGGTAACTCGCAAGATTTATTTAAAAAAGCCACCCGGTTCAACCCGCGGCTCCCGGTAACTTCTATGGCACTCTGTTTCGGCACATAACTGCTCTGATATGTTCAAATATTACTCTTGAGAAATTAACGACTTCCGAGGCAATGGAGTGGACAAGAAATTAGACACGGAACATCGACCCCTTTGTGGATTACACCAACCAAACGTGCTCTTAAAAGCAAAGTGTTTTGTTATATGTGTAATATGATAAAGTAGTTCATACCATGATTATACTATGTAAGCGTATATTTATTTCTATTTTTATCTAATAATCAAGAAATTAATACTTAATTTTTACTAGGTATGAACATGTCGCATGATAAATTGTCGCACAAGATGCCTTCTCGAGTGTGGCCGGCAACAATAGGTAGTGGAAAACCTTTCCTTAGTTTCAGTATACGACTGGAAATCATATTCTATGAATATATAGAATGAGGTATAGACTAATTTACGGTCCGCACATTTCCATTATTAAAAAAAATTTTAAAACCATTTTTTATGTTGTGAAAAGAGGAAATGGTGATTGTTTATTCCCAGTTTGGATCTGTGATTAGGAGATGCCCTCAATTACGAGGGGTTTGATTAGATTAAGTCCATAATTTTATTATACTTCGGAATTAAAGAATTCTATAATGGGTTGGGCTTAATCATATATTATGCCATTAACCATCATTTTCCTGGATCAAATTTTCATGTCTTATGGGTTAGTTGGATAAGGCGGAGTTTATTTTATTATAGATATTTAAAAAAAATTACAAACTTCACGAGGATTTGATCCTCTCATCTCCACGTGCAGTTCGACTGGCACTCGCTCCTATTTCAATTTTGTATTAAAAAATTAAAAATATATGAAATCAACATATTCCCCGAGGGATTTGATCCCCCAAAGGCGCCACATGCCAGTTTGACCGGCAATTTCCTATGCACAGATATCAAATATTACTCAAAGTAGCATAGACAGAATAGTTTAAAGGAAATTGTTTTTCTTTTACAGTGGTTTCAATTAGGTTTTTAGAAGATCTAAGTTTGATGGATGTCATTAATTAAATGTTAATCAATTTGTATTTGATCAATAATTGAGCATAATTTTAAATCCTTAATTAAATTTATGTGATAAATTATGGATTGAAAAATATTTTTTTAATTGAATTGAATAATCATAATATAATTGGGACAGATTGTAATTTTAATAAACAATTTTAAATTTCCTTATACTTATACTTATATAACATGCATGAAGGATTGTGGACTAAATTCATATGATAAAAGGTAGGAAATAAGGCATGTAGCCCTGCCTTATCTATTTTTTCTTTATTGATTGTATTTCTTCTCTCTCCCTACATGCCTCCTCCAACTACTGGTCAGATTTTTTTTTTGGGTAATTTTATGTAGTTTAAAATAGTTCTAAATTAAAATAGATTTAGTGGGAGAATAAATACAGCTAAGGACAACTATTTTGAAGTCATCCGATTGAGCTCAAGAAGACGGCAACTTGAAGACTTCCCATGGCAGGCCCATTTTGATGGGATTTAGTTTATGATGATTTCAGTGAACACATTATTGATTGGGTAAATCACTTTAAGAACGTCCATAGTCATCTTTATTAATATTATTATTATGCATATGTGATATTTATAATAATTGCATAAGACTCTTCTATAATATTAAGTTGAGATTGCTATGGTATTAAGAATACAAGTGATGTCTTCCATCATTATAAGATGTGGATGGTTTCTTGTGTACACACAAAACCATTCACATGAGTCACACGATATTTACTTATTAAAATATATTAGATATGTTGTACTACAAACGTAAAAGATATTGCCATGTTGAGTTACGCTCATGGGTATTTTGGTTTTTTGTGTTTGGCATGTGAATGATGGAGTGAACCAATATTTTATGGTTTGTTGTGCACACATGAGGATATAATAATCTTAGAGATAAAACAAATAGAAGTAAGATGAGATCTAATTGCTAAGAGCTACATATCGGAAGACTTACTCAAGATTTGTCATGTTATATGTGAGACTTTGATAGAATAAGTGAGATTATAATATTTGCATTAGGAGACCTTACAACAAAGTCTACCATTTTCCATTTGGAGAGTAATATAATTCACCAAATTTAGTTGGTGATATGTTTAGATTTAAAGTTCTCGGTGATTATGCATCATGTATCATGAACATTTTTTTCTTACATGTTGTTCTCTTATTATAGATTTATTTGGGATCATATTTATGTCACTATTGATTCGTGGCATACTTGATGCAACCATATTTACCTAGTTGAACTATGTGGAGTGGTTAAACTTCTTTTATAGGATTGTCCTCATGCAGGAGAAAATCTATCACATCCTTAATTCTAATGATCCTACACCTTGGTAGAGAATGCTACTAAGGAAGAGAAAGACACTTATCGTAAGTGGGGAGATGATAGCACTCTTGGGCAAAGCATCATGTTATTATCAATGAGCAACATGTTGCAAAGGGAACATGAGTGCATAGATGCCAAATCCATTCTTTTTCACCTGAAAGTTTTGTATGGTGAATGTGGTAGAATTGTTAGGTATGAGATATATTAGCAACTTTTTCGTAGCAAAGATGGCAAAAAGGTACCTCTATTAAGGCTCATATCCTCAACTATTTGATTTGATTGAGAATGGAAATTGGGCTTTACATTGAATGGAGAGTTACGTCAAGATCTAATTATCTAATCTCTACCAAAATCATTTTTTATAGTATATTGTTGACTTCCATATGAACAAGCTAGATACTTTATTGCTTCAGTTCCTTAATATGCTAAAGACCACTAAAAACACCATTATGATGGATAAAGCTAAGGTCTTGCTAGTGAAAGATGTCTCTAAGAATAAAGCAAAGAAGGCTCATAGCAAAGGGAAATTTAATGATAAATATGAGAAATCAAAATGGTAGATGAAGAAGAAAAGAAAAAAGGGAAAAGAGAAAGTTGCTAAGAACACTTGCTTGCATTGTGAGAATGTTTACCACTGGAAAATAAATTATAAGTTGTAACTTATAGAGGTGAAGCAGAAAAAAGGTTTATGAAGCCAATTCTTCAAGTGTTACAAATTGGGGTCAATTTACCATTAACGAAGTTTACTTTATGGATATTAAATACTCAATGAGATTCACATTTCTACAATTTATTGTATTGTATGAACATTGATATTGTTGGGTCAATGACAACTTAATTATACATGGGTATTCCTACTTTATGACATTTAATATACTATGTCTACATTTGGATATGTGTATGTGATTAGCCTTGATAAAGTCAAGGGATAACAAGCTAAAGTTAAGAAGCAATATTAGGACTTTTCAAGTAGATTGAAGCATTGAGTATTTGAGCAAAACAATTTATAAATTATCTCAAAAAGGAAATGAAATTGTTTCTACATGAACTTCTCTAGCGGTGTAAGATAATAAGAACGGAAAATTGTACTTTATTAGATATTGTACAAATCATAATATGCTTTGCCTTATCCAATGCTTTTGAAGCAACTATCTACTTATGAATAAGGTTCCTATTAAATTTGGATGAAGCACTTCACATGAGATATGAAAGGGTAAAACCAAGTCTTAAGTAACTTAAGATTTGTGGTTGCCTATTTACATAAAAGTGCAAGATCTAGACAAACTTAGTATGATATTAGAAAAAAATGTAGATTTTGGATTATCCCAAAGAAAGTTTTGGATATCACATTACTCTTTTGCTAAACAAAATATATCTATTAGCATACATATCATTTCTTGGAGAAAGGTTTTATCTAAGAAAGTGGGAGTAGCATGACTAAAGAGCTTGATGAAGTTCTCAGCCACATTTAGTCTCGCATCAACCTGTGGGAGAGCAATACATTGATCCATAACTAGTTCATTTACTACGACCTTCTAAATCTCTTCATATAATTAAAATTGTGTGAAAAATATCATGAGTTAAATCAAGCCATTTAGAATGAATGACCTAGATTAGGATGTCATAAAGGTTGATGGTCCACAAACTTATGAAAATGTAGTCAAGAGAGTTAATTGCAATAAATGGCAAGGTATCATAAGCAATGCATATTTTGGTTCATCTAATTAGGACTTATAGTAGTAAGTCATGAGAAGTTCGAATATCTATTTTTATAAGACAGTTAAATTTTTAACTTCATAAAATTAAAATGTGAATCTTGTAATTATAAGAATGTAGGTGGAACTGTTATCATTTTCTTGATGGTATATATAGATAATATTAAACTTATCAAGAATGACGTGCTACTAATACACACAATCAAAGTTTGGCTCTCTAATAATTTTTGCATGATAGATTTGGGAGAAGTATCATATAAAATGATCAATATCGATAGATCTAGTAGGACATTTGGTTTATCCCAATAAGAAATATGAGTATTGTGTTAAAGAACTTTAATATAAAATACAGTAAATGTGGTTACTTATCAACGAACTATGATATTATCTTTCTTAGATATTATTGAGTATATTTAAGGAGAAATTGAAGAAGAATAAGATTTTGCATGACATGATACAAGTCTAACATGACTTATACCTTTGAGCAAAGCTTATGTTGGTTGGGAAGTCACCTAAAAAATAGTAAAAAAAATATGCTCAAATGCTTGAGGAGTACTAGAGATCTTCTTCACATATAGAAATGATCAATTTTGATTTAGTATGATAAAACTCATAAATTATGATATTGATTTTAGGATGATGAGAAGATCATAGTAGCAAGCCTTAAAATCTTTAAGTCATAGTTTAAAAAATGTTCTTAATCATAAGATAATTAAACAAGAGATCAATATCCCAATAAGATTAGTAATTGATTTCATGGTTACTTATGAAAAATACTCATTTAAGAATTTAGGTGTTCATTATAGAATGAGTTCACTAAACTGATTTGCTCAAGAAAAATCTAATGAATTTTATATAAATATCAATAAGCAATTTATCATATGATAGTAGGTTTAAATAATCATCATACTTGATATTATCATAGCATATTATAAGAGTCATGGTGAACAATCACTAAAGAATTATTTACTCTTATGAGAAGAGATAATGTCGTATATATTCTATTTAGTATTGACAATGAAATTTTTAATTAGTGTAGAAAGAATGAAAAATTGGAAAGAATTTTTTAGTATTTTATCATTAAGTCTATTATTTGAGAATTGATATACATATACATAAATATCAGGGTTTGACATTTGAACAATACCCTAACTTATTTGGGATATTGTTTAAGTAATGATTTAATTACATAAAATCTAATAAATAAAGAATTTTCAATCTTTATTGGAATCATCACTATCAAGGTAGTTATGACACATTGCTAAACATTAATTTTGGCTTGTAGAATTAACCGGTCAATTAAGAGGTAATTTGATACTCATATTAAAAAGTTTAATGAGATTAAATAATAATTAGATCCAGCACAAACTTAATATGGATCCGAACCAAATAATCTTTTATTTTCTTTAAATGTAAAATTTCATCCCATTGACAAAGGAGGTCGATTTTCATGTTGGAATACTCCAACATTCTCTCGCTCCGTACTGTGTAGACAAAACTATTGAAAGTAGGCTTGTCTAGTGCTGATCGGGGAGACCTTCTACCTCTGCAATTTGATGTCCATGCAAGTTCTTGATCCCAGTCACCAATATTCTGTTGAATTCCCAATTTGGCTAGAATATGTGACCATACTTGACCAACAAACGGGCGGGCAAAGAACAAGGGGTTTCTTGATTCGTCCTCATGATCATAGAACGCTCACAGAGGATTAATTTGTGACTGCCATTTCGAGATTCTGTCCTTCGTGGATAATTGATTGAGAATGGCAAGCCAGCAAATGAAGGATGCTATTGGGGATGTGACCATGAAACCACAAGATCTTATGCCAAGGAACTTTAGCATTTTTAGGTCGAATCTCCTCCTACATGTCAGTTAAACGAATGCAAGACTTTGTCATCCAGCAAAGCATGTCCTGTTCAGCTTGAAGTGTCGAAGTTGGGATAGAGGGAATTAAAGCAGCAGCTAATTGATGAAAAATATTGCCACACTTGTGGTCTATCTTCATTGATCATTATGTGCAGTGTGCAGAGTACATCTTACAAAAGGAAAGCTATAAATGTATGATACGAACCTACTGAAAATACACCAATTATACTGTAAATATACAAGTTATACATGGAAATGATGTATTGCAATCACAGCTGGCTATTAGGAGCTGAGTGAAGCATCTGCACATCTGGCCATCGGGAAAAAAAAAAAAAAAGAGGAAAGCTTAGCTTGACGGCCAATAGAAGGAAGGGAATTCATGCCCGTTGGCAGCAGGTTTCAGGGAGGGCCTACTGCACGCCATCTATCAAACCAGAATATCTTAGAAGTTCCCTGAGCCAACCTTATATATGATGCAATCCCTTTTTCAATGGCTCGGGTCTTGAGAATTTTGCCTCCAACTCCAAGAGCAGGAGCTGGGGATTTTGATTGTCCATATACTCTGGGATTTGATGAGGAATTTCTGGGTCTAGGCCACCTGGACAAGCCTGCATTGGATAGCAGCAACCAAAGATTCTTGATGATTACAGGCTGTATTCTAAATGGCCAGGTTTTTTAAACCCAACCCACATTCACTTGTGGGATGGCATAAATAAATAATCTAGATTAACTGCTCTGTGTTTGTTTGTTTGTTTCGCAAGGAGTTATACACACACACACACACATCAGACCGAGTTTTTCCACATAAAACTTGGTTGACCTTCCCTTTTCACCATCCAAAGTTCAATAATTCAATTTCTACTAACTAGTTTTGTTCAATCCAAATCCAACTACTATTAGATAAAACTCTTCTAATCGTAAACATTTTCTATTTATAAAATTCAAATAAAAAAATTCTGACTCGAAAAATAAATATTTTATCATTTCAACTAACCAATACCGGTTTATTAAATCCCCTATCAATGAAAGTTCATTCAACTAGGCAAAAATTATTATTCCCGGAACAATTGTGAATATAATTTTTAGAGGTAAACACGCACGTTCTTTGAATTGTTCTCCGCTCCAACAAGGTCTAACCTCATCATACACACTTGACAAGGCAGATGAGGTAACCATTTGATTGGTTAATTTAATCTTCAATAGATCTGAGATATCATGTCCCTTGATTGCCCAGTTGGGATTGTGTATTCATATTTTTGGGTGCGAGAAAAGATCATTTATAAGTAGTCTTTAACCCTGCTCCGGCTAAACTTCTGTGGAAATGCCTGCTTCAACTAGATTATTTATATGAATTTTGTATATTAAATAAGTATAAAAATTTTGTGGATATTAAATATTTTTCGACAACCGGAGCTAATCATAATTGATCTAAAGTATAAATGGTGGCACTATAATTATATATATATATATATATATATATTTCACCAAAATCAGTTGTGGTCAATTCCCGTGTGCTTACTACTGTGGATAAATAGGTACTCACTGGCATGATTTCGGAGTTGTATTTTGGACTCCCATTAGCCAGCTGGTCGTCGTTGAAAAATACAGTTTTGAACTACAAATCGAAATCTAATGGGCGTCGACAATTCATGTCACATCGTATTTATACGATTCTTGTTGAAAGGCCCTTAACCCGGACACGTAATCTACTGAACCCCGTATAAACTAAACATATCTAAACGTGTTGATTACACATGTATATGTTTAACACATTTAATGTGACTTTAATAAGAATTCGATTAAAATATTTACAATATGATTATAATAACGGATTATTACAATAAAAATTTACCAAATAAACTTTTAACACTTTTTAATATTGTCAAATTAAATTAACAAGTTAACATATCCAATATATATTTAAACACATTTAAATAGATAAAATTAATCATTTCATTTAACTTCGTACCATATCATATCATGTAAAAAATCACCGGGCCTTAAGCTGGTTGAAAACAATTGCTTTCCTCATACTAATTGAAAGCTACAAACGATGGATGATAAATAATAATAATAATAATAATAATAAATATTACAAAAACGTAAGCCATAATTCGTAGCTCAAAGTAAAAAAGGGCAATTAATTATATTTACTCGATCAGCAAGAATAAAGTAAATTTAAATATAACGTATGCTTTTTTTCTTTGGTTACGGTGGAGGTTGAATGGCAGCCAAGATCGGGGGGTTGACGGCCCAACTCGGCCCTCAGATGCTCGAGTCATGCCCCGAGAGAGAGAGAGAGAGAATAAGTAATGACCAGTGGAA
Organism: Sonneratia caseolaris; assembly: GCA_900006705.1. Classification (NCBI taxonomy): domain Eukaryota; kingdom Viridiplantae; phylum Streptophyta; class Magnoliopsida; order Myrtales; family Lythraceae; genus Sonneratia; species Sonneratia caseolaris. The sequence continues at coordinate 3,035,392 of CXYZ01003466.1, read as the reverse complement.
AATGAGATAAATGAATGCATAATTACCCTTATGATTTACCTTCACCGTATTTATAGCGTCACGAGATGGACGTATCAGGAATCGCGGATTGCAACCGTTCAATCATCGCCGTTCAACCAAACTGGATGGGCCGAAATCCACCTGCTATTAACGAAACGACGGTATCGCCATTGTAATAATTTTATGCTCCGTCGAACACGAGAGAATGACCCATCTTTATTATGTTGTGAGCCTCGATGCAACGCGGGCATGCTTCAAAGCTTTTGAGAGTGACGTGATCCTCCAGTTCAGACGAGTTCTAAAATTGTTTCAGGGGTGAGAAACTAAGAGTATGCTGCACGTAACACAAATACGTAGCAATCGAGCGTAAATAGGAACTTCCAAATCGGGCAACTAAACGTGGCGAATGACTATATATTTTCCATGGATTTTGTATCAACATCGTCCCACCAACAATTTAAAAAAAAAAAAGAACGAGAATTTGGATCGATGAGTGTGGCGAGCGCACCACCGCACGTGACAAGATCCAAGGAGCCCACTTGTGGCCTTTGAAGAAATCAACCGACATGTACCTGTGAGCGTGCCTCAGATATGATCGGATTTGTCAGTGGGGAGGGTATCTTTCTTTTCATCCGTGGTGAAGCAAGCTAAAGTGCGGGGAGATAGATTGCGTCGACAGAATTTCACTTTTCAGTTTAGCCGACACTATCTTATAATAACACATCAATGAATAATCAATTATATGAATATATTCAATAAAAAGTATGTTAATTGTGAAGTGGTTAACATCAAAAAAATTATCTTTTTACATTATTAATAATAGTTTATATCACTGATGTGATAGCATCATTATTTTTTTTCCTTTTTTTATAAAGAAGGCGTGTGCGTTTTTATTCAAAATCGGAAAAGGAAAGGCGGAGGAAAAAGTAGGCACGTCTCACCGTTAGGCGGCTGGATAAAAAGGCTGATTTTGGGAATGGTCCTTTTTCGTGGACCGTGGCGAGACCGACCTGGTAAATGAAATTCTCGGACGATGTCTGAACAGAATCTGCTTTTGGTGCCGAAAATAGGAGAAAGATTCATAGTCTATAAATCATATCTTATGATGAGTTATAAAAAAAATTATGAATTAAATTACATAGATAGATAGATTGATTGATTGATTGATGAATATTACTGTTTAATTATTATATGATTGTGAGAAAATAAAAATAAAAAATCATCCCTGAATCCTCTTGGTCCTCCTTCAACCATTTTGCCATTCACTAGGGCGTGTCCCACCGGGGCACATTTTAAACGTGCCCGCCCTACCACAAAGATGGCATGCTCATCCTGCAATCTTAAGATTCCGTCCCGAATTTGAGAAACTTGTGAGATGATCATGTGACCCGTTCCTCCCGATGTAGAACAAGAGATGGATCTTTGGCGAGAAAATGACACGAAGTGGCTGAAGATCGAGAGTGAATGACTGACTGGTCGGAGCCGTCGGCCAACCTTCTCAATATCCCAACTGTAGGAGGAGGAGGGTATCACAGGGGGAAGACAACAGTTAATGGTGATGATGTTAATAATTGTTGCTTCTTCTTCTTTCTTTTTTTTTTTGTTTCTTAATAAATGCGCACATAATTTATAAATGTATGTGTATTATGATAAATACACAAAATTATTTTCTAATTAAGAAAAATCATTTTCAATATGTGGTTAAACGTGCAAAATCTCTGTTGTTTGCGTGTGTGTATGTATCTATGCTCAGAGAGGACTCCTGCCTAAAACTGAAGTAGTATATATATATTCACACATTTTCTGAGCACTTACAGAACGGAAATGAGTAGGAACGATAATTTCATCCTCTCCTTCGTGGTGGTGCTGCTCTTAGTCTCGTCTTTGATCGTGATCCCGGGAGGCAGTGGGAAGAGATCCATGATGGAGGATGCTCGAGAAGTCCTCAAGGATAACCTCCAAAGGCGCGGGGAGCTCGTCTTGCACTACAATCAGTCCAAACGCCTCAGCCCTGGAGGCCCCGACCCACATCACCATTGAGCTGAACCTCCTCTCGCAGCAACAGTTGCTCACTGCTGCTGCTGCTGCAGAAGGATGCATTGGTTACTCAAGATCTTTTCCGGGTTTTCGCCCATACAGAGCCTGAATCCCTTCGTCCTACTCCTTTTTTGCTAGGCAAGTACTCTGTTATCTTTCTTTTCTTTAAGAATCTGTTTTGCAGTCTGTTTCCTGTTTGAACTTTGTTTTTCATTTATAGTCTCCTAGTTACTCTATCATTACATGTTTGGCGGAGATGGAACCAACGGGTTAATGATCAAAGCAAACACTTCACTCTGAATCTTTTGGTGGACATCAGAACCAATTTGCGAAAGCAAATGCCTTGGCAGTCTCTCCGTTTGCAAAACTGACTACTGCTCGTTAATTCAGATCAACGAACCAGTTGTCCTCGTCACTAAATATTACATTTGGAAGTAAACGATCAGAACAAATGCAGAAATCCCCATAGACAATGCCGCCAAATATGGCATTACTATTTTAACATAGCTGCAAATAAATCACTATCAAAATATATGTGTATGTGTATGTGCACAAATGAATCGAAGTTTACTGGCGCTTCAACAAGGGAACACAGTTCTGCTCACGGTTCATCAACCCGGGTTTCAAATCCCTGAGCCCATTGATAGGATTGTTCTGCTCTTTCGAAGGCCCCATTCCCCACGACAGGCCCCTAGCTCTTCTAGGGAGAAGCTTGATTTTGCAGGTGTTCAGATCCCCAATCATGCCAATTTCATCGTATATACCTGCAATCGATGTCATAGAAGACATATGGCCCGAAGAGGCCGGTAGTTTCTGGGATGGAACAGCAAAGAAGACAGTTAAAGGAGAGCATTTTTTAGCTCTGTATCTCCCAAAGAGATGGCCTACTTTTACTTGAATATGTTGGTTTGAAGAGGCTCTGATCCTAGGGATGAGTGTTTCAGCAACAATATTTTTTTCGAACCGGGTAACTTTTTGCCTCGACAGTCAGACAAAGCTCTATAAGCCGGATTCATGCTCCAGTCGATTTTCTTGAATGCATGGATCATTGCACACCCGCTAGTCCTGCAAACCCAACTTGGTTTCCCTGACTTAGTCTTACATTCTTGCTTTCTTCCATCATAGGATAGGAGGATCCCGTTGAGGGAAACCTCAGGAGGGGACTCAACGGATCCTGGACCCATTCCACTTCATCAGTTTGTCCTCCAGATCGGCTTATGATGGGTTAATCCCACGTTGATAAGGAACCTGGGCCCATGGTGGTGAGCAGACGTCATCATACTACTTCTGCCAATCCAACTTCATAATCCGGAAGAGAAGTTTCCTCAACCCCAACTTCGCTGAGTTCCATGAGTAGGAACCATCACAGCTCCCACTTCCAAACCAAGCTCTGCTCCACTTTGGTCAGCAAAATCATCTTCTCATATATCCTACTTCTTCTTCTTCCCCTCCACCATGGGAATCTAACAGCAGCATGTTGTTTCCTTCTTTAACTAGCTATCCGCCCAAAAGATCCCCATGGATACGGTGTTTCTCCCCTTCTTGTAGAAAATTTTAGTTGGTATTCGTGAGATGCTCCCAGTTATCTTGAATTCCTATCAGGGCCCTCTCCCGTNCACTTCTTGTAGAAAATTTATTTGGGATTCGTGAGATGCTCCCAGATATCTTGAATTCCTATCAGGGCCCTCTCCCGTGCTCAAGCCACTTAATCTCGTGGCACACTTCATCGTCTAAATATGAACTTGCAAATCTATCTTCTTGAGCTCACCCTCACGTCTTCATTTCCACAGCTATCTTCTTGGCCGTCTACCTTCACACATGACATGACATCATTGATCATCCTATCCCTCTGCTGCTCTTTCTATGCCAAACCATTTCTCGTTCTCTCCCAGCTTTCTTCTCTGTGGAGGGCCTTTCAGCAGGCCCAAATGAGTGTGAAGTGTTTCTACGGCTTATCTTAAGTGCCCATCTCCCAGCTCCCAAGTTGGGCCACGTCTCAACGTGGCTCTTTGTTATTTCTTTTCCTATCACAGGCGCCTACATGCCCCCTCTCTTCTTCGGCAAGGCTTATCAAGCAGTGCACAATTCATCAAATTTTCATGGTCCCACTCATCAAGTTTGGGAATTTCTTCTTGTTCAAGTTCAATGTCCGAAATCTCCCATCTCACTTGCGTAAGTAGTTGAGAATTGAATATAGAATTAATTAATCTATATAAATGAAACTATGACATCACTCATGTTTGTAGAGTATTGCACATTTGTTCCTCTATTGGTAAACACTAGCTCTCACAATCACTAAGTGAGACATTCTACCCAACAGTCTCTCTAAAATCTACTCGAGATCTGGGGGAAAGAGGAAGTGCATAAACTTTGGGGACGGAAAATGCACATAAAACATAAAGAGAGTTCTCGAGACGACAAGGGTCGAAAGAGTCAAAGAAATGGGATAACTTAGGGGACATGTTCAGTTTCAATGTAGGGTTCAGAGTCCCCTGTGTGTCCAAAGATCAGAAACATAAACATATTGAATAAAGAGATCCCTCCATATTCAATCCTTTCTTTACATCTATTTCGGAATTGTTCATAATACTTATAGACAAATCTGTCAATCAGAAAATTTAAGTTTTTCCTACAAAAGTTGGTTGCCTGAAACTGGGAAAAGAATCATGTAATATTTTTTATCACGGTCATTCCACGGATCGACTACACGAGAGTTGAGATAGATGGAACAACGATCTAACATCATTGACCATCTTGAACATGTAGCCTCACAAACGAGAAGCCCCTAAAACAATGAGTGTGTTGCAGGAGAGTCTTCATCTATTATCATAGATGGAATTGAAGGTCATAGTGGCAAATGAAGTAGGCACATCTTTCGACGAGAATGATGAGTCAGCTAGCTTTCCCGAGCCAGAGGACACGGTGTAAGAGGTATTCTTGGACTCTTTCCGATCCTTCGAGCCGTTGTTAGGTCTGAGGCTCATGAACTCTGACAGTAGGCCTGGCCTGGAAATGTTCTTACCTTCTACGTCTTTCTCACCCTTCAGCATCCTGACTACAGCAGACATGGAAGGTCGAAGCTTACCCATGCCTTGGGTGCAGATGAGACCGATCTTCAGATATCTACAGGCCTCCTCAGGATCACAATCCTCACCCATCGTCTTGTCGATCAATCTGGAGAGCTCCCTCTTTTCGTGCAATTCCCAGGCCTGCAACAATTACAAGGTAGTTCCGTAAAGCTGCATTGTTTGTCAGAGACTCGCTCACGAACCTAGGTGGCCCTCACAGGTCCATCCCGAATTTGGGTGGCTCAGTTACATTCTAGATCCATCGAGCTGAGCCTTGTTAGGAATTTAAGATTGTGTTAAGTCATATAGTGAAGGCTTTAGTACCCATTCGAGAAGATATCGTTCTTCAGGCGCTAACAGCCTGCTTGTGTTGGATCTTCCACTAACAATCTCCAAGATTAGTATCCCAAAACTGTAAACATCTGCCTTTGCCGTCAGCTGACCTCTAATAGCATACTCTGGCGCCAAATAACCCCTAAATCCATGAATTTGGAGGAAGATAAGAACAATGGAATGATTCCGAGCCAATCATTACTGAAACTATGGGCTAGAACAACAAGAATATCACGGCTTACACTGTTCCAGCAACCCGAGTGCTGATGTGGGTCATGTTGCAAGGAAAAAGCTTGGCCAGGCCAAAGTCCGAGATTTTTGGCTTGAGATTACTGTCGAGGAGGATATTGCTCGCCTTTATGTCTCTATGCACAATGTGAGGCCTGATTTCCTCATGAAGGAATGCGAGACCTTGTGCCACACCGATGCAGATTCCACGCCTCGTGCCCCAAGAAAACTCGATCGTGATATTTTCTCCACCTGCGAAAAGGATAGGAATTCCTGCCTGATGCTCGAACATGATGGAATGGTTGATAAGGTTGTAAGGTTTAGCAAAGGAGTGAGTAATTCTACCGAGGAGAGTTTTTGAGATGCTGTTGTTCTCAAGGTAGCCGTAGACCAGAATCCGATGGTTTCCTTCAGCACAGCAACCATACAACTTAACCAAATTCTCATGCTCGACATCTGCAATAGTCTTTATCTCTGTGAGAAACTCCTCGACTCCTTGTTTCGATTCGGCCGACAGTACTTTTATAGCAGCCAAAGTTCCATCTTGGAGTACTCCCTGCATTTTTACAGGAAAAAATAGATCATTTTTGGAGCACTGAAAGAAGATTTCACAGCTGATTTTAGTCAAAAGCAGTACCTTGTAAACAGATCCAAAGCCACCTTCTCCAATCTTGTTGTCGGGACTGAAATTGCCGGTAGCCCGGCGTAGCTCTCGGTAACTGTAGATTCTCGTGCTTTCGATAGCTGATACCTCTGAATGAATTTGTTTATGGAAGATTCATTAGGAAACTCTCAATATGTACAAGAATCCTATCAACATACATAATGAAACTAAAGAATTACAGATTGATAATGAGCATAAGTTACTTACCTTCATCTACCCCCTTTGTTCGGTTAGCCGTGGAGCCCCGGCCAAAGCCTGTTATCAAGGAAAACAAGCAACAGGCAGGCATCGCCGCTCGATGTCTCCACCTCCCAGCCAGCCAGATCAAGAACAGGGATTCGATGTCGAGATCGTAGAGAAATGATCGAGACGGAAACTCAGCGAACTCGAACCGAACAAGCTGATTTTTGCTGCGGGTGACACTCAAGGATCTAATTATCGAGATCGACTAAAATATGGAGCGGAGCTAAATATGTCAATGGGCAGAGTTCATGAAGCACGGAAAAGCCTGAAAAAGGGATTCTGACTTCGTGCTCGGCTGCTGAGAAATAAGAGGGGAGAGGAGACTTCAGTTCAGACGCAGATGACGAAAGCAAAACTCGGAAAAGTTCAGCTTTTTCGAGCCAAGGAAAAACGGAGGATTTCGAATCTCGGGTCTAAAAAAACCGTCAGAAACACATCGATCATGAAGAAGAGAAGTGACGCGACCAACAGAGTAACTTTGGATCAAGCGCATGCGTTCACTGGCCTTCGTTTCTATCGTGTGTTATAGAACCAGAGACCTGCAGGACAGAGAGGAC